>CM014733.1:70384247-70984247 GCA_004329165.1 Spatholobus suberectus | reverse complement strand
TTTGTTCTCATCTCAGAGTAAGCGAAAACGGAGAATGCACGATTTCTGTTTCGCGATTCTATGCAGCTTGCTGTTAGTGGATGGGGGATTCATGGGGTACATGAAGAAATGAAGCATAACTTCTCTGGGCGGAGGTGTGGTATCTGGTTTGGTGTTCACCGTCGGTGGCTATCTCAGTCTCAAATGCCTTTTTTTTTCTTTCGATAAAACAGTCTCAAATGCCTTTGGGAAGTTAAAAAACTCTTACCTTACTTTGATTCTTGAGAACGGTATCTTTCCCTTTTTATTTATTGTTATTATTGTTTTTCGTTTTTCAGAAGTGTTTGGTTTTGTCACACTGTTGTTTAAGGAGGGGCATAAACCAATGTTGTTTCGTTGTTATGTTTTTATTATTAAGTAGTTGAAGAAATGGTAGCACTTGAAGCAAAATTGATGAAAGACTTATTTTTGTTAATTGGCTTAAATATGGTATTAGTTTTTCAAATTTGGGATGAATTTATTTTTAGTCTTCCAAATTTAAAATTAATCTTTTTAGTTCTTTTAATTTGAAAAAAATATGTTTTAGTTCTTGAAAATCACCTGCAGCATTATTAACAAGACAAATTGAATCAACTGTGTAATATCAATTGAGTTTGACGTGATGTTTTTACTAACAAAAATATTAGTAGATGAGTTTTATGTGACAAATTTACTAATGGTATTTGAATAAAAGTATTAAAATATGTTTTTTTTTTAAATTACAGGAATTAAAAAGATTAATTTTAAATTTAAAAATAAGGAAACAAACAAAATTTATTATTAAGAAAATAATTAACATGTCGTAGTCCCTGTTTTAACATGTCTTAATAAGGAAATAAGCAAAATTTATTGTTAAGAAAATAAATGAAGGGGCATCAATTTTAACATGTCTTTTTATTTCCTTCTACTTCAATTTTCAGATTTATGAGAACGTGACAAGGGAGATTATGAACCTCTGGTCCATTCAGAATCTCAAAATCATTCGTTACAATAAGGCAAGGAATTTACTTTTTTATTTAACGGAACCAGTTGGATCACTTTGTGCTGAACACGAGCACTTTAGATTAATGAGTTACTACTTTCGTTTTTTTTTAAGTGTTGTTTAAGGTTTCTATACATAAACTAAAAAATGTAACAAATTTTCTTATGTTTCATTAAATAGTTTTGAAGTTTTCTATTATACTCTTGTTCATTTTTACTTCACAATAAATACATATTAGTTATAAATGTATAAATTAATTAAAAATTAGGTGAGAAGTAAAGATATAATTAATAAAGAAGTAATTAATGTTATCTTAAACCTTAAAAATGACAGATAAATAGAAATAATTTAAAAAAAAAACATTTAAAAAAGGAACGGAGAGTATTTATTGTTTTTTTTAATGAAATGGTGGTTTTGACTCCCACACATTTAGCAATAGTAACAGTTAGCTCTTTGAGAGGATATGAAATGCTGGTAGGTTCAGTGAAGATGAGGTAAATAGCTTCTCATACGTTGGGAATTTCCTCCCTTTGGTTTTGTTTCAGTTTTATGTCTCATTTTTTTCCCCCCTTGATTGTAATGTTCAGGTTAGATATCTCTTTCAGCAGCTAATCTCCGGTGTCCATTTTTGTCATACCATGGTATGCTATAGTGTTTTGGGAATGTTGTAACTAACTTCAATGCTTCACATACTTCAAGAATTTTCTCCTTGCTTTTGTTTTAGTGTTATGTCTCACCATCTCCAGTAATTCTTGGGGTTTCTGATTTGGGAATTAATAGATGCACCTCTATACTTCTTCAAATATGATTTTGTTCCGAGAAATTTTGTATTTGTTGCACCTTTATTCTGTACTATTAGCTTTTTGCTTAGGAATAAATTGGTGGCATTTTTGTTTAAGAATCTTTTTAATATAACTCATGATAGTGTAATACTATGTTGTGAACACCTAATTTTATTCGGGTAATTGTAGTTTTTTTTTTAAAAAAAAGTAAAAAATAATAATTGTGTTAAAAATTTTTTTCTTCTTTTCTTATTGAGCTAAAATTATCATGGACCATAACTAACTAAAAATATTAAATTTCTTGTTGAATTAAAAGTTTTAAGCCCATAGCCATACATATTCATTTATAATAGTACTTCAAGAGTTCATCATTATTATCAAAAATAAATACAAAATAAAGAATAATAATAACAAAAGAAAGTGAAGAGTTGAAAAAGAGAAACAGTTACAGGACTTGAATAATCCTAATTGAAGCTTATACTGGCCTATAAATAAGAAGAAGAAAAAACAGAAAAGAGGAGGGAATTGAATTGAGAAAAGGTGCAAAAGGATACTCCATTGGTGAAGTTACAAGAGGTATTCTTCCTTTTATTTATTCCTTTATTTGCGTGTCAATACGGTGTTCCCTTGTGTGTGTCTTGTTATTTCATTGCTTGAATTCACTTGCTCTTGGTGTATCTGTATTACTCTTCATTCTAATTGCCCTGTATTGGAGTTTACAAATCACAAAATAACAATTCCCACATTAATATAAAAACATAGATTAATACATCAATTTCGTTTTTGTCTTCAAAAATCATGAACCTTACACCACATTTTCTTTATTACTGTTAATTCATTTACGGATCACAAATAATATGCACACAAAATCCACACTCTGTCACACTATTGTTATACTCAGATCTGCAATTTCACCAATATACAAACTGCTCCTTCACACTCACACATTTGTTACTCCTCTCCTTCGCCGTCGATGCACATTCTCCGACAACCAGAGTCGCCAGCGATCTACCAATATTCCACGAGGTGCCAGAGTTCCGCCATGGAAAAGACACACCATCACTACCGCGCTACCATTGCGCAAACCACCTCCGCACTACCATTGTGCGAGCCACTGTTGACTACCACGTTTTCGCAAGCCTCCACCGCACTGCCACACCTTCACCTTATACCGCCTCACACTCTCTGTAATGGCACTGCGAGAATTATCTCAAGGTTATCGAAACCGCGTCTCGTGGGAAAAGGGCTACGTGCCCAATACAATTCCCAAACCTTCTGTAACTTCGAATTAGTCTTGGGCCCAAGGATAATTTCGTTTTTTTTAATGACTGGAGCAGTAATTTCTCTAAGACCCTTTAGTATATCCTTTTAATCATAATACGTTTTTGGATTAGAAGATTTGGAATCCGTTTTCCATTTTGATTTTGTTGCCCCTTCACAATAAATATGAATAAAGTAATAATAGAATTTAAACATAATTTAAATGTTTGCTTGATAACTTTTTCCTGGAGTTAGTAGTGAACGTGATCTTCATAGTCCCAAAAAAAGAAAAAAAAGAGTTTTTTTTAAAATTAATTTTCTTTAGTAAAAATAAATTAAAAAATGTGGATTTACTGATTATTCATGTTGGATCTAGGATCCACTTGAATATCACAAAAGACTTTATCTAAGTTTAAGTTTAATTAATAATTTGATCATTGATATTTCTTTTTGATAAAAAAATAAAAATGTAGATTTAGTAATTTTTCATGTTGGGCCTAGGGCCCACTTGAATATCAATATCATACCTAAAACTTTTTAAAGAGTATTCCGCATTTGTTAGGCCGCCTATCGTCGTGGATGATACTCTATAAAAGCTTGAGATTTTTTTTAATAATCTTTATAATAATAATTTTTAACACTAAAATAAAAAAAATCAACCCACAAAACATTTTTTTACAAAGAACTACGTGAGTCTGATTTCCTCAATGTACCAGAGGATATGTAGGAGCAGGAGCCCATTTCTGTCAATCTCAAAAACCATAAAAATAAAATAGTAATAATAAGAAATTTTTTAAAATAAAATAAATCTATAATTTAAATAAAAATATATAAAAAATAATAGGATTAATAATTTTATAAGTAAGAGGATAAGACAGTTAATATTTTCACACATTAAGTAAAAAGGGTAACTATTTTTATAACGGGCGTCATAGGGTGTTAACACCTTCCCTATGCGTAACCGACTCCCGAATCCAACCTTTGGTTCAAGACCATTTTTTAGGGTTTTTCCATGTTTTCCCTTAATAAATTATGGTGGCGACTCCTCTGTTTTTAATATCTTTTTCGCCGTCTCGTCGTGATCCCGGTTGCAACATATGTGTGACTTGAAATGGACAGATTTGAGCTAATTAACAGGTTATGTGTGACTTGAAATTCAAATTTATTCTTGAATATAGTACATGAGCTAATAAAATGGTTTTAATTTTTTAAATTAGAATTTTATTATGTTTTGATGTTTAGAAAAACTATAAGATATTTTTTAAAAAATAAAATAAATGAAGGTTAAGATGTGTTTTTAATAATTTAACTATCAAATTTATAGAGGTTAATTGTAAAAAAAAATACAGATTAATTGACATAAAATTAAAATTTAAAATGTCTATTTACAAAGAGAGTAAAATTTATGAAAAGTTAATTGTTTTCAGTCTCAAAGAATAAAATTCAAATAATTTGCATATAATCTATGTAATTCAAAAATTAAGGACCATCCAAAAAGTTTTACTCACATTCCCATATTTTTTTTATTTTATAATACTTTTTTAAAGTTAAATATTTATTTACTTTAATTACATAATATGAATAATTTTTTAAATCTTTTATAATAATTAATTATAATTATGAATTTTACATATTTGATTTGACCCGTATAATACATGGGTTAAAATGCTAGTTAATGATAAGTGATTATTTTATTCTTAAATACAATTTTTAATTCAACAAAATATACCACTAGCAATTAAGAGCAATTATTAGGTTATGTTTGGCATAGCTTATTTTTGGCTTAAAAGTTACTTTAAAGTTAAAACTCAAAATAAGAGCTTTAAAAATAAAGTAGAAGTTGTTTGATAATTTATTTTTTTTTAGCTTTAAAGCTCTTTTTAAGTTAAAAGTTGTTTGCTAAAAAATTTAGAATTTTAAATTTACCTAAAACTAATTGTCTCACTCAATATAACAAATATATACTGATAAAATAAAAAATATTATGTAAAGTAAATTTTTAGTTACAATTATGTAAAAGTAATTTAATCAACATAAATTTATTTTAATAATAATAAAAATAAATAAAAGTAATAAATATATAAATTTCAAATTCTTAATTTTAAAAATTTGAAAAACTATTTTAATTAATAAAAGTTAATATTAAATCTGATGTATAAATATTTTATATAAAATACTAATTACAAAAGTAATGTTTAAAAAATTTTGTATTATAGTTCAATAATATTTTCAGAAGATAAAAAAAATTTATTTAAATAAATTCAATCATGTAAATATATATTAAATAGGATTTAACAAATAATTCAAAAAATATTTAATAAAAAGATTGTTATAATTAAAAATGAAAAGACTTAATTACAAATTAAAAATTAAAAAAATATAAATCTAAATTAAATTTAAAGAATAAACATGATAAATATGTATAAATATAAAAATTTTATTTGACTACATTATTTACTCATTTTAGTAATATTCTTTATTTTATGTAATAAATATATTTAAAATTTTAATTTTAAAATTGTAAAAAATAATTTAATTAACAAAAATTAATATCAAATATAATTTACAAATATTTTATTATATATAAATTAATTAAATAAATTTAAGCATTAATTATAAAAATTAAAATATTTAAAAAGTTTTATACTATTGTTAAATAGTATTTTTAAAAGATAAAAATAATTTATATAAACAAAATTCAATAATGCCAATATATATTAAAAAGTATTTGATGAATAATCCAAAAAGTATTTAATAAATATATTGTTGTAATTTAGAATTCAAAACTTAACTATAAATTAAATTTTTTTTAAAATATGGCATCTAAATTAAATTTAAAGAATAAAAATAATAAATATTTTAAATTATAAAAAATTATTTAACTATATTATTTATTTATTTCATTGATGACCTTTTATTTTATGTAAAAAATTTAAAAATTTTAAAAATAAATAATATTTTTTATTTTTCTAAAATAAATAATTCAAAAATACATTAAAAACCTTACATTAAATAAATATAATTCAACGGGAAAGCTAGTGAAATAGTCAAATTGAAAAAATAGTAAAAAATTAAAAAGATGATATTTTTGGTCGCATTGGAATTCGAAGAGGAGATTGTGAGAATAAGCTCCATATATGCTGGAAAAAAACTCCCTCCTACCAACTTAATTATAAGCTACTTTTTTTTCAAATTTTGTTCTATGAAAATAAGTAGCTTATTTTTTTAAGAGCTTTTCATAAAATGTTTTTGGCCCGGCTTCTCCTTTTAAGAAGAAAATAAGCTTAAAAAAATGAGCCAAACATACCTTAAGGCGCTTGTTATTCCTTGTTTGTACTTGTTTGCAAGGGTTTTTGTGGTGTGGTTTGATTTATTTTTTGAATAAAAAGTCATTCAAAGTAACATGTGGTTTGGTTTAATTTAATTTAGTTTAAATGTAATGTCAAATCTAAATTAAATTTAATATTTTGCAATTTATTTTAGATCAGTTTGATAGTTTTTAATTTGTTTTCATATGACTTTTAAAATTATTTTTAATTTAATAATGAATAAAATAAATTGACACAATATATAATTTAATAATTAAATAAGTCATGATTAACTCTTAAAAATGACATTAAGTAATGAAGTAACAAAAAAACATATATGATAATAATCATATTATAAACTTCTTATAAAAAGAAATACATTACAAACCACTCAGACAATATCATGAATTAGATAATTAAAAAATGTCCATTACATATAAAATCACATATTATCACTATCAAAATTGATTAGGTCAGCATAACGAGATTTTGTATGAGGGTATAAAAAAAACAATAAAAGTTTAATGGACGATTTGTTTCAGTTTTCACAATAAAAACTAAAAGTCAAAACAACTGACAAAAAAGAAGTGAATTTTTTAGGCATTGTTTAGGATGGTTTTTAGTTTTAAGTTTTAAAATTTTTGAAAACCAAAACAAGTTTTAATTTTTTAGTTTTAAATTTTCAATTTTAAATCTTATAATTTTTCTTTAAAAAGTTATTGATAACAACAATTCTTTCACAAATTATGTATTTTTTTAAGTTCTTATTAAGAAAAAATTACATAAGCAATAGTGATAAAAAATAAAATTAATTTTAAAAATAATAATATTAACAACGACAATAATAATATTTATTTTCATAATAATAATAGTTTTAATGATAATAGTTTTAATCATAACAATAGTAATTTTTTTTATGTGTAACAACAATAGTAATCTGAATAATAATAAGAAGAACAGTTATAATAATAATAGTAATTTTAATAATAATAATAATTTAATAGTAATAATAATAATTTTTATAACAATAGTAAACATGGTCTTGATATTGTTAGTGACATAGTTTTATAATTCAAAACAAGAAACAAGAAACCAATTTTAATAGTTTTGACATAAGGCTTAAATTTGTTTTGAAAATGTATTAAAAACTAGTATTTTATCTTGTGCATTACACAGAATAAATATTTATTTTATATAACTTAAATTTATAATAAACAATTATTATAATATAATGTTAATTTTTAATTATTGATATATTTTTAAAAAAATATTAAAATTCAATTTAAAACTAAAGATATTGAAAATGATATATTGAAAGAGATAAGAGGTTAAGAAATCTCTAAAAACGCTCTTGTTGAAAAATGATGGCTAAAAACACTCTTTTTGAAGAATAACAGCTAAAAACACTCTCATTCAAGATAGTTATTCTAATTTATATAGAGAGATGATGGTTTCGAAACTATTTTAACCAAACACATTTTTCTTTTAATATTGCATTTTGAAACAAAAAACCAAAAACTTGCAACCACCCCAAATAAACCCTTAGTTTTTGGTTTGTTCGATTTTCAATCATTGTGCCCTGGTTTAACAATATAAACCAATTTGGTTCAATTTTGAACACTCCTACCCTTAGTTATCTTGTCACATGGTATTTTTTTTATGAGAAAATTGGCTATGCACTAATGGTGTGTAGTTTTACACTGTCATCCAATTACAAATTACCATGTATGGTAAGTTTGTTGACTTTTACAATAATTACCTTAAAAATCATACCAATAGTAATTTTTGATTAGTTGATAGAGTAAAATTTTTTATATTGACATTGCATAGCTATTTAACTCTTTTTTTATTTAGTTTTGTAAACCATCATTTTTACGATAATGTTTAAATAATTAAAAGTGAAGGATTTTATTAAAACTTATAAAAAATGTTAATAAATGCTTAAATATATTGATTAAAAATTTAAAAACAAAATGTTTTATTGAAGAATATTATTAATATATTTCTATCATTATTTCCAATGTATTCTTAATTTGATTTTTAATAACAAAATCTATTATTAATTTGCAAGACTTAATATTATTAATGTATATAATAATTTTAAAAAAATTATATTTATTATTTTTTACTATAATAAAAGCATGTTTTATCATTGAAGAATGTTAATAAATAGAGTTTAATAGTCATGCACTGTCAGTGCAAAAAAACTTAAACTGTCAACCAATCAAAAATCACCGTTGATATGACTTTTAAAGTATTTATTATAAAAATCAACAAACTTACAAGAAACGGTAGTTTGTGATTGAATGATAATGTAAAACTACTTTACACTATCAGTGCATAACCTGTTTTCTCTAATATGCATTCTTAAAACATTAATTAAGAAATCAAAAGTTAAATTTTTTTATAAAGATATTACTAACATACTCTCTCCATTATTTTTAATGTAATTTTATCATCATTTTTATTAACAATTTTTATCTATTAGTTCTTTAACCACCAGCTTTAAAATATATCTACGAGCACATAATAAAAAGGTTAACAATAGAATTTTTTATTCAAATAATTATTTATTAAGTTATAAATGTAAAAGCCATTTAATATATTTTTTAAGTATTTCAATTTTTTTTTGTGTTAATATCAACCTTAAAACTAATTTTAAGCAAATAAAAGCTAAAGGTTTTATTTCTTATATTAAATATAAAGTTATAAGAGATATTTTATTTTTTAATAAAAATCTTAAACTATTAGTCGCTTAATATTAATATATTTACTGATAGTATAAGATTTGTTTTTATATTGTCATCTAATCACAAATGCCATATATGATAAGTTAGTTAATTTTTATAATAATTACCTTAAAAGTAATATCAAAAATAATTTCTAATTAATTGACAATATAGAAAATTTTACAATAACAATGTGTACCTATTAAGCTCTAATATTAATCTTAAAAGATATATCATTAAAAGATATATCAACAAGAGTTTAATTGTACTGTCAGTATAAAAGAATTTTATACTATTAATTAATCAGAAATCATTGATGGTTTGACTTTTGAGATAATTATTGTACTAGTGAATGTACTTATCATATATGATGGTTTGTGATTAAATGATAATGTAAAAAAAATACTAAAAATATTTAACAAAATATATTTAATATTTCACACAATATATTTATAAACACACAATAAATAACTATTTTCATTTACTATGTTGAATATATAAATTACATTAAATGTGTCATGAATAACGTAGCAAGAAATTAGAGAGGCACTCCGCTTTTAGCATCAGTTAAATTATAATATTTTTTCTAACAAAGCATCTTAAATATAGTAGTTAATAAATATTGAATGAACAATAAATAGTTTTAATTACAGTTATGGCAAAAGGAAATATTTATTATTTTTTATCTGTCTATTTTTGAAAAAAATTATCTATATGTCCATGTAAAAAGTTAAAATAACATTAATTATTTTTTAATCATAACCTTATTTATACTTAATTTTTTTTATACATTATTCATATATTTTTTTGCTAGTTGCAAAGGTAGTGTATGAAATGCACATTCAAAAATAATAATAATAAAGAATATTGAGAATATTTAATTGAGAGAGTGGGACTTTTACTCTCTAAGTTGTGTATTTTAATTTATATTATAATTAGTATTTTAGCCTACACATTACATAGAATCCAAGTTTTCATATAATTAAAATTTATAATAAATAAATATTTTTAATATATAAATTATATTATAATTAAATTTTATAATAAATAATTATCTTGGATTTTATAAAATATCTTTGATTGTATAAATATAGAAGAGTGTTAGCAACACACACTCTACTATTGATTAAAACTTATTAAAAACTACAAAATCAGGAAAGACTCATTAAATTAGAAGTGAGGTCCATAAAAAATTGTAATTTATAATATATTTCAACACAATAGTGGAAAGTGTGTCCAACAGAGTATGTTAGAGAGTGTGTTGCTAACATTTCTCTAAAATATAATCAATTAAGATTGATTTAAGTTTAGATTTAATTAGGTTGATTTGATTTGAGTTTTTAAACTTTTTTTGACTAATATGACTCAAATTAATACATTTAAGATTGGGATGATTTGGCTTGAATCATCAAATTCTTATAAAAAAAAAATTATTATTTTTTTTTCAAGTTTTTATGTTCCCTTATTGTTTATTTTATATAAAATTTTAATTTTATATTAATATAAGGTGAACATATTATTTTTTATTTTTTTTATGAATAATTAGTTAATTTATTAATATTTAATTTTTCTATAATTATCCCTTTACATATTTTATTAATTTCTTTATCCAAGATTTGATAAAAAAATTACATAATAAATGTCATCACATTAAGACATTTAATAATATTAGATAAAATTACAAGAAGATCAAAATGAATAAAGAAAGAAAGAAAAACTAGAAGATCAAAATGAATAAAAAAATTTTAGGTAAAAGACTAAAATATATTAATTTAAAAGTTAAAAAATAGTTGAATAAGTCCTTGTGTTGTTTTGAGTAAAAAAAATAAAAAATTAAATCAATTATAATTCACTTGATTCAATTTTGAAATAAAAAACAATTAACTGAATCAACTTAAACCAATTTAATTAATTAATTTAGTTTATCAAATTAATTTAATTCGATGAACACCCTTATATATAATAGGTTTAATACATCTGTAGGTTTTTGAATTTTAAAAAAAAATTAATTAGGTTTCTAAACTAAAAAGATTTATAATTAGATTTTTGATTTTCTAAATTTTTGTAATTGGGTTCCTAAAGTTAGTTTATGGCAAGTTGGAACCGTCAGAAGATTTATAATTTATGACGGTTTTATTAACTTCAAGGACTCAATAAAAAAAATTAGAAGATCAAGAATTTAATTACACATTTTTTAATTTAAGAACCTAATTAAAAATTCTTAAAAAATTTAGGTAATAATAGTGCCTCAGATAATGAAAAATTTCAGTTCCATTTCGTTTTTATTCAATATTATTCAGCTTATTGACTGTACTTTATATGTTAAAGTACAGTCTGCTGAGAGTGTTTTACTTTTTTCTTTTATTGTTTTAATAAAAAATGATTTTACTTTTAACTGATATTTAATTTTTAACTAATCATATATATTTGTAAATATTTTAATATTTTTCTACTTTAATCTATATTTTATATGTTTTTTATTTTAATAAATTTTTCTATAATTTTCTCTTCAATTTTGAAAAGCTTGATCCCTTTATTTTATTTTATAATTAAAATAGCTGAACATTTATTAATAATAATAAAAATATATATTATTTTCTTTATTTTTCTTATTTAAAAATTTTATTTAAATTTTAAAATAACCCAATAGGAAACTAACTGGTTAATTATAACTTAAGCCAATAGTTACGAAGTAATCGTAGTCATCGCACGCATTGCCATCACTTTGAACAATTTCCATTCGTCACGCCATGCCACCTGCTTTCTTTTGAGTTTTTACTTTACACCATCACTTCTATTGATACCTCAATTACCAACATTTCTAGTTATTTTCACACGCAATAATGTTTTTATATATATTTATGTAATATTTGTACTTTCTTTAATTTTTTTGTTAAAATCTTTCTAATATATCATATCATTTATAACAATTTTCAATTTCTCTCTTTTTTTTATTTTTATTTTTACCTATCTCTTTCTTCTATTTCCTATACCTAAAGAGGAGATATACGTTCATTATTTACTTTCCACATATTACATTGGTGCAGGATTTTCACAGGGTCACGTGGCAAAACATTGTTTATTTATTATTATCCTGGTCAACTCTCTGCGGTTTGATGCTCTGACACTTCATTTTTTATGTAAAAAATACATTTTCTTTTTTGGAATAAATTACATTTTCCTTTAATGAATATATTCTCGGTTACTTCAATTTTCATTAAGAAAATATTTTATTATTTGCCCAAAACACCCATAAATTGTTCATTGGACAAACCTACCCTTTCTATGGGTTTATAAAAGTTCTCGGGAGTCAAGAAAAGAAGAAAGACAAGTACTACTTCCAAATTTCACAAAATTCACCAGAGGTTTGTTTCTACTCACTTTAGCTCCAAATGTTTTTCAACTCTAAAAAAAATAAAAATGTTTTTCAACTCTGAAAACATCTCATCACACATATTTGATTTGTCTTAAGCAAACTGTGTCACTTTTTGTTGTTGTTGTGAATGCGATTATCTTTTTGTGGAATTTTTAATTTTCATTTATGAGTACATTTTAAATATTTTATTAAATTTCATTTTCTGCCATGAAGTGAATCATCATCCCCAAACAAGATCTACAAGTGAAGATAACATTATTATTAAAGAGATCTGCAAAGTCAAGGTATGATATTTCTCTACTACTTTAAGAATTGAATTCTTCTTTCTTTTTCTTAAAAAAAATTATCTTTCATCATCTTCTTGTTGATTTTGAATTGCTTCAAAGTAAAAAGGTGAAAAATTTCTTGATTAAATAGTTGATTCTTGATTTCTTTTAGATATAACTATCAAATGATAGACATGCATGTGAGCCGTGAGGTTTGGGAGGATGATTCCGAAATTTCTTTTAGGGTAATCAACATATATAGTTATTTATGTAAAATTTCTCTTTAACCTTGTGTTTGATACGAAGAAAAAAATAAATGAGAAATAAGATAGATGGAAATAAAAAAAAGAGAAATAAGTGAATAGAAATAGATGAAAAATATAATAGAAATAGATGTGTTTGGTTTAAGAGAAATAAGTGAGAAATAAAAAAGAGAGAAATAGAAAATTGAATAAAAAAATTGAGTTACAAGGGCCAATAGTCGACTATTGTATGTTCATAATTTTGAATAGTCGACTATTGCACTTTGTGACAGTTTAAAATTGCTATAAAATGTTAAAAATTGTCAAAAAATGACACTTTTTGATGATTTTTAACAGTCAGAAAAAAATCACGTCACATTATTGAATTTCGCCTCTCCCTTTCACATTTTTGCTCATCTTAGTGCAGAAATAAAAAACTGTAGGGTCCACTTCATTTTTTGTTCTATTTCTCTCCTCTTCCTTTTACCAAACAATTACACACACTTATTTCTCATTTATTTTTCATCTATCTTCTATTTTTCACCCATTTTCCTCCTACCAAACCGAGTAAATTGCACGTCTTTTAAATTTGTTTTTGTATGAATTTTTTAATTTTTTATTATATAATTAATTGTTCTTTCATGGATATGTTGTCAAATGGCGGACATAACGAGGTCAGGTTAAGGGCCCATTTGGGGTGGTTTTTAGTTGTGAGTTTTGAAAATTTTAAAAACTACAACCAGTTTTTAGTTTTTAAAAATTAGTTTTAGCTTTTTTTTCTTCTAATTTTTGGTTTCAAAATAAACTCACTTTGAAATTTCTTTTTTTGTTAAAATTAGTTTAAGAATATGTTTGTGTGGTGACAACAGTAGTAGTGGTGATAACAACAATGATGGTGGTGGCGGTGGTAATGCCGATGATGATGGCAGTGGTTGTGGCGGTACCAATGGTGACCGTGGCGGTGTCGGTGGTGACTGTGGTGGTGCCGGTGGTGATCGTGGTGGCATAGTCAGTGGTGGTGGTGATGACATTGCCTGTGGTGGTGGTAAGCAGCGTTGGTGGTCACAATCGTGGTCGTGGTTGTGGTTGTGGCGTTGACGATGGTAGTGGTGATGAAGCTTGTGGTGGTGGAGGCAATGCTGGTGGTCGTGGTAGTTGTGGCAGTGGTGATGGTGGTGCCAGTGCCGGTGGTCATGGTGGTGGTGACGGTGGCTGCAGAGATGGCGGCAGCAGTAGTGGTGGCGGTGACAGTGGTGATGACAACGGCAGTGGTTGTGGTGGTGGTGGTGACAAGAAAGGCTATTATCAAATATAATGATGGTATTTTTTTTTTTAAAAACCAAAAACCAAAAACCAAATTTACAAATCCTTTTTCTTGGTTTTGAAAATGAATGTAAAAGTGTTTTGAAATTGAGTTAAAAACCATTTCAACTCCATTTTTGCCAAACGCGTTTTGTTTCGAAAATTGTATTTGAAAACCAAAAACTAAAACTCACGACCACCCCAACGGGGCCTAAGGCATTAATACCCGGTCAAGATAAGGCGTTAACTTTTATCAAAATCGCCATATTTTATGCTTATATTTGTAATATGTTGAGACAAAAAATTTTAAAAATTAAAATATTAAAATATTAAATTTCACTAATTCAATTTTTTTTTCGAATATTTATGTATTTATTTATGCAATGAAAAGGAAATTTTAGCACGAAATATTAATGAATTTTAAACTAGATTGAACTTATGATTGATTGTTGAGGAAAGACAAGTTTGATGTGATTATTAGGAAAGAATTGGGGTGAGAGACTTAAACATGTCTACTACTAAGGGAAAACATTTTTACACTGTTAGATGTATTTTTTTTTTGTTATCATGGTATTAGTACGAAATATCTATCGCTGGAAATAGTAATTAATCTTTGTCGAGGACTATGAGCACACACAATCCTCCTAACATGATCTATTCTATATCCAAGGTCAAGATTTGAATCGTAAACAACTTGATTAAAAGATATAAACCGCTATTACTTGTGTCAACTTGGTTAAGGCACACAGATGTATTAATGTTTAGATTACTGACTGGCATTTTTTTTCCTTCTTTTTTATCTTTCTTTTGTTCTTTTTCTTCCTTTTTTCCCAATTTACACCTCCCTCTCCAATGCCTTTCTGCAACCCCACCCCTCTATTTAATCTAATCCTCCACAACCACACTTGCGCCACCACAGCACCTCCGTCACACCTATGCCACAAGGTGGTGGCGCTGCCGCTGCGGTGGTTGATCTTTGCCACTAATGGGGATACCAGATGCAGAGCAAGACAAGGAAGGAGAACGATCTACGGTGGTGCGTTCGTGTTTGGCTTTGGTGGGTGCGGAGGCATGGTGGACTTGGTTTCCATGGGTTTTGCTTTAGCTCGCAGTGGTTTCGCGGTGATCTGGTTTTGTTTGCGTTTGGCTTTGGTAGGTGTAGAGGCGTGTATTTTGGGATACTTCAATGTATATGGGTTTTGTTGTGGTTTGCAGTGAGTTTCACTTTGGTTCGCGGTGATTTCACGATGGTTCACGGTGATCTGCTTATGTTTGTGTTTAGCTTTGGTGGGTGCAGGGGCATGTCATGGGGTGGCTTGCATTCGATGGTTGCTACCATCATCGTCGGCGACAGAGGGGTGGATCTTAGTGTGTCGAGAAGGAAAGAAAGGAACAAGGCAGAGGAACAAGGACATAAGAGGGGGGAACACTATCGTTGGCGGTGACGATGACGATGACGAAAAAGAAAGAGGGGTAAATTGGAAAAAAGATGAGAACAAAAAGGTCCAAAAAAAACCTCATCCATCAATTTAAAAATAGAGAGATCTAATGGTCAAGCTTCCCATGATGGAAGACATGTTCAAGTCTTCTAGGGATGTCAACGGGCAGGCCGTCATACCTGCTCATTTTTATATGAGTATCTGTTAAGCGCGTATCGGATATCTGTAAATATTTATTAAAATATAAAATTTTAAACATAAATTAAAAAATAAAATAAAATAAAATATTTTGAAATATATATTTATATTAAAAAGATATGAGTTTAATAATTATATACTGACAATATAAAATAATTTTATACTATCATCTAGTGTAAAACCTCACAGATACAGACACCTATCTACCTGTCCTTGCCCTGTTAATAAACTGGTATGTATTTAATCATCTATTTGATATCTATGGTGGGTTTTACCTACTGCTATCTACCAATAAGGGGTTTTTTCGCAATCCTTACTCTCACCCTAGCCTCCGTTGAGAAAGAAAGGCATGTATGTTTTGAGGAGAGAGAAGAAAATTCACATAGAGAAAGTATAATTCATAAGGATGTCTGCAGCCATCTTACCTCTGCAACAAATATATTCACCATTAAATTTACATCTGATGGTTGTAAAAAGTGAGAACATAAAAAGAATATTTTATACTTAAATTTAAAAGGTATATTTTTACTGAAGAGGTTAAATGACTATATTTTTTAAAACACTATTTTCTAACTTCTTATATTTTATTTCTTTTTTATCTATAAAATATTTATCAAATTTTCCTTTTACACCTTTTTAATTAGCATGTCTAACACACTAATCCCCTAGTTGGTCACCACCCTTCTTGTTCATCCTTTTTTTTTTTTTTGCTCCTATACAGCTACAAGATATTAATAATGACAGATAATAAGTTTATTTTATTTTATTTTTGTTATTATTTTTTAGATATTTTTATATTATACTATTTATTTTAACTATTGTACTATTTATAATATTTATTTTATTATTTTGACATTATACTTCAATATATTGATATGATAAATGATAGATTTATTTTACTTTTGCTATTATTTTTTGAATATTTTTATATGACATTGTTTATTTAACCATTACGCTATTAACAACATTTATTCTATTATTTTAACGTTATATTTTAAGATATTTTAATCATTATGCTCATTAACATATTGAAAGTATGGTGTCTACTTAAGTGTATATTATTTTTATTTTATTTTAAATTTGGTTGAAAATATTTTAAGATATAATATAAAATTAATAGTAGAATACATAATATGAAAAAGATATAGTAATTGAAACTAAAATATGTAATTAAAATAATTTATCTATAAATAAAAAAATAAGAGAGTTTAAAATAAATTAAAAAAACAAAAATTATAATTATCCCAAAATATATTTTTATCAAGAAAATAATTTAAACTTTATATAAAAATATCATATAAACATGTATACGTCTGTCATTTTGCATTGAGTTTAATGATTATGTACTATCAGTGTAAAAAGTTTTACATTGTTAATCAATCAAAAATCATCGTTGGTATAATTTTTAAGGTAATTATTGTAAAAGTCAACAAATTTACTATACATGGTTATTTGTAATTGGATCACAGTGTAAAACTGTTTTACACTGTCAGTATATAGTCTATTTTCTCTTTTACATTTATCAATTACTTAACTTGCTTCAATAGATAATTTTATCGATCACTTATAATTCATTAAACTAGCTTAACGACTTTTAACTTCCAACTACTCGCTTTCAACTATCAACTAATTTTTTAATTTTCAATTAGCTTTTTGACTTTTAACTAACTTTTTAAGTAATTTTGCCAAACATAGACTTAAAAGGTAAAATAGTCAAAGAAAATATATACAATAAAAGACTCTATATTGTGTTTATATATATTATAGATATAGATTATAGATAATATAATCCGTAGTGGACAAATTAAACTCATAGAATCCATTATTGACAACGAAACTCTTCCATGTCTGGAACAGTTTTGAAATTGCATGATTAATTATTAAATTATTTTTTTAAGTACATGAATCAAATTGAATTGGTATGACACATATAAAAACTAATAGATATTTTAAATAAAGAACTTGTAATTGTCATATCAGCAGCTGTTAGCTGCGTAAGAGAAGGATGGTACGTTATGATAAATTTAAGTATTAGAGATTATTTTGATAACTTTTATATGTATACATGTGTTTTATATGTATACACGTGGACTAAATTAAAAAATTTTAAGAATCAAAATAAAATTATATAAGATGTTTAGAAAGCAGATACACATTTTAACTAATATAAAACGGATTTATGCAAAATCATAAAATATTAAAGGAAGTTTAACTTTTTCATAGGCAAGTATGCTACAAAATCCTAGTGATGCTTATGATTGTAATTATTTGGCGCAGCAAGTGACAAAGGTAGCAAAGGCCAGTTTGTTTATCGTGGAGGAGTAGGAACTAGGAAGGCCAACGCGTAAAACAAACAAGACTCAGCAAGAAAGCAAGATAAGAAAACGTGTCATTCATTCTGTGGTTCCTTGCTTTGTTTCATGACTTTCCGTTAATACTGCGTGCACTATACCAGCTTCCTCTTTAAAATTACATCCACACCACGTAGATTACTTGGTATAAAGATAGACTACAAGGAATTTTATCAACAATACATCTACTAACAATTTTTTTTTTTTTTTATCATTAGATTAGATGATATAACCTACTAGGGTCGGCCTAGTGATGAATGACTTAGATAATATGTATAAGATCTTAAATTCTAACCTTACTAGTATTTTAACCTGTACATTGTACAGAATAAATATTTATTTTATATAAATTAAATTTATGATAAATAAATACTTTTGAATATATAAATTATAATTAAAATTTGTAATAAATAAATATTTTTGAACATATAGATTATATTTTAAATTTATAATAAATTAATACTGTAATACAATATTAATTTTTAATTATTGATAATTTTTTTTAAAAAATATTGAAATTTAATTTAAAACTAAAGATATTGAAAATAATAGATTGAAAGAAATAAGAGGTTAAATTTTTTTTAAAAACATTCTCAGTAAAGAATGACAATTAAAAATGCTCTCGTTCAATATGACTATTCTTGTTTAATATATAAGGTGAATTGTCATCATTGTACACTAGAAAAAGATTAGATGATATGCTGACCCATTCATAGAATTAGATTTAGGTCCTGTTTGTTGGTCAGGATAAGATAAGATATGATAAAATATGACAGTAAGATAAGCATAAGATATGATAAGAGCAGGATAGACTATAATCTTATCTAGTACTTGGTGTACACTAGACAACAAATCAAATTACGATATGATAAAATATAAATTATGTTCAAATGACAAAATTACTATTTTGTAAAATTACATATAATTTTCTAAAAGTAACTTTTAATTTAATTTTTAATTTTTACAAAAAATATATTTTTAACCAAACTTGTAGTTTTTTTTCTTAAAATCATAAAAAATTATCTCATATTTTCAAAATCATAATTATTATTCAAATAATTTTATTTAAAAAATATTTGAATAGTAATTATTTATTTTTTAATATTTTAATTAATAATATACTTTAAATTTACATGTCAAAATTATTATTATTATTATTATATATAAAATAATATATATTACTATATATTATATTTATTATATATATTTAGTTATATTATATATATAATATTATATACATCATATATATCATATATATAGAGAGAGAGAAAGAAAGAAAGAGAGGAAGGGGGTGTCAGAGAGAGTTTATCCTATCTTATTGTTTTTTAACCCAACTCTCTTCTTAAAATAAGAAATACATTGAGTAATATGATAGGATAAGAAATATGATAATGTTATCATATCTTACTAGCACAGTAAACAATGAATTAAAACAGGATAGAATAATTATCTTATCATATCCTAACAATCAAACAGACTCTTAAATTATTCACAATGGTATAATAATAAATGTATTATAAAAATATTAAGAATATGTTATTAATAATTTCTATAGAAGATAGTACTTTTTATATAATCTAATAATAATAATATTATGAAAGCGTGTAATGTTATTTTTGTGAGTTATGATAAATTTTTATATATTATTGAAAATGGTTGATACTAAAAGTAACTATGTAGCAAAAAAGATAAAATGTACCAAAAAATACAAAAAGTAACAAATTAAATGTTAAGATTTAAATCAATGATAACTCATTCCTGGTATGAAATCGATTATCGACATTTTACAAAGCATTATCTTAGAAGCAGATAGTTAAATACAAAAATAAAGATAATTAAGTTATTAAATTATATAAAACGGCAACAATTATTATTATTATTATTATTATAAGAGCAGAATTGTTCAAGTACAGTTAGCCGTCTTTCAGCCTAGAATCTTAGCCGCTACCCGCTGCCACAGCAGACAGCAGTTCACTTTGTTTTGTGTCCCCTTATTTTCTCAAAGATATAAAAAGATCTGTTTTATTTTTCAGAATAATAATAATAATAATATTATTATTAATTAATATTATTGTTGGTTGTTCGGTACAAAAAAAGTTATTATCATTATTAATAGAATTAAAATCTTTTGTAGTGTATGTGTAAGTGTTACCACTGTTGGGTTTTCACCTGGGACCTCCTATCCATCTCATTATTTCCAATAACTATTAATTTAATTTTGTTTCCCATTCTACCTGTCAAAATATATTACATTTTTTTTAAACCCATTCTATTCTTTTGTTTCTATTTTTATCTTAGGTGCCTCTGGAAGACTGCAACTATTTGATTTTGGGCATTAGAATCCAAGATTCGTAGAATTTTATTCTTTTGCAATTTGTACAAAAAATTTTGGGGTTTGCTACATTGATTGGTACATACATAGAAATAATAATAAATATACATGCAATTGAATTTGCATTTGGGTTTTCTTTGATGTGTTGATTTGTGAAGAATTTTCTTGGTTAATTCTTGCGTACGCAACTGCTGTGTTTCCATTCAGAACGTGGAAACAACTTTTTGCGAAGAATTTTGCTGCATTGAGTACGTTTGTGTTCTACATTTGTTCTTGCTTTTTTTTTTTAATTTTTTTTTCTTTTGTTTTTAGCAGTTTTTAAGGTTTGTTTGGGGTCAGTTAGTTGGGTAATAGATAAGTGGGAAACTGTTTGTGGAATGTCTCTTTGGTTAATTGGGACTCTGATAAGGTTAGTTACAATGGTCTCTGTTCTTGTTGCAGGCTCAATAACTTATTCAATTCGGTTTATCCTTCATTTTGCATTGAATGAAACAGTTGAAATTGGCTGCTGAATCTCAAGCCAGAGAGGTTGGTTCTTTCCTTCTTTTCTTTCTTTTTCCCTATTTGGTGATTTAAACCTTGACAATGTGGTACATGTTCTAGAGCGCTTTTTATTCATGTGCTGCTCCTCTGTTCAAATTTTCTATCCTCTGTTATCATGGATCACAAAAAATTGCAGATCTTTTCCTTGTTTGTGGAATTTGAAAACTGTTGCTATTTTGTTGTATCTTTTCCTTTCTTTCTTTTTAGTCTTGCGTCATTCTGCTTAAGACATTGTGATTGTGTGTTTTTGCTTGTGATAGCTATTGTTGTGTCATATGTGATATTTCTAGTTTAGTTCCTATGCTAATTTCTGCTCCCCAGAAGGATGATGTTAATTTACCCAGGAATTGTAAACCCTTAATTTTTGACTGTAGGCTGGCCTTTACATGTTATATGACTTCTTTTGTTTTTGGGGTTTGGAAAGATTGGAAATTTATCACCCAGGTGGTGTGGTGACTAATTTGTTTAGCTTTTTGGAATGTTTTATGTCTGGCATTGGATCATCGATCGCCTAATCTTTTGATGGTTCCCGTTTTGTATTGAATTGCATTAACGTTATTTGGTTTCAAGAGCATTGCATGCATTTGAAATTTGAAAATATTAATCTAATGCTCTATCTTATTAAAAGCTTAAAGAGGTATTTTTTCTTTGAGCTATAAAAATGTGGTTCACTTAAATTTAGTGAACTTTCCATTACCGTTTGAAGTGTTTTTATTCAACTATGATGTAAGTAACCTGAATGATGCCAAAGTATGAAAACTGTTTTGGTTTTACATTTGATACTGAAATTTTGTTTCTACAAGATGCATCCTGTTATCTTTTAATTCAGGGAGCTATCTCCAACCTTGCAGTAATGATGAGTCAATACTGCTACTTTTTCACTCTTTTGATATTTGATTTTGGAAATTTATTTGAGGAAGCTTATGCAAATAAAAGGTCCTACTTGAGGCTTCAATCAAACTTAAAATCTGTGTCATGGCATACACTGCTGATACCTAACCAGTATAAGCAAATGAAGGGCATCAAAGTTGTATAACTTGTTGTAGAATGTTAGATGGCACTAACTGCGTAATTGAGTTGCTATTCTGTCTTCACCAGAATTTCCATATGATATCTAGATGATGTAATGTAAATGCTTGACTATTTCTTTAATTTGTTTTTCATGACATTGCAATTTGCTGTTGATTGTATTTTTGTGCCTTCATACTTTTAATTATTTACAGTTCAATTTCTTTTAAATTAAGCTGTTACAGTGTTTGAATCAATTCTTTGGGAAGGACATATTGTGGCTGTAAGAATATTAATGTTAAACTTTGCTAGACTTTGATGTGTCTCCCAATCAATTTTTATTGAGTCAACAAATTTAGCATTCTTACACATGATATTTTGCAGGATAATCCTCTTAGACATAAGCCAGAAATGGAAAACACACTTGAGTCTTCTGGCAGTCCGCGACATAGAAAGGTATTTAGCATGATCCACTGTGCTGTGAAGGTGTCTTGGTATACTCAATGAAGTCAGATACTAATTTCAGTCTTAAACATATTTCCTACAAAAATCAGTTTGGATGTTCAGAGGAAAAAATGATTTAAAAATTTCTTTGCATATATATTGTTGTCATGTTGCAGATATCAGCCAGATGGGATCCAGTTGAAGCATGTCGGCCTATAGTTGATGAAGCACCTGTGTTTTATCCAACTATTGAGGTACTTATAATTATCACTATCATAGTATTATAGCTTTTGGTGGTGTCAATATTGTATTTTGAAATTAACTTTTTTGTTTATACTCTTCTTTTCAGGAGTTTGAAGACACACTTGGCTACCTAGCTAAGGTTCGCCCCCAAGCTGAACCTTATGGCATATGTAGGATTGTCCCTCCACTTTGCTGGGTACCACCTTGCCCTCTTAAAGAGAAAGATTTATGGGAAAATGCAAAATTTCCCACTCGTATTCAGCAAATTGACTTGCTTCAGAACAGGGAACCCATTAGAAAGAAACTTAGGGGAAGGAAACGAAAACGTAAAAAGCAGTCAAAGATGGGCACGGGTTGGAGAACTGCTAAATCAGATTCTGAAGCTAATGTTGCTTCTGAACCTGATGAGAAGTTTGGATTCCAATCAGGGTCAGACTTCACACTTAAACACTTTCAGCAATATACGAATGTTTTTAAAGATTGCTACTTTGGATTGAATGATGCCAATGAACATGGAAAAGTTAGTCACAATCACCAGCAGAGATGGGAGCCCTCTGTGGAGGAAATTGAAGGCGAATACTGGCGAATAATAGAGCAACCAACTGATGAGGTTGAGGTACTAATTGCAGTTTATTGATAACATTGTTATTCTTATTGTCACATAATTAAGCAAATAATTTATATGTTATTCTGTTATTTTTGTAGGTGTATTATGGAGCTGATTTGGAAACAGGAGCACTAGGAAGTGGTTTTCCTAAGACATCATCCTTAAATAAGAATGATTCAGATAGGTATGCCCTGTCTGGCTGGAATCTGAATAACGTCCCACGACTGCCAGGTTCTGCATTATGTTTTGAAGGAAGTGATATCTCAGGAGTTCTAGTTCCATGGCTGTATGTTGGAATGTGCTTTTCCACATTTTGCTGGGTAAGTAGTGAGATTTACATGTTCTTAAAGTCTAAATCTATGAAAGAAACAAAATTTAAGGCATAACTGATAATATTACTAATTTTCTTTTTAATCACTTTCTGTATCTGTCTGTGGAGTTATAGAGTTTAATTTATTTTTCATGAAAGCTGAGTTGAAATTTTTAACATCTGTCTATTTTATAAAAAATATAATTTAATTAAAGGTTCAATGGAGAAAATAAATGACTAGAACAAGTATTAGACATAGACTAGAATCTAGATTCTAGATAGGGGTAGCTACGAACTGCATAATTATTGTATCATGTCTAATATAATAGAATCCTCAGTATGCTTGCGCTCACAATATTTTAGGTTCCACTGCTTTATGTTGATTTGTTTGAAATATTGAGCTATAAAACAAGTAATAATGTCTTGAATTTTGCATTTCTTTTGTTTCAGATCGTTATACTTTCCTATAAAAACTAACACCCTTTTCTCGTTTCCTGTTCCTTGGAACAGCATGTTGAGGACCATCACCTCTATTCACTTAATTATCTGCATTGGGGTGATCCAAAAGTATGGTATGGAGTACCCGGAAGCCATGCTCCAGGTTTGGAAGATGCAATGAGAAAGCACTTGCCTGATTTATTTGAAGAACAACCAAATCTACTCAATGAATTGGTATACTACTCGGAATTGTACTTTCCTCATTGACTTCAGTTTTTTGGTTGCTTTCATTCCGTTTCATATAGAGATTTCATAAACACAGAGATTCTAGTTGATGCTAAATGTCTATTTTGTTGGAAGTTTGCTAGGAACTCTGAATGCACTTGTGAAAGTTAAGAAACTAAATCCATGATGACATTTTGAAATCTTCATATTTCAGAGTATCACTTCATGTTTATTTAGTTAAAAGTGTGATACTGTGATTAGTCTAGTGTATGATACTTTTATATGTAAATGTATATAGTGTAAGCTAGAGTTATTAGGTATATCAATTTCTGTATCTGTCTAATATAAAATTGTTATTGCTTCTCCACCTAAATGACCTAATATATCTTAATCTTTTAGAAGAGTTAATCCTTGGCCTTCCCAAGAATCAAAGTTCAGTAGAGTCTACCTGGAAAGATCCTGTTGTGTTTGGGAGAAAGTGTTTATTAATAGTAAGCACTGTCTAAGTGACTTAATGGTTCTTGTAGACAAATGTGCTGCGTGATGTATTCTGTATGGCGCATAAATTTCATCTCTATTGTTGTTGCAGTAGTGCTCTTATGTAATGTACTAACTTAGGCTATGAACTTGTTTCTTACCTGGTTATGTTTTGTATTAATCGTATCTAAACTCCTTAGATATTTCCTCTCTGGAGGAGCCTTGCTAATATGTCCAATGGGTTGTGATGGTGCATCTTGGGTTTGAGTTCAACCTGATAGCATGTGCCCAATGGCTTGAATATGGAAAGGACTATGTCTAATGTAGGGTGTTATATGTTAAAAGTTGTGCCTCTGCTAACAGCTTAGGCTTTTGGCATGGTGGTAAGTGCCCTTGGTCATATCATTTGGAATTAGAGGGAACACGGGTTCAAATCACATGTTTGATAAGTTTCCAATTATCTCAAGGTTGAGGGCAAACCTTCTCTAAGAGGGAGGGAATGGTGGCAAGGGTTGGGTTCAACCCTGTGGCCTATGCCTAATGGCTTAAATAGGGAAGGGTCTGTCTAATGCTGGATGATATATGTTAAAAGTTGCATCTTCGCCAATAGGTCAAGCTTTTGGCATGGGGGTAAACGCTCTTGGTCATATAACCTGCATTTGTCAAGTTATCCTTAGTTACTTACAAGTCTATTAAAGATTTTGAAATTACGGTATATTTATGTGTTTACGACCTTTCTTTCATTATGTAGTATGCTGAATTTTGACAATTCTGTTTCTACCAAAGTGACACTAACTTATCTCTCTAGAACTCTCTAGCACAACTGTTTCATCTCTCATACAAGTGTTAGATATTTTAGTATTTGTTGTGTTGTACATAGAGTTTGGGAACTGTATTATGATTCTAGTGGTTATAATTTCATCTTTGAGCAGGTGACTCAGTTATCTCCTTCAATTCTTAAATCCGAGGGGGTGCCTGTACATCGCATTGTCCAGCATTCAGGGGAATTTGTTGTTACCTTTCCAAGGGCATACCACTGTGGCTTCAATTGTGGCTTCAACTGTGCAGAGGCTGTGAATGTGGCTCCTGTTGATTGGTTTGTGCATGGCCAGAATGCTGCCGAGCTTTACAGTTTGCAGTGCCGTAAGACTTCATTGTCTCATGACAAGTTATTATTTGGATTTGCTCAGGAAGCCGTGCATGCCCTTGCAAAGCTAACTCTTCATGGAAAAGAAAATCTAAAATATATAAAATGGAGAAGTGCTTGTGGGAAAGATGGAGTTCTTACCAAGGCAGTTAAGGTAATGATTCTTGCATACTCTCTTCTCTTTGATCATAACCCATTCCACATATTTTGAAGGCTTCATAACACTTTGGTTGGCATTTATTATTTAATTTTAGTTCCCATGCAGATATCTGTTCTTCATTTCATTATTTTTTTAACATTTTGTTACCCTTATTTTTGACAGACAAGGATAACTATGGAAAAGGAGAGGCTTGATTGTCTTCCAACTCATTTAAAGATGCTGAAGATGGACAATGGGTTTGATTTTTTTGAGGAAAGAGAATGCTTCTCTTGCTTCTATGACTTGCACCTATCTGCCATAGGTTGCAAGTGCTCTCCCGACAGTTATTCTTGTCTCAGACACTCAATTTTGTTTTGCTCATGTGAAATGGACAAAAGATTTGTTCTGTTTCGTTATACTATGAATGAACTAAGTACATTGGTTGAAGCATTAGAAGGAGAATCACATGCTATTGAGGTTTGGGCAAATAGAAGCACTGGAATGGTTTCTGCTAATGCCAAGGATGCTTGCATGTATAAACAAGATGTGGAGAGTGCCATGTGCCAAACCCAGAGTTACAAAGAAGGGAAAAGCTCAACTTATTGTGCAGGAATTAATGATAAGTCAAATTCAAATATACCTAGCAGTTCTTACAGCCACATTTCTGCAGAGTTAGTCCACTCAGAGTTTCACCATGAAACTTTTAGTGCACCATATGGCACTAAAGATTGTCATAAAGATAATTTGAATGAAAAATATTTGGTCATGGACAATGAAGTTAAGGTGGAGAAGGGAGGTTCTGTGGATTTGAATATTGATGTCATGTCTGGTGAACCTGAAAATGATTTTCTGCATGCTGCTGATTACCATCATAATAAGGATGTTCCATATGTGGAAAAAGTCTGCTATGCAGAAACCAGAAAGGAACAAGACAACATGAAACCTGGGGCTGCTTGTATTGCTTCCTTGGAGAAAGAATTTTCATCATGTTCAAGGGATGTTCAAAATTCTTGTACACTCGATGGTTGTAAATTGTTTGGGGTGGATCTGCATATGCATTCTGATTCAGGAGAGCAACTCAACAGTGTATTTAAAATGGGTGATGTCGAAACCTCCAATACAAGTATATCTTTGATAAACCAAAGCTTCTTAATGCAGAAGTTTGGTATTTCTGTTGAGCCTGTAAACCTGGGCTCTGTTATGTGTGGAAAGCTGTGGTGCAATAAGCATGCAATATATCCCAAAGGTAAGCTGCAATAGGAACTTTTCTGGGCTTGTATTTTACCTTCAATTACTTTTGTGGGAGTTTAACATTTCTTTTGTTTTGGTAAAATGATGAAGGATTCAAGAGTCGTGTTAAGTTCTTTAGCATTCTTGATCCACCAAGAATTTGTAGCTATGTTTCTGAAGTCTGCGATGCTGGATTTCTTGGGCCTCTTTTCAAGGTATCATTCTTGACCTTGTTTCTGTTTTATGTTTAAAATCGTATTAACAACTTTCTGTTTCTAGATATATGTACTACACAACCTATTTAATAATATAAATATCAGTTAAGGTGTACAGGGTTATTCACTTACTCATTCGCAAAAATCAAGGGTTTATCCCTGCAATCCTTTTTTTTCTCTCTCTAGGGGCAGTAAACTTGTAATTTTTTGTTCAAGTCTGCTGTCGGCTAAAGTACGGTACATTTGGCTAAAAATGCTAAATATTTTCAGAAAAACTTTTATCTACACAATGTTTGTGGCATAGGTTGCTTTCTTAGGTTTTTGTGTGGGTTTCTGTTGATGCTTTCTTTAGAGGGGGAAGGGGTTCTCTTTCTAGCTTAGCTTGCACAAGGATTTGGGAGTTGAGCTATTATATTTTCATTTTCTTTATTCTCTTTATTTAAATTATTTTAATCACCCTAGAAAATGTCTCTTTATGTTGCAGCGTACTCCATTTTTAATTAAGTCTTCTTCTTTCATCTTAAACTTAAAAGTTATAGTTGTTACATTATATTGTTGGGATAACTATTGTGCTGTCTTTTTTGCATTTTTTTTTTCTTGGATATTTGCTGGAGAAACTCAGCTGCTGCTAATTTTTCACTGAACAGAAAAGTTTATGCACAGCATTGCTGTCTGAAAATTCATGGAATCTTACAATCTGAAATAATATTAGTAAAACTAAGTGATAATTGATTTCTTGTTACTTTATTTTTAACTTTATGGTATTTGCATGGACATATTTTTCAGTTGAAGTATATTTCTTTCTCATCCAATAAAATATATTTCAGGTTACCATGGAAGAACATCCAAGTGAGGCTTTCACAAACACCTCAGCAGATAAGTGCTGGAAAACAGTTCTTGACAGACTAAATCATGAAATCAAGAGGCAAAGGGGTCAAGGTGAAAGAGAACTTCCTCCCTTGGAACTTCTGGAAAGCATTAACGGTCACAAAATGTTTGGATTCCTGTCACCATCCATTATTCAGGTAATGCAAACTCATGAATGTTGTTTGAGATATTCACACCCTTGTTTAGCGAAAATTAATATCACTGGTGTATTTCTTTTCTAATATAGAATTATAGTCATACAGTATGGAGTTATCTTTAACCAGTTTTGTTGAACTAGTTTAATGTAGTTTATCATGTTCTGACTTTTGATGTTTTAATCCATTCTGAAAACTTTTGCAGGCCATTGAAACTCTGGATCCCAATCATCAATGTGTTGAGTACTGGAATCACAAAGAGGTTGTCTCTGAATCTTCAGGCAGTGCCATTGATGACTGTAAGTTCAGTCATGGTTCAAGTAACTCTCTAGGTGATGTCAAGACCAAGTTTTTTGGTGTCGGTTTGATAAAGCAGGAGCAAGATAGCATCAGAGGAAGTTGTGATTCTTTTGAAGAGATGAAATTGGTGCTACAAGGATTCTTGAAAAAGGCAAGTCCTGATGAATTAAGTGCCATGCATAAGTTATTCAGCTCTGATGCACAATTCACTAAATGGAGAGTGGCATTTGTAACGCTGATAGAGGAAATCCAGAAAGCTTGTGCATAAAGTATAAGATCTCAACTCTATCTGACTTTGGATAGTCATATTTCAATTTAGTCATTAGAAAGGCCCCTTCTTTCAGTGACCAATTAAACTGAAGATGATGCTGGGTGAAAGTCAAGATAAAATTTTGCTACTTGCCCAGTGTCAATTACCTGTTTAGAGATATAGATAATGAATGACATTGACCCATTTTAGGTGCTAATGCCATTGACCCGTTACAACTTTCCTTTTGAATTTATTTACTTTTGATGGCCTAGCCTGCAGCTTTGGTAGTATTTAGGTTTTACATCTTTCGTCCGTAGTAATCTCAATTCTCTAATTTCTGTATATAAACAGGAAAACAAATGTTACTGCTATAAATGGTGATATGAGTAGGAAGAATACATGAGTTTGAAATTTGGAATAAGTTCCTTCTTGCTCAGAATATCGAGTATCTGATCTTAGTTTCAAGCAAACAGCATGCATAAATCTCCACATGCTGGTTTTGACTTATAGGTAAGTTAGTTCTATGTGACTCCTTTACAACTAATTATCCTCTATGCATACAATCGAGCGTGTAGATCAACTGGCACGACATTATTTCAGTTTAACCAGTAGTCTCGAGTTTGAGTCTTGGGTATACAACTGCGTTAAATACTTGAAGGGAGAATTTTGTTGCCCATAGTAGTCTTATATGACTCAAGCAAGATTGCCTCCTGTGGTCTATACCAAAAAAATTATCTTCTACACATCAACTAATTTGAGTTCAACCCCTGACTACATGTCACCAAATCAAGTCCCTTTGACGACTGCTTGACTTAGGATCAAATACTTGTCAGGTTAACTTTAACCTACTATCACTTCTGATACATTAAGCCCCCTTTATAACCAAAAAAAAGAAAGATTGAGCACTTTCCTAATCTATAATTATCTTCCATTATGTCAAATTATCATAATTCAATGAGATTATACTAGAGTAGCAATTACTTATCAATATCTCAATGACAATGTCAATAGTCATAATTATCATAATTTCAGTATATTATGCTGAAGTAGTAAGTACTGATCAATCTCTGAATGATATTGTCAAAAGCCATAGGATATAAGGACATAATAAGAACTTAATATCCTCGTAAGACTGAAATATTGATGAAACTAGTATGTATTTAAGAAAAAAATTGCATGGGTATTTATAAAATATAGGTAAAATGTGAAAAACAAATTTAAAAACTATTTAAGAAAAATTGATTTAATTAATAAAAAATATTTTATTGATAATAAAAATATAATTAAAATGTAAAAAAATACATGCATTTGAAACTTTTAATTTTAAAAATTTAAAAATTTGCTTAATTAATAGAAAATTATTTTAATGATAATTTATAAGCATTTCATTATGACAGTCTAATGTTGATTAAAGAAATTCAAGTATTGATTAAATAAATTAAGAAAATTAAACATATCTTTTAATTAAATAATTAATTGAAGAGGAAAATAAAATATCACTCCCTTCATTCCAAAATTATTGGTGTTTTAGTATTTTCTTTTTATTCAAAACTATTGATATTTTACAAATTTCAAGTTTCATTAATTTTTTCTCTCTATATATCCATATTTAAAATAACTAGATTTGATTTTTACAAAGAATTCTACAATAACAACTTATTTAAAAAATACCTCAACAAACAACAAACCACATTTACATCTTATATTAAATAATGATATTTTAGACTAAATACATTAATATTTTATATTTATTAATTTGTATGTACTAATCTTAAACATCAATAGTTTTAGAATAGAGAGAATAATTTGATTTGATATGAAAGTTTAGAAAATATGTTTATCACAAAATAGAAAAGACATGTGGTTATGTGAGAAGAAGGGGATGTTATCTAATTTTTAAGAATGATGACTTGTATTTGTTATATAGAAGTGAATTAAAGAGGAAAAAAAATTAATTTAACTAATATGATATGAAAACTTACAAGATATGTGTAACAAAATGAGAAAATCACACCATCATGTGAGAAAGCTAGTATTAGGGAAATCAACTAAGGTCAGCCCAATGGTAGGGGTATGGATAATTTGCTTGAAGTCTTCTGTTCAAACTTTATCATTGTGATTGTACAAAAAAGAAGAAGATAGTATTAAGGATTATTTCACTCACAATCTGAGTAGATACATTCATCTACTAATTATTTTACTATCATATTTTGCACATATTATAAGTTATTTTTACAACAAAACCTTTTCTCTAAGAGCCTTATTTCCAAAAACCTGATGTTTGACTTAACTCTTTAGTTGGCCTGTGATCCCTTGGCACTCGTGCAATATCTTATCTTAGCAATAGGTAAAAGACAATACTATACATATTTAAATTTATGGTTCTAATTTCATCTCAGATCACATCTAGGTTCATTATCATTTATCAATGTAACATCTAAAAATATATATTGTTGGTGATAGGGTTATTTTAAAGAGGAAGGTTTTAATAACAATAACAACTAGCCAACAAACTCATCAATCAATACCAGAGCGACATCTCACTCTATATTACCTATTGCTTTCATTCCACGTGCATTGGAAGGCGAAAAATGTCTTCACCCAACAAAGTGCAACAAGATAACAAAGCCTTCATCAATGTTTGTATACAAAGACCAATATATGTACATTCATAAAATTGAAATCGGGTAGCCATTCTTTTTCTTTACGACAAATACAAGTGAAGTACCGGGAAAAAAAAGGGACAAAACTTAAGAGATGTACTTAAGGTGTTTTTTGTACTTTTCTTAATCAAAATTATAAGTTTATCTTGGTAAAACATGTTTATCTTTAGTGTTAATTTTTATTACCTAAGTTACTAAAGTGAAATCTAATTTTATTTTATTTTGTCACCATGTTATAGGTGCAAAGTATTCACTGATTTTGTCAATGACTCATATCTGCTTTGGAACTTGATTGGTCATCTTTAGTGGGATCTCTCTTTCTAATTACTTTTTTTTTCCATCCACAAGTTTTGAACCTAAAAGTTTGCTTAAATAATTCGAATCCAATTTACTCGGACCAATGACATGCTGGTGCAACCTAATTTTGATTTGAAATAACACTCAAATCAAATAACGTACTATATGTACTTTTTATCTTGGGAAAAATGACCATTTAAGGTTAAGTCAAGTCATTTTCATCTAACGACTACTCTTCCTCTTTGGCAATGCTAGCCTTTAAGGCATTCACCTTGCCTATAGGAAACTTTCTTGCTAGCCTAATGATCTAGAGACATTTTGCTATTAAGTTTCGTAAAATAGTTGATTCCACATCCATGCAAGTTATAAGTAATTTCTGATTGTGTATATGTAAAATTTTAAAGTAGGTGATAACCATAGTTCATAAATAATGGGATATCATTGATGGTGACAAACTAACAATACATCTATAAGTACTAGGGGTGGCTCAAGTGGTAAGCAAAGTTTGAATTCAACAATTGAAGTCCTATGCTTTATGTTAGGAGTTCAAGCTCATGAGAAAGCATTGACAATGAGGAGTAGTCTTAGAGTATCTTGAATATAGACTTGATAGCCAAAATTTTATATAGTTAAATTATATAAAGGTATGTTTGATTTAGGGAAGAATGTAAAAGGGAAAAAAAAAGAGTACAATATGAGATGGTTTTTTTACATTATTTGGTAGAAAAGAAAATAAAAAAATAAATTTAATTTTTTCTTTCTTTTTGTTTGATTGCGTAGAAAGTAAAATGAAGGAAAAAAAATTATGTATATAAAATGACATACACAATCATAATAAAAAAGAGAAGTGTGGAAAAATAAAGATAATTTAATCTTTTTATTACATAAAACCAAAATTTTCTCTCCATTCCATCCAAAACTAAATATATTATTAAAGTTGTGGGTCTCACATTCTTTTTTATACTTTATTCCCTCTAAAAATGGTACTAAACAACGAAAAGAACACAATTGTTACTTTTTTGTTTCATTTCTCCACTATCCTTTCACCTTTTTTCTTATGTTTCAAACAAAGCCTAATTGTTGACATATGAATAAAATTTGATCCAAAGGTGGGTCTGGGTGAAGGGGCGCATGCTTAGACTAGGTTGTGCTTTAGGTGCCCCCCAATTTGTTGAGGGCGACGAACTCATTGGGGATTGGTGGAACCCAATGATTGAAGTGATGACATCTGTATAGATTCCAACTTTCAAATTAGTGAAAACTTGAGGTAGTAGCAATGTAGAAAATAGTGAGAGTTCATACTTTAGGGAAATAGTAACATTGACATCTATAGCCATAAGTAGGGGAGATGTTGGCTTTGAAATGGATATCTACTTAGGTCAGAGTGGGCTCCAGCATAAGTTAGGTTCTAGCAGGAGAATTAAAGAACTGTGGGATAATTATGAATTTTGGGTAGGATTGACAAATAAGGAATGCCCCAGGTCCTTTGTTGTCAATGAGATGTGATTAATAAGGCTCTAATATATTTCCTAGGTGGTGGCACCTTTTAAAATATGACAAGACATCTTTGGGTCTTTGTGCTATAAGGCCAAGTGGTTTCATCCAAATGTGAGAAGGTGTCCTTATAATCATTACAGTGTAAATGGATCCGAGGTGGTGGAACTTTGTTTTGGTGGATATTAAGTGCACTTAGGTGAAGTTCATTTGGGTTAGGCCATGTTGGAAGCCTTCTTAGAGCCCCAATATGTAACAAAATCATTTGGCTTTTACTTTTTGCGCCCATTTTTTTTACATATACACCCCTATTTTTTTTTTCAAAAATGCTCTCATCATCAATCCACAATCCACAATCCATCCCATATATCCTAATTTCCCATACCCCTTCTCATTTGCAATGCAAACCACCCAGACCCCCTTTTCATCTATTGCTTTTCTTCTTTCTTCATTAAGCTTGTTCATGCTTATTTGTCATGTTTCTTGGTGTTTTGTGTGCCTTTTCTTCTTTTTCTCTAGTGAGTGATGAGCATTTCATATCTATATTTTTTTGTGTTCTTTCTCAAGTTTAGTTTATGAAATGTGTTTAATAATGCATTTTAGAAATTAAATTTTAGATTGTTTTTTTATTGTTCGTTATGTTTCGAAATTTAGTTTCTGAAACCTTAATAGTTGTGTTCCAGAAACTAAATTCCAAAATGTATTTTTTGAAATGTTTAAACTAATACTATAAAAAACACTTTTTCAAACATTAGTTTTTTCCTATATTATAAATTGATTCCACGTGCGGGTGTGGAGTTAGTCGATATGGAATGTTGATACTTTCTGCATTAGTTGTGAAATTGATGTATAAAGCTTACTTTCCAGATTGTTTGTTTTCACAACTAATGTAAAAAAATTGTTATTTTTTTTAAAGTAGCTCTACAACTACAAATTTCCCTAATATACAAATAAATATACAACACAACAAAAAATTAAATTTCATCATTGCATATACTATATGATTAATTGAAAATATAAAGGGTGAAAATGACTCAAACATTTTGAATTATAGATACAAATCAAGATAGATACATTAGAAGGAACTGATTTCTATATTATTAAATCAAATGAAAAAAACAACACTATAACTACAATTCTTGCCTGATATACAAATAAAGAAATAGGGCCAAATATAAAACAACATAAAACTACATTTCATCATTGTATATAGTACACGATCAATTAAAAATAAAAAGGGGCAAAAATGACTTAAACATTTGAATTACTATGCAGATACAGATCAAGATACATTTTGAAGGAACTGATTTCTATTATTGAATCAAATGAAAATAAAAAAGGCAAGAATACACATTCATTAATTAGGAGACAATAAATCTAAGAATATTGGTGATGATAAGAATCCATGATGATGTTTATAATCAAATGAAGATTCTCTATGTGCCTATTAAGACAATAAAACAAGGTAAGAAAATAAGATAAATATACATAATTAAAATGTAAAATACAAAATAGATTAGAACATGGATTAACCTTTATTCAAATTTTATGTGGAAATATTTTCCCATACCCCTTTGTAATTATCATCTGTTATTGCATATATACACTGTCTTCTTCATTTTCTTTGAGTAATTTAGGTAACCTTGATGAGAAAGAAGGAAAGTCATAAATATCAAAACTTGATTCATTAATCTCATCACTAGAACTCATCCTTCTTCCTTGAAGAACCATGGACCACTTTTTATTAGAAAAATCAGTGATATAAAACACTTATTTTGCTTAGATTGTCATGATAAATGGCTTTTTACTATAACTTGATCTATTAAGACCCACCAATGTAAATACCAACTTATCTATTTGTGTACTATTATTATTATCAAGCAACTTACATTTGAAAATAGACACTCTAAATTTAGTGTACTCTATCTCCTAAATCTATTCAATAACTCCAAAATAATATATGGATGTCAACACTGAAATTTTATCTTTTGCACTAGCAAAATGCATGGATTTAGCTACAATCATAACCTTGTTTTGCATAGGGATTTTGTCATCTTGGTCCTTAGTATAGAAAGAGTACTCATTGATATTATATTTGGCCCAAATAATGACCTCAAAGTTAGGTCCTAATGCAAGCCATTTTAATGTATCAGACACATTATCATTCTGTCCAACTAGGTCTTTAAACTGAGATAAGAAAATCCTGTTTTACTTAGTCAACAACCTTTTATTGTTCTATTGAGGGTATTTTTTTTCCTTAACATGTCTTTACATGAAGATAAGTAATGTTGAAATCCATCATTGTTATTTACAAAATGTAGATGTGCTTGAAGAACTTCCTTATGACCCATGAACTTCATTATTACCTCGCGTGTACCCTTTCTTACAACTCTTCTCGCATGACGAGATTTTGGACTCTCAATAATTTTTACTTTTGATAAGTTGTCAATACAAAATTTAACAACTTCTTTGACAATATATCTTTCAACAATGGATGCTTTAAGATAGTGTGGATTATTCGTGTACCCTTCTAAAATTTTTATATATGGCTCAACTGGGTACATCCACCGTAAATAAACATGACCACAACTTAATTTCCTTTTCCAAATGAATAATTAAATGGACCATAATGTCAAAAAAAGAAAGAAGAGCATACATATCCAATTGACATAAGATAATAAAAGTATCATTTTCTAACTCATTTGATTTCTGGTAATTAATAACTTTACTACATATAGCATTGAAGAAGTGTAGTCTGGTTAATGTGTGTCTTAATTTTTATGGCAATATGTCACAAATAGCAAGTGATAGTAGTTGTCACAAGCTTTCTAACATTCAAAAAATACCCTTGTGACACTTTTATGAAACGTAAAATCTCACAAAACTTTTTTCCTTTTGGACAATGTATAAGAAGCTGACGACAGATAAGTCCTCTTATTAATTGTCTGTGGAGTTATCTCCTCTTGTATTCCTCTTGCAACTAAATCAAGTCTACCATTCACACCATCCTTTTTCTTATTCTGTATGTTAAGAAGTGTTCTATTGTTAGGAAAAAATCCCCTTCACGCACAACAATGAGAATCAAAGGGTATGAGGCACACACAAAACAAATAAAAAATTTGGATTGATTTTTTCAACAATCTCTCCCTTAATTAAAATTTCCAAACTTCATCGTTACCTTTTCAAATCCCTCCACCATGGAAGTTCGTTGTAACTATCTTCACATTTTTTTTTCACATTCATCCTACTTTCATTGCGCAAACGTTGGTATACTTCTTCTCGTACCTCTGACCTTAATATTCCTCCACGAGTATTGGATGGTGACACTTTTTGTACTTACTCTGCCGTTGGCTATCCTAATGAGATATGGCACTTGACATCCAAATTGCCAAGAAGGCTTTTGACACAAGATCCCCACATGGATCCACCATTAACTTCTTCTCACTTAAATACTAGTCTGACTAGTTGCTTGGCCGCACTATCAGCTTTGATATCACTGTTGGAAAAAAAAATCTCCTTCGCACACAATAGTAAGGATAAAAGGATATGGGGCACACACAAAACAACACCATATATAAAAATAATGAAAGACATAAATTTAATGTGATTCAGCACATCTTGTATATGTTTAGGGGAACATCTCAACAAATATTCATTATCTCAGATAATATTAATTACAAGTTTTTTGAATAAACTAGAGAAAACCCTCCTCATTACAAGTTTTCTAGATAAACTTGAGAAAACTCTCCCATTATAAGTTTTCTAGACAAACTTAAGAAACCCTTTCCATTTCAAGTTTTCTAGACGAACTTGGGAAACCCTCCTCATTACATGACCCCTCTTAGTTGGGTGGTGACCTTCTCTTTAGGTTGGAGTGATTCTTATCATCTCAAGAATATCTATTTATAGTGTGGTGATTGACTTCTAAAAACTCTTTGAATAAGCACCAATTAATTACTTCTCACAATTCCAAGAGTCACCTCTCTTAGAAATTATCACACACGTACCAAAAGTTACAATCTTTCACTTATCAATTTATTACATCTTGAATTCACTCACTTAAATTAATATTTAGAAATTTTGGATTAATTTTTCCAATATCCAATCACATCAATTTTGTGCATCACATCAATATTATGTCTCACATCAAGATAATGCCATATATGGATAAACAAAGGAGGTAATTCTCTTATTCTATACATTTTTTTTCTCAGTTATGTACTTTTGAGTTTTATCAAGTATAACATTGATGCCCTTCACACATTGATAAACTTCTTATCCAGTTAAGGCATCTAGAGCATTTTCATACTTTTGAAAGCCATCAAAAGCTTTTCTTAATCTACAATAAAGGTGATTTTGTCTGACAAAACTCTCATGGCCAAGGAAAATTGTCTTCCTTCCATGTTGAAGTTAATGATAATTGATTTCTTCCTTACACAAATAGGACATGCGTTATGCCCCTCATTAACACTGTATTCGGACAACTTTTTCATATGCTGGAAAGTCATTTATAGTATAAAAGATCACAACACACATCTTAAATGACTATTTCCCATACTTGTCAAAGACATCAACACCATAATCTCCAGCAACATTTTCAGGTCTTCAATCAATAGTTGTAGGTAAACATCTATGTCGTTTACTAATTGTTTTAGGTTTGAAATCATCATAAACAACACCATGTGCTTGTGCTTCATACACAATCGAGGAGATAGACTATAAATCACCAATATAATAAGTCATGAATTATGTGTACTACTAAGACTACCATAAAGATTCATTTCAACAAAGTGCAGGACATATGTTTCTTAGCTCATCGCCGAACTCAAAACAATTGATCAGTTGTCTTTTATAAAGGAGAATCAACTAGATGACAGAGTGAATGGATCAATTAAAATGGTCTTTTGAATGAGAAAAAACTCTTTATTCTCTAACATCATATAAAGTTTGAATAAATGATTTTGCTATATTAATTATTCATTCATTTGCACAGTGCAATATATATATACTACACATAGTTTTAGTTTTTAAATAAAGTTCAACTGTAAATTATTCAAATAAAAGTTAGCAATATAAAATATGAAAAATATTGTTAAGATCACAACAAGTGTACTGGTCGTACAAGTAAAGTGAAAGTATGAGTTATCATTTCCACATGAATTGTGATTTAATAGCAATGCAACCAAATAATTACTTGCAAATTCAAGAATTAAAGAGAGAATTAGAGATTTTTGGATTTTTTGGATCAATAAAATAAAGAACAAAGAAAGCAATTTAAAGATGTATAGAAAATTAATGAATAAAAGTGGTTAGGTTTTGGAATTCCTTTGATTCTCTCCTAAAGTAATATTTTCTTTCCCAAACCCCTTCTTGTTAAGTAATTTACCTTTAATTTCTCTAACTTAATTTTAGAGTTGTCAAAATAGGTTATGGCCTGCAAGCCAACCTAGCTTACCATGCATTCGAGTTGGGTTAGGTTGGTAAAATTTGGCTTGCCTGAATGGTGGGTCAAATTGGACCTGACTCACTTAGCTTGTTAGCTCACCTGGGTTGAACCCATGGTGAGCCAAGTTGGCTCATAGGTTGAGATTTTTTTTTATTATAGCTTACTATACTAACTTTGTAAGTAAGTAAAGTAAGTAACATATAAACCCAATCATTTAATTCTATTCCAATCATAATAAAGGATAGTAGTATACTAACCTATCTTTTTATATATAAACATAGAATTGGAATGTGAATATGAATTTCCAAATCATTAATATATATAAATTGTAAGACACAATATAATAAACCTATTGATACTTTGGTTTTCATTAAGCACATAAAATTTTTTATCACCTTAATTTAATTTTTGTATATTTTTTTGATGCTTTTTTACTTATGTATTCTATTTTTTTATTTTCTATTTTTTTTTATTTTAAGTGAGCCAACCTGTATAACCCACCAACCTGTGGTAGGTTGAGTTGGGTTGAACATTTTTTGGCTCACTAAAAAGTGAGCCGGGTGGGTTGGCTTACTTTTTGACCAACCCGTGGTGAGCCAACTCGGGTGAGCTGGGTTGGCTCACTTTGACAGCTCTACTTAATTTAACCCTAATTCCTTAGGTGATAAACCTTTTGATCTTGATGATGAACCGTAATCCCTTAGGTGAGCAAAATCAATCATAAGCATTAAGAGGAGAAAATTCACACAAAGACATACAATTTATCCCCATTCCTAGGCTCAAGAGTTATATGGTTATTGAATTGGAATGGTCTAAATCTCAATTTTCTAATTGTAAGATTTAGATTTCTAATCAATCTCTTAATGAGTGTCAATCATAGAAAAGCATTAAGCGCAAATTCAACAACCAAATTAACAGAAACAAGAGAAAGATCTAGAAAAGAAATCGATTACATTATATTCAAAACAAGGTTCATCCTAACCTAACCCCAAATAAGTTTAGAAACTCATAGAGAAACTAAACACACAAAGAAAAGAAAAAGAAGATACAAAAGAAGCCATGAATATTGAAAATCAAACCCTAATTCTTCAAGATTCAAAATCAGAGATGAATCTTCAAGCTTTTCCTTGCTTTTGGTCCTTAGTTGAGTCAAAGAACGCCCCAAACATGCAGTTCTAACCTTTTTATAATGAGTTTGGGCTTTCTGGACCATAAAAACACACTATGCCTAATAATAGATAGTAGCTCACAAAAGCTGAAAAATACACTAGTGCTAGGTGCCCTTCTCCATTGGGCGCCACTTTTTGGATTCTTGTCACCATACTAGTGCTGGGTGCCAATGCCGACTTGCCTTTTCCTTATGCTTTTAAGTTGAAATTTGGCTTCCTAAACATCTTGACATTGTCTATCTCCTTTGCTCAAGTTCCCTACACTGATAAACCCAAATAACCAAGTAAAATTGTGCAATTTTTAATAAACAATCCCAAACACAAATTACTTGACATTAAATGTTATTGGATTATTTTTTCATAATTTTTCTGTGAACTAAGCCAAAAATCATGTGAATTAGCTTTATAAATCTACATAAGTTGTAGATTTATCAAATAACAATTGAAATAATTGATAAGATTACAATTTGTAGCGAAAGATAAGGAGGTAGAGCAATTACATCATTTGGTTGCATGACCTAAATATGTTTTCTTCTATTCTTTTTAAATTAAACAATATAATAGATTAGTTGCCTATTTGTTCTTTTGTTTCCAGTCTTTTTTATAAAAAATGATTGTTTGGAACTCCATATATACCTCTTGAGGGGAAGAAAAAAGAGAGAAAAAATAATAAATATAATAAGTAATATAATAAAAAAAAAAAAAAAGATAAAGAATTTTGAAAGTTAGATGTTTAATGTGTCTTCATGCTCTTGCCATTACTTCATGCATCTCTCTCTCGTTTATTTCGGTATAGATTTTATCTTCTATGCATTGTTACGAATCAGTTAATTCACTATTTTTGCTTATTTTTGTTTTGTTTAAATGTCGTTTGACTATTATAATTGTCTTCACGTACTTTTTACATTTTTGGATGACGTTTTGAAAATATTTTAGAATGCAAAATAAAAAAAGGAAACAACTTAAAGATTGTGATTTGAAGGTCCAAAAGTTTGGAGAAAAAAAATAGAATCCTGAAATTTGGGAACTTCAGACTTCAGAGGAGGGTTGATACAAATTGGACGGAACAGAATCTCACACCCCAAAAAGCCTTTTCTTCTGGTATTGGGGACACATGCACAAGGTCATGAATTGGAATAGAAAAGAAAGCTATGCCAAACTGCTGATAATAATAGTAGAATCGGGTTCATTTGCCATACGAAGAAGCACTTCAACAGATATTTCAAAAAGATTGTTCCTAAAGTGCAGAGAAAGATGGCATGATATCATGGTCTATCACTTTGACTAATGTTAATAATTACCGAAAAAGCTAGTGAGTTTATTACTAAGTAAATAAATAAAAATATATATTTTTAGAAAAAGTTAATAACTTATGAGTATGATATATTTTTAAATAATTAAATCAGTGGTAAATAAATACACTTCGTAAACTTGTAAAGTGTCTACGGAAGTTTTTGTTTTTCATAATCATTTATTAAATTTTTATTGATAATTTAAAATGACACTTTCTATTTGTATAATTTGCAAGAAAATAGTTAAATATTATTTTTATCGTTTTATTCACAAATTTTGAAAACAAAAAAAAATAAATAGTATGTTGTTTTTATAATTATTAATAAAAACATATGGCATAAAAAATAAAATAAAATAAAATACTTACTTAGTCATTTTAAAAAAGAAAATTTATTTTTACAATTTTTGTTTACAAAAAATTGTGTAATTAACAAGGAGAGAAATAAAAAGGAAAAGAAAATACACATATGATAAAATGATTAATATAATGGGGAGAGATAAAAAAAGTATTATTGTAAAAATTATTACATAAATAAAATAGGTCTTTTAAAAATAAACTTTCTTTCATCAGTCTTATCCATTATTGTAACCCGTTCAAGCACGGGCATACACATGACTTTGTTAGTGAACCATATTTTATCAGTTTCCATCGCAGTGGTCATTGCACCTCAACTACAACCAAAAAGTTTCATATTAAAATAAAAATTTATCAAAATCTGGCAATCTTGATTCAAGGTCTAAAATAGCTACCAAAAAATTAAATAAAAAATTGAGGCATGCGTGGATCTCATAATGATAACTAATCAACAAAGCAAAAAAGGATTCGAAAACATGCAATTTTAACTTAGAATGCTATGAGAGAACACTTTTTGCTCCGGAGGTGCTGCACTATCACTAGGACATGTGCGCAAAGGCACTGGCACTTGAAATGCCACCGAACCATGATGTATCCACTTTCTTTGAGGCACAGGCAAAAAGCACTGCCTTAAATATTTGAAATGTTAGGTTGAAGGCAACACGTCCATGCCCCACCCACTCCTTCCCTTTATAAATATTATCTACATAGATTTAGGTTTAGTATAGGATAGGAATATTCAATATTCCTTTCGTCAGTATACACGAATAAAATAGTGAAACGATGAGAAAAGCAGGACTGATCGAGCGCATTAATTTATACTCAACCTTTTATTTTATTTACATGTTGATATATTACTTTTTATTGATAGTAAAATTCATCATTTATATATACACGTAGATATATAAGAGACAGATTTAGTAAGAACGTGAGATGTGAGGGAAGTTAATCTTAACCATACAATTATATATAGATGATCAAAATTGTTTTAATCTTAATCATTCATTCAAATTATACAGTGGAGATTCATGCTTGCATCTTTTACCTGATAAGTATATATGTAAGTGAAACTTAAATTCATCTTTCAAAAATCATGAAATTGTAATTTTTTACACACGATATATATGACAATTAATATATCCTAATGTTTCGTGTGAGGATTAGTCGCTATGCGTAAAACGCTTTGATTGTTGCAATAGAGAGTAGGAATACGATCGCGTTTGATGTGAAGATCAAAGAGTTAGTAAGATGGCCACTGTAGTTCACAAGTTACATGGTGATAGGTCTCAGGTCGTGGAGTGTCATTTGCATTTTAAAGCAGAGAAATATTACGGAGAAAATGAATTTTGTATACATATACAGATACGTGTATGTGTGATGAGGGTGCATGAAGGGAGATCTACAAACAAAAGGGGTTGTCTAATGATTGATGTCATTTTCTATGTACTTAAAGATAGTTGATACAGCATAGAAAATTGTACTAATTATCTTTGATAGAGTTGTTTAACCCCATTTTTACTTGGGGTATGTTAGACAACCCCCAAACAAAATAGAGTTTTCTCTTGCATTGTTAGGATAAAGAATTTTACATTATCAATCAATCAAAAATAATTATAAATATGACTTTTAAAATAATTATTGTAAAATCAATAAATAAAATTGTGCATGACAATTTGTCATTGAATATAATGTATAACATCTTTAGACTGAAACTCACTAGCGTTGGTTTAGCGGTAGGATAGTATGTATGAACTTCAGTGCGGTCATTGTACACGCACAAAAAAAAAAACTTTAGATTGTAAATGTATTCTAATTAAATTTTACAAAATATCTGATCAGGTTTTATTGCTTATCAATTGAACGACTTACAATAGTTTCTGACTACTTGAAAGTCTGCATGTAGGCTCAAGCTCAACAATTGCATGGTGAGAGGTTTCAGGCTGGGGAGTGTCGTATGCACGTTAAGAATTTTAGCGGGATACTTATTAGCACTTAACAATATAAAAAAGGCTCATTGGTTCTTAAATTTCTCCTTCATTTGACCCCATTTCGTTTGTTGTTTGAATTGGATTAAAACATAATTAAAATTAGGATTAATATCATTTTTTTTAGTGCACCTTTTATTATTCAATAAAATTTATGTGAATTATATAAAAAAGGCGGGCTTAAATTTGTATGTAGTTTACTGTATGATAAAATTATTTTGAAACAAATATATCAAAAAAATATATTTATGAATATACAAAACGTTCAAATACTGTGTTAGTTCTAAATAGATGGACTAAGCGTATAATGAGTTGCTCGTGTATTTCATAAAATTAGTAACATACCTACAAAAAGTAATTAAAAAAACACAAATGCTAATAGTAATTTTAAGGCATCGATTATAAACTTAAAATATTTTTATTAAAATCATTATAAAATATAGAAATTATTTAATATTTTAAATAATTAAAAAATAATAAGTATATTTAATGTTTTTAACTTATTTTTCTAAAATTTTCATTACACTGATCCTTAAAAAATATGATTTAAATATGTTTTTGGCTTACCTTTAAAAAAGTTTTAATTTAGTTTGTTTTGTAACTTTCTCTTTCTCTCTCTCTCACAAACACATGTGCGCACACACATATATATATATATTGAAAAAAAGTATACATACTAATAATGTAAAATTTTTTTACACCGTCATCCAATTATAAACTATTATGTACGGTAACTTTGATAATAACCAACTTAAAAGTTATATCAAAGCTAATTTTCAAATGGTTAACAGTATAAAATCTTTTACAATGATTGTGCATATCTATTAAACTATCTCTTTCTATATATACTAGAAAAATTTAAATTGGTGACAAAACAATTTATATGTAATCTTAAAAAAATCCGTTACTTTTGTTACATCAAAATTAATAAGGAAAAAAATAATTTTCTGTCACTAAATTTGATTACTAATTTATTGATTTTTAATTTTTGTTATATTGTTATTTATTTTATTTATTAAGTGACATATTTATTTATTTATTTCTCTAAGAATCACAATTTTTTTATTTAATTTCTCTGAACATATCAATTTTGGGACATATCTTTTAACATATCAATTTTTTATAATAATAACTAAGGATGTCCAATATGTTTTTTAACATATTTTTCTTATATTTTTTATCACATCAATTATTTTATTTTTCATTTTTTTATCTAATCTTTCTATTTTTAAAAAATTATATAAGTATAATATATAAATATAATTTCTTTTTTAATATGACTTTTATGATTGACTGAAGTCCACATGAAACTTACATATTAAACAAGATAAATTATATTAACACATTTTTTAACACTCTTTCTTACATTTTCTTTTGCTAACTTAAGTATGTGAATTCCAATTTTTTATGTAATAAATTTCATTTTCAAATTACTCATATAAGTTTCAAACTATTAAAGAGGATGCAAAAGAAAAAAAAAAATGTTAAGGCTTCTTGTTAAACAAAGAATTCATGTGAGTATGTATTAATACTAAAAAAAGTGCTTATAAGTATAAGGTAATGGATTGTTACCTTTAAAATTAGAAACGTCAAAATCCACACTTTCACAGCACCCGAGATAGTTTCAGATTCTCCATACTTGATCAGTTAATTCTGAATCCTGCTTTATATCAGTGATTCAGTGTTGAGGTAGCTTCACTTTACACTACTGCTTCAGACTTCAAGAAACTGCAAAGCAAGACACTGCTTTTCAGTGTTTACTGAACTTTCATAAACTTTCATAGATACATGCTGCTGAACTGAACAATAGTTGTCACTTTCTTATTTATGCTTGGTGGGGCTTTGCATTCCAAAACCCAAATGGAAAACATGCATTGGTCACCTTTAGTGGTACTGTGTTTCTTGGGAATGCTTCTAATACCCTCCTTGTGTCAACGTGATGCTACTACAGCTGTGTACATTGTTACTCTGAGACAAGCTCCTACTTCTCACTCTCATCATGAGTTGATCACAGTGGGTAATGGTGCATCTGGGAGAAGAAGAACTAGACTTCACAAACCAAGGTACCCCATCTTTGTTTTGAAGGTTTACAAAGTGTGTTCAAAATGTATTGTTACATTCCTTTATGGCTGAGGCTTCTTGTTGAAGTTATGTGTTTGTGTTATGATGATGAACATTTGGTAAAATGATTGCCATACATAGCATGTACACAACTTGTGGACAAGTTGTTTTAAAACCTTATCATTATATTTGTTTGATATTCTAAATTGTTGGTACCTTGTACATTTTCCTCCAATTTCTTGACTTTTGTGCTTAGTTGTGCATTCATTTGAGAGATATGTATGGTCTTTTGGTTTTTCCAGACATCAGAATGTTACAAAGACAGATAGGAGACATGGTTCATACTTTGCCCGAGTTCATGATTCGTTGTTGAATAGGGTGTTTAGGGGGGAGAAATATCTGAAGCTTTATAGCTATCATTACTTGATTAATGGATTTGCTGTGCTGGTTACCCAACAGCAGGTATGGTATGGTTTTACTTTTCAACATCTTGATTATGTCCTTATTCTGCAAAGAAATATGTGCTTGCTTGTTTGAGTTGTTTCCATTTGTGGATAGTTTGGTGTTTCTATCTGTGATATGATAAACTTCAACCAACATGTTCTTGACTTTTGAAATCTTGAAGGCAGATAAACTATCAAGGAGAAGAGAAGTGTCCAATGTGGCTTTGGATTTTTCTGTGAGAACTGCAACCACCCACACTCCACAGTTTTTGGGTCTGCCACAGGGAGCTTGGTTGCAAGCAGGTGGGTTTGAAACTGCTGGAGAAGGAATCACTATTGGGTTTGTTGACACTGGCATTGATCCTACACACCCTAGTTTTGCTGATGATAAATCTGAACATCCTTTCCCTGTTCCTGCTCATTTCTCTGGCATCTGTGAGGTTACTCCGGATTTTCCGTCTGGTTCTTGCAATAGGAAGCTTGTTGGGGCCAGACATTTTGCAGCATCTGCTATAACCAGAGGAATATTTAATTCATCTCAGGACTATGCTTCTCCCTTTGATGGCGATGGCCACGGCACGTGAGTTTTTGGCAATTCTAAATGAGTCTTGTGTTCAATTGTTGTTAACCACAATTGGCCATTTGGTCCATTCCCCTCATTTTGTCCTTATTAACAAATCTGTCTTTCTATAACTTCATTATCTTTTTGAAGTTTATTTCTCTCTAGTTGAACTTTGGTGAATCATTTCTATCTAGCTTCTCTTTATCAGAATTTTGAACACATCAATTAGTTTTTCCCCTATTCTTTTCAGCTTCAATAGTTTTGAATAAAATAAATTGTTGAAAACTGGTCTGGAATTGCTACTGCCTAATATGATTTTAGCCAATGCTTGAAAGTTGAAAATGAACTTAGATATTCATGTCAGACTATCAATCAAATTTCTTTCAATTCAAAAACATGATAGTTATTTTAACCAAGTGTACCACAACACTAAAATTCATTTTACTTCTTTTTTCACTGAGTGTCCATTCTGATGTATTTATAATATACAGACACACAGCTTCTGTTGCAGCCGGAAACCATGGAATTCCAGTGGTCGTTGCTGGGCAATTTTTCGGAAATGCTAGTGGGATGGCTCCTCGTTCACAGTAACTAATCTCGAACTTTATATAAGTTAAAATTCATGTGTCATTATTATTTGTGTAAGGGAAAAAAAGAAGAAGAAGAGAAATTTGATTTCTGGTGAAAGAAAGATACAATTTATCTGAGGAACACCTAATGCCTTTTGCTTTGCAGAGAAGTGCTCAACTAGGTGCTAAAGCTAAGTATCTGAGTTCTGAAAGAGGGTTCCTTGCATTGTGTTTCAAGATAACATAGGCTAGCATATCAATGCAGTTTAAAATATTAGACCTCTAGATATTTATTACTTTCCAAGGATACGTGATTCTATGTATTAAGTCAGTGGTCTGTGCATCTCGAAGATGTTTCCCAGTCATATTTATGAGATTGATTAATTATCATAAGTTCAGGGTGTTTTAGAACATTTAAGGTCCATAAATAAGACTTGCAATATGATTTTCAGAAGTAAGGAGAAAATATTTTCTGTCTCTTAAAATTATATGATTTTCCACAAGAAAACTGAAAGAAAACTCCTGTAATGGTGGGGCCAGGTTCAGAACCAAAATAGTTATCTGTCCTAGGAGATGGACTACTCCGATGTCCTTTTCCCTGTGTACATTAACCTCTCATTCATAAGTTTTCCCTACATTGTGTCATATGCTCTACTTTATTTTCTGTCTTGATCTCTATCACGTATCTCTTTTTGTGCCCTGTGGAGTGATTCATCTCTGCAGAATTGATCTCCACATACCTTGGTTTTCTAACAGCAACCAACAATTTATGTAAATTTATTTGGCACTTGAAAGATTATAGAAAACTATAGAAACAGTGTATGTAATTCTTTTTATTCAAGAACAGAATGAAACAGTGGATGTGTTCTAACCTGGATTTCTAATAATTTCATGCGAGCATAATTAATTTTTATTCTATTTATGTAACATCTGAATGCATTCCATTTCAATCTTTTACAGCATTGCCATTTACAAGGCACTATACAAGAGATTTGGAGGATTTGCTGCAGATGTTGTTGCAGCTATTGACCAGGTACGTGTACTTGTATATGCCATTTATGTGACGGCAATATTTGATAATTTTTTTTGCGGTCAATTGTTGACACTTGATATATTTTCTTCTTTTCTATCATCTTTATAATGTGATTGCTTGGTTAACTATATAATTATTGTTATCCGTTTTTCAACAGCCTGTATATTGGCGTCAAATGCTTCTGATTCAGTGAAGAGCGTGTTTTATAGATTGTATTGGGATTCTTAATTGAACCAGTGGGTTGATCCAATATCATTTGCTTTTCATTTAAAGTTTGTTAATGTATTTGCTTTTCTTGAATCAAAGAGTTACTGTAAAGTACTGATAATTTCCTTGCACGTGTTCCCTTCAAAATCTGTTTACTAAATTGTATCCACAGTTTTACATTTCTGGTAAGGCTTGTAGTATAATCAATTGTTTACAGGCAGCTCAGGATGGGGTTGACATAATATGCTTGTCAATCACTCCTAATAGGCGTCCTTCTGGTATTGCAACTTTCTTCAATCCAATAGATATGGCATTGCTGTCAGCTGTAAAAGCTGGTATTTTTGTAGTGCAAGCTGCGGGCAATACTGGACCATCACCTATGAGCATGTCCTCCTTCAGTCCATGGATCTTTACTGTTGGTGCCACCTCCCATGATCGTGTTTATAGCAACTCCCTATTTCTTGGAAATAATGTGACCATACCTGGAGTTGGACTTGCACGTAAATTTCTGTTGCTCTAAATCCCGTTTAGTTATATTATACATGACACTGTTTTAGATTCACTTTTTGACCTTGATGATGCAATTTGGTTTTGAAATTACCAAAGTAGTACAGATGAGAAAGTAATTACTTGCATGGGGTAAATCGTATGTGAAGTGTGTGATTTCAAAATGTGAAGTCACACACACTATATATGGCTTATTATTTTATTCTTTTAACAAGAAAGTCATACACAGAGAATGACTTTTTTTTATCCTTTTTTACAACCCAGTAAGTCATGCTTCTCATACATGACTTTGCCTTTTCTTTTTTTATTAAACGAGGCAAGCTGTGCATGGGAAGTGTGATTTTCCTTTTTTATTTTTTTTAAAATAGGCAAATCGTGCATGATAAACATGACTTTGTCTTAGTTTATTTTCTTTAAATGAGGTAAAGTGAGTATTCAACCTAGCATGTCAATCACAAGGGTTTAGGATTCAACATTTCCTTTCCTTTCATCTCTTATGTTATACCATTATTTTAATTGTTTGGTTATAATTGTATCTATTTCGAAAAAAAAAAGATGACCAACAAAAATGTATTTTAATGGGTTCTTCCACAAGGAGGTCATTGCTTGTTACCTGGTGGTTGAACCCTTCTTGGTTGGTCTAATTGTTGTGATCAAGAACTTCCTCTTTTGACATTCCCATGTTATGTTCTTTGTCAGTAGTAAGGGTGTAGGTTTGTTATGATCACCATCATCACCATTATTGTTATTGTTAACATTGTCTTCATTGTCACTACTACTTTCCTTGATTTTAAATGGAATTGTAGGATGGTAAATCTTTCATAGAATTGGTGAGATGCCAATAATGACGTGAAAAAATTAGTTTTAAGGTGACATGCAATAATGGTGTTGAAAAAGTAATTATGAACATTGATTGATTCATACAAGTTGGAACCAGAAGAGATGTCGTGGAACCTCAGCTTAACACCTTTGCAGGATATGTCCCATATTATTCATTCCACAATGTCCTTTCTGATATTAACTTGTATGAATCAAAATCAGTCATTGTTTGAAATTATTTTTTTGGTGTCATTATTGTCATCTTAGAACTAGTTTTTTCTTGTCATTATTGGCATCTCACCAATCACCCATGGAAAATTATTATCCTACAATTCTATTTGAAATTAAAAAAAGTGATGATAATAAGGACAATGATGACAATAATAATGATGGTGATCATGACGATGAACCCTCACCCTTCCATGATGGCAAATAATATTATGTGTTGTGTTAGAAGATGAGGTTCCTAAGCACAATAATGAGAGCAACCTCGAGAGATCAACCTTTACATAACATACGATGACTTCCTTGTGGAACCCGCTAAAATAATTTTAGTTAATCAATCTGTTTTTTTATTTTTTTGAAGAACAGATATAATAAGAACCAAATAATTAAAACAATAATATATTATAAGAGATGAAATGAAGGAAAATGATGAATCTTGAACCCTAGTGCAATATATGCTAGCCTTAATACTCACCTTGCCTCATTGTTTAAAAAACAGCAAAGGCAAAGTCGTGCTTCCCGTGCATAACTTGCCTGGTTTGTATAAAAGAAAGAAAAAAGAAAGTCATAGGACTTTTTTATTAAAAAATAAAATAAAAATGAATCACACACTTCATATACCGATATTTGACTTACACCATGCTAGTAACTACTTTTTCCTCTAAATTGGTAATTTCAAAACCAAATTGCACCATCAAAGTCAAAAAGCCCCTATTACTCTTAGGGGCTTCTATAATGCTTCCCATGCATGAGTATAAAGTTAGCTATGCTTCTGTATTCTTATTGCTTTTGTATTGTTGAAAGAGAGTACACTAAGTTACTATTTTTTGCTAGATGATGAATACCAACTGTTAAAAAAAAAGGGCTAGATTCAAGAGGGGGGTGAATTGGATCTTTAAAATTTTTAAGAATTCTCAAAACTTTTTCAAAGATGAAGAACTAGATTTTCATAAAACTTTGAATCAATTTGATTTGGTTATATGAATGATGTAGAATTAGAACAATTGTCTTGGTTTTACTATGCAAAGAACCTCATGAATTTATATGCAAGAGATCAAGATTTAATATACTAGCAAGGGGATAGAGGAAAGAAAAGAACACACAAGATTTATACTGGTTCCATCACCATCACTATGATCTATATCCAGTTTTCAATCAAACCAATTGGAATTATCACTATGCAATTCAATTGTTTACAAATACTATGCACAAACAAGAGAATTACAAACAACCTCAACCACAAGATCAAGTTTTTTAAAAAATCTATCAAGAACACTTGAACCTCTTCTTGTAGAACACTACCACAAGAGAGACTAGAGATAACCCATCTTAAGAACGAAAATCAAACCAAAAGAAAAGGTTAGATATCACTTTGATTTGTGATAGATGAAAAACAATGAAGCAGAAATCAAATTCTATCCAAAAGAGACTTTTTTTTATCTCCAATGTTGATCCATGATGAGCTCTTGATTTTGAATATAAAACTTGTAGTGATGAAGAAGAAGAATATGTTTTGTCTCTAGAAAAGCTTTCTTTCAAATTTAGAGAATTGAAGTTGTGTATAAAGACTCACTAAGGTTCATTTTTTATAGAGGGTTTACTGGAATAACTAGTTATTTAGACTTGTAATCAGTTATTTTGTTTTTAGAAATCTGGAAATAGGAGTTTGAATGGATTTAACTAGTTATTTTCATTTATAACTAGTGAAAACAGTATGCATTCTATTTCTTCTTTGTTGGAATAACTAGTTACATAACTTTGTAACTAGTTATTTTTGCATAGGACAAAACAGTTTTATAAAAATGTAACTGGTTACAGAATTATGTAACTAGTTATAATAGAAATAATTGATTACATAATATTGTAACTAATTTAAACAGAAACTATGTAACTAGTTACATATCACTGTAACTAATTAAAATAGGGTATTTTTTCACTGTTTGTGCATTTTCCATCTGATTTAATTGATTACAAAGCTAACTTATCTAATTAAATGGTTCTTAAACATAAGATTGAATTGTTCTAAATCTTTAATGTGTAGCTTTCACTTCCTATCAATTTAAAATCATATTTTATCCAATTATTTCTCTTTAAACTCAATTTTAGACTTAATAAAAACATGTTATTACTTTGTTAATCCTTTAAGTCTTAAATTTAGAGCTTATCATTATCAAATCATTAAGGATAAAGATAAATCATGTAAGTCACACAACCACTCACACATGCATAAATACACATTACAACTTTGCATTCATCAAGAAGCTAAATCATTAAAACTATATTAAATCTCTTTGGGGGCAAGAGTAATTTTCTTCTTGCTTTTTCACCAACCAAGAACAAAGAAATCCAAGATCTAAAATTGACACTACTACATTGTGAATAACCAGTTTTTGTTACCTTTAAGGCAGCCTTAATCATGACATTGGAGAAGTTCCTCGATGAGCAATAAAATGATTGAATTGTTAATATGTGCAATTATAATTTGTTATATCAGTATGCCTATTGACTATTGAGATTTATTTATCACCCTATTTTTTTTCATGTTTCTTTTATTACTTTCCCCAGCTGACACATATGAGAACACAATGTTTAAACTGATTCATGCACGACATGCTTTGAACAAAAACACAACAGTTGCTGATGATATGTATTTTGGTGAGTGTCAAGATGCAAGTAAATTCAATCAGGATTTGGTCCAGGGCAACATCCTGATCTGTATCTATTCAGTCCGATTTGTGCTTGGGCTCTCCACCATCAAACAGGCCTTAGAAACAGCCATGAACCTTAGTGCGGTTGGTGTTGTTTTCTCCATGGATCCTTTTGTGACTGATTTTCAGCTTAACCCAGTTCCAATGAAAATGCCTGGCATAATAATTCCATCTGCAAATGATTCCAAGGTGCATTATTCATTTTCTCCCTTGCTCATGCATGATTAAATGCATATATTTGCTGTCTTTTTTCTTATTTTCTTGGGCTTGAATTTTATTATATGGAATATGTATGCCATCTTTGTTGTTTTCTTTAAGTACTTAATGTCTGCATGAAAACCATGGTGTGGATTTGATGTATGTCAACAGTCAACTTATTTCTATCCCTTGCTTACATGTGTGTGGGAATCATACCCTGATACCAACTATTCAATTTGTTTTTTCACTGGACAGATATTACTGCAATACTACAATTCTTCACTGGAAATAGATGGGGATTCAAATAAAATTGTTAAATTTGGGGCAATTGCTAGCATTGGTGGTGGATTAAAAGCGAACTACAATAATGAGGCCCCAAAGGTTGTGTACTACTCTGCCAGAGGACCAGATCCAGAGGATGGTCTTCCTCATGAAGCTGACATTATGAAACCTAATTTGGTAGCTCCTGGAAATTTTATATGGGCTGCTTGGAGTTCTCTTGCCACTGATTCTGTTGAGTTTCTAGGTTTGTCAATACATCAGCAGGTTTTTACTAACATAAACAAGTTTAAGGTGTTCATTTGGTCTGTTCCGAGTTAAACATAACATCTTTTTAAATTATAATCTACACTAGGAAATAGTGATTTTGATTTATTAAGCATGTAAAATATGAGTTAAACATAACATCCTTTTAAATTATAATCTGCACTAGCAAATAGGGATTTTGATTTATTAAGCATGTCAAATGTGAATATCTGATCTGCATTGTTCCAACAGGTGAGAATTTTGCAATGATGTCTGGCACAAGCATGGCTGCACCTCATGTTGCTGGTCTTGCTGCACTAATTAAGCAAAAGTTTCCCAATTTCAGTCCTGCAGCCATTGGATCTGCACTTTCCACCACGGCTTCTCTGTATGACAACAATGGGAGGCCAATAATGGCTCAGCGATCATATCCCTCCCTAGACCTTAACCTATCTCCAGCAACTCCCTTTGACATGGGAAGTGGTTTTGTGAATGCTACTGCAGCATTAAATCCTGGATTGCTTTTTGATTCTAGTAAGTCACTTAAAGTAATGAAGTTTCAAATCATTAAATTTAGAGTGAATCACCATTTTAGTCCTCGAAATTGTAGTGTGATGTCAATTTAGTCCCTAAAATTATTAAAATGTTAAAATAATCTCTGAAATTATAAACCGTCAATCAAATTAGTCCTTTTGTTAGTCTTAGTTAATTAACAGGGTTAATAATGCTTATGTGGCACGTTAAGTGCCATGGTAGCTTCCGCGTGACAAGGACTAAAATGACATCAAATTTATGACTTCCACATAGATAGAGCTGAAATGAAAATCCAAATACAATTGATTCACTCGCAGTTCTTTTAGGGTATTTGATTTCTACCTTTTCCCCTATAGTTCTCTATCTCCATTACTCTGCAAATGAAAAACTTAATACTATGAAGAGCTAGACAGACAAAATTATTATAATTTCTCTATGGCAACCTATTGTTTAATTATTCTCTTTGGATAATATTAGTGTGCTTTGACATGGCACATACTCTTATTTTTGAAGATACGTCTTAGCATGAAGCCTGGGGACATGTGAATTTTGAATAATTTTTTTGCAAGAATGTAGAATCATTGAAAATTTTTCTAGAAGCTCAACAATGCGAAATTAAACTGTAATGTAAATGTGTAAGACAACAAATTGATAAGCAGCAGATTAATAGCAATAAAACAGTGAAAGTAAGTAAATGTGTCAGGCAAAATGAAACTAAATGCAAAATGTCTTGGTTGTTATTGGGTTGCAAAGTGATGGAGATGGAGAATCAGGGGACAAGGAAAAAAAATTGAATGCCCTAAAAGAATTGGATGAGCAGTTGAATCAATTGCATTTGGACTTTTATTTTAATCCTTGTCTATGTAGAAGTCATGAATTTGATATGTCATTTTAATCCTTGTCACGTGGAAACCACCATGGCACTTAACATGCCACATAAATGTCTTTAACCCTGATAATTAACTGAGGTTAACAAAAGGACTATGATATCCTGACAATGGTGGAGCCTAGATCCTCAATCTAGATATGATTAATCCTTTTTTATTTTTGCCATATTGAGGTGCAAGCACCTAGGCAATAGATGACTTGGAGGATTGAACATCTAATGACATCATCACACCCTGATTTAAGGACAGATCCAGAAACCTATTAAAAGGGGGGCCAAAAAATAAAAAAAAGAAAGTAAATTATACTGACACTCCTTCAAATTTTTTCAAATTGCACACGATACCTTTCTTTTTCTATCCCTACACTAACTCTTTTAATTGTTTGAAAAACATTACACTGACACTCCTTGTACATTACACTGACACTAGTTAATTATTTGAAAAGCATTACATCTTGTATTCCTATAAGGAAGGTTGTTGTTAACATTAAAAAATAGGAAGATTATGTGCAATCTGTAAAAATTTCAGGAAGTGTCAGTGTAATTTACTTAAAAAAAATATTAAATAAAAATTAAATTATAATAATTAAATACATCATATTGTTTTTTAAGTTGTGAACATTGTTTTTTTTAAGTCTATGTTTCATCATCTTCATAGTTAAAAATGATATCTCAATTATGATAATTAAAACTAATAATTAATCCCAAAACATAACATATATAGTTCTCAAAGAGTGGAAGGGGAAGGGGAGGGGGAGGATCCGTCCCTGCCCCAATTTTAAAGATTTCTGCATAAAAGCATGAAAGATGCTATTGTTCTTCAAATAATTTTACTGGAAAGATGAATAAACTTTCTTGTCACATGTGCTTTGCGTTCATTGAGGAGGTGAAACTTCCTTTGCTACCCATCTTATGTGTCCCAGTTTCTATAGAAAATTATATTTGAAATAATTAAATAAAAGCAAACAGAATTATCTCTTGCCCTTATCTGTGTAGATTATATTTTCTAGTTCCATGAGATTAATTAGTGGTCTTGTGCTAAAATTTGATGTGAAAGGACTATTTGATTATTCATAGTTCTTTTGCCCGAGATAAATGAATTGATTCTGGTTGCCAAATTGCATGGTGGTAGAATAAGCTGAGTTAATTTATTTAACTGCAATAAACATGTGCCTATCCATTGCTAATTAACTATCTCTAGTTTATGAAAGCTGCTTGATTGATAAACAAACCTGATTTCTGAATTTTCAAATGATATGTTAACATGTATTTTTCTTTGTAGGTTATGATCATTATATGTCATTCCTATGTGGTATCAATGGTTCAACTCCTACGGTGCTAAACTACACCGGTCAAAATTGCTGGAGTTATAATTCTACAGTATATGGCCCTGATCTGAATTTGCCTTCAATCACAATAGCAATGTTGAACCAATCTAGAGTAGTACAGAGAACAATCCAAAACATTGCTGGAAATGAAACTTACAACGTTGGTTGGAGTGCTCCATATGGGACTTCTATGAAAGTGTCTCCTAATCACTTCTCTTTTGCTAGTGGAGAGAGACAAGTCTTGTCTGTGATCTTTAATGCAACAAGCAACAGCTCTGTTGCCAGCTTTGGGAGAATTGGGCTGTATGGTAATCAAGGTCATGTTGTCAACATTCCTGTGTCAGTCATAGTTAAAAATCTCGTAACAAGCTAACAGGGTTACTGTCTTTAATTTCTTCTTCAGTAATTCATTTTGATTTTACTGTGTTTTCCTAAGTCTTTCTTTTATTGGGTTACAAAATGTATTGAGCTATTTTTTCATTCGTTATACTTAGTAAAGTTACATATGTATTATAACAAATTGTGCTATGCTACTTAGTGTTGGGAAACAATTCAAATTTTTAATTTTTAATTTTTAGGATTTTGTTTAGATATAAAAATATTGTTTTTATTTTAGGGATTTGTTTCGTCTTTTAATATTAGGATGCAAGTTGTATAAATAGAGATTCTTGAGTGAGAAGAACCACCTTAGTTTGTAAAGGGGGTTACCACTCTAAGAGAGCAGGTGGTTAAGTAAAGGGATGATTTTGTCAAGTTTGTCCAGAAAATTTGTAATGTGATTTAAGATGATAATAATATTAAGAGATTTTCGTGGATGTAAGCAAGAGGTGTTGACCCCAATAGTGGTATCAGAGCTCATAGTTGTGTAACCTGGTAACCTGTGAGGAAGAGTATTAAAGCTTGATGAAGCTGATGGTGGATCCATGTGGAATCTTTATGTTGAAAGTCTTTTTGGCAATGGGAAGTCAAGAGCATGTCCTAGTAGCTAACGAAGGTGTAATTTTTTGTGTCGAAAGTTTTTTCGACAATGGGGAAGTCAAGCGGCGAGTCCTATTAGCTAACAGCGTTGCAAGTATAAGAAGTGTCACCATCCAATACTCACAGAGTGAAGGCAAAAACACAGAGTAGAAGAAAGATTGAAGATGATTGCGACGAGCATCCATGACGGTGAGAGTTAAAAAAGGAAGTTGGAAAATTTTAACTGAAGAAGGAATTGTTAGGAAACAATTCAAATTTTTAATTTTAAATCTCTAGGATTTTGTTTAAATTTAAAAATATTGTTTTTATTTTAGAGATTTGTTTTCTTTTTTAATATTAGGATACAAGTTGTATAAGTAGAGGTTTTTGAGTGAAAAGAACAACCTCAGCCCGTAAAGAGGGCACCACCCTAGGAGAGAGGGTGGTTATATGAAGGGATGCTTTTGTTAAGTTTGTCCATAAAACTTGTAATGTAATTTGAGATGATAATAATATTGAGAGGTTTTCGTGGATGTAGGCAAGAGGTGCCGAACCACATTAAATAAAGATGTGTGTCTCCTTAACACTTAGGTCATATAGTCTAGTTGCATACCGAACACAAATACTTGAGATGGGTTATTTTTGTCTGCTATGTACTTAGACGACACTTAGCCCAAGTTGTTAACAGGGACATTAGAAGTGATTATTGATAATTTTGAATTATTATATGCTTTGTTGAGTAACTGTTGTTCCATCTTTATTTATCTTTAAATTTTAGGGGTTTTGCACCTCTAAAGTGAGCAAATCACTTGTCAGAGTAAAATTAGTTACTCATTTGTTATCAATTGATAATATTATGTGTACATAAATGTGTTAAAATATGGTGTGTGTGTTTTTTTACTAATCTAAATTTTTAGTTGATTAAGATTAATAAAATACTTTAAATTAAATAAAGAATAAATATACCCTTATTTACAATATAAAAATACCCTTATTTAATTTAGAAATAAGCTTATTTTCATTGTGTTATACTGTTGTGATCATTACTTCGCTTGGTGATCTATGATAAAACTATGGAAGGTTGGGAGCACAAAATTTAATTGGAAATGTTCTTTCATAAATTATAGAATTTAATTAGAATATATTGATAGTACAATTTTTTTTATATTATTATTTATCTTTACATGGTTTTTTTTTTACCAAAATAAATTAAAAAAATAATATTTCCCAAAGTACTACACACGAAACATTATTTACCGATCTACACAAATTTACTGTTCATGTAAAGGATCGAATTCCCTCTTTACTTTTGCAAATTTTTTGTCATTTGCCTCATGAAGTTTGGGTCCCCAAGACCCGACTTCTTAGGGGATTTTTTTTTGCTTTCCAATTTTGTTAAATATATTTAATCAAATTTTATTTTAATTATTATTTTAATTACAGGTTAATTTTAATGCCCAAAAAAATTTGAAATTGTGGTTAAATAATACATTTCATGGTTAATTAAAATAAGTACAACTAAGAAAAAATATTAAATAAGAAGATTTATATTAATTGAAGTTATTTAATCAAATTAAAACAATTATTATGTTTATTATGTTTGTTAGTTTAGGTAAATTAAGACAAAAGTAATATTGACAAATGTAATTAAAATATTTGCTTGGAAATAAATTAAATAAATATTACAACAAACTAGGTACTTAATCTCCACAATGGTGTCCAGTTCCACACAATAGAGGTCGCCTGTTACGTGGAAGATTTCGACGGATTTGTCTACGTTATCGTGTTTGATTTTCCTCATTGTCAACAATTGGCTGATCTTGATGCATAGCCTCATCTAAGTTGGTATTTAAATTTTTCGGAGACAGTGCCTGATAATTTGCATAATTGTCGACGTGTGGTGTTGAAGAACTTATAGCAAGCTGATGGTGAAATGATGGAACGACAATACTCTACATATAAGTGTGAGCCGACTCTGGAGTTCGAATGTTTGCACCAAACAGGTTGCTTATAAAGTCTCCTGCACTGGATGTGAACGAGTGTCGACGATACTCAAGATTTTCATCAGCCTTTTGTTGTGATGGAATGAATGCAAATGAATGACGAGGTGGTTCCAAGTCTTCATTTTACATGGTCTCAACAACTGGGGGGATAGGTTGGGCAGGTGTACTTTGCCACTGTGCATGTTGTTCTGTTGGCATTTGTTGTGTTGCTAACATCCATGTTAGTCCAACTTGTGGGTCTTGCAATTATTGTGGCATAGATAGGAAACGTATCAAATTTGCACGATACCATTGCATATAGTCACAGGTTTGCAGCAGAAGACCCTGAATAGATTGTCCTAGTGAGACGCTGTTTCGACGTTCTTTCCAAATTCTGGGCCATTCGGCATGCTCTTCTGCCCAGTTCATGTAGTTGTTTCCTCGCATATCCATTTGGTGGAGGTGATCCAAATTATTAGGTGAATCTTTTACATCTTGCCATAGTTCAAATTGGAGCTTTACCCTATTCGTTTGTTACTATTCTATGATTGAAAAACAAATTAAAACGGTACAAACACTCCACATTTTGGAATCCTTGAATGCATGTGGTGACATGAATGTCTCACACCCTCTGTATGGCATCTATAGGAATTGGAAACATAAGTATGGTTAATAAATTGACAATACATGTATGACAAAGAATAATTTATTATATATAATAACCTGTTCAAATTGCATGTGATCGATTCTTGATCTATATCTTGTAACATCACTATGAGGAGTTCCAGTAAAGTGTAGTCCTTTGCCACTCCATCTAGTAGAAGACATTTTACGTTAGTAGAATTAGTTAATAGGTAGGTACACTTCAGTTTGGATTTTTTATTTACCTGACAACAAATGGATATGTTGGCTGACAATTGACTTATGGCGCAATGAATGGCATGCAATACCATGCCTAAGATTGCAACAACGATGCACACCCACCCATAGTTTTGGATTTTAGGTAAATAGCCGTATACATTTCTCTGTACAGAGTTGCTAAACAAGCTGAACCCTAACTATAACATCCAACACGATCAAGATCCACCAATAAAGGTAGATACTTGAGATGAACTTTGTTGCTTGATTTGTCAAGCATGATTTGTTAAGCATTAATAGCCCCCGATCAAGCCTAAAATGTAGGCTCTACAATGGGCTTGTAACTGGTCATGTGTTGGTTCTATGAGTAGAGGCATCATATTTTCTTGCAACCATTTAAGTTTGACTGCTGATCTTTTTAATGCTACCCATTTGGAGGAACCACATCTAGATATGTCTCACACTTTTCTTCCCAATCAAAGTATGTTGAGCTAGTAATCGGTTTTCCATCAACCCTTAGTCCTAGTTGGAGCGCCACATCTTCCAGAGTTATTGTCCATTTATCAAGTGGAAGATGAAAGATGTGTGATTTAGGTCTCCATCTTTCTACCATAACAGTTATCAATGAATGATCAACCTTGAAATGTCTCATCTTTGCAATTCAAGAAAACCTAGCTCGCTCCAACAATGGTTCTATTAATAGATGTGGAGGGGCATTGAATGATAATATGATTCGATCAGATCTTGTTTCATGCCCTACACAAGGCAAAAAGTGTAGTTATTAGTACAACATGATTAAAGAAGTGTAAAAACCATTAATATGATTAACATTGACTGAAACTTATCAGATCAGGTATGTATGCAGACTTGTGAAGGTGTTGTTTCTAGAGCAAGGGTGCAGGTTCCATGGTCGAGGTTATTTGTAACTTACAAAATGAAGATGTTTTAGAAGGATGTTTGTGAACTATGAGAGGCTCTCTATTTATAATAGTGTATGTGTGATCTAGAGCATTGCTTTCATCGGTGCAATCTCAATTGTTGAATTTTTACTGACGTAAAAAACAAGGTACTGAGAGATTCCTTAACGCGAGAACAGTGAATGCACTTGAATCAGGGTGATCTAGAGAATTGATTTTGTTGGTGCGATCATGACTTTTTTTTTGTTTTTGTTTTTACGCAAGGGTCAAGGCATTGAAAGATTCCTTGACAGTTGAACAATAAACGCATTTGCATTGGGGTGATTTGGAGCGTTAATTTTATCGGTGCGATCATGACTATTCTTTTTCTGACGAAAGGGACAAGGCACTGAAAGATTGCTTGATGGGTGCATAGTAAACACATTTGAATCGGGGTGATCTGGAACATTGATTTTGTCGGTGCGATCATGACCATTCTTTTTCTAATGAAATGGACAAAGCACTAAAAGACTCCTTGAGGGATGAATAGTAAATGCATTTGAATTGGGGCAATCTGGAGCATTGATTTTGTCAGTGCGATCATGACTGCTCTTTTTCTAATGATCCCTTTTAAGGCACTAAAAGATTTCCTAATGGGTAAACAGTAAACACATTTGAATCAGGGTGATTTGGAGTGTTGATTTTGTCAACAAAAAGGACAAGGCACTGAAAGATTCCTTGATTGGTGAACAATGTATAAATGTAATAGGTGTGGATGTTAATTTCGACAACACAAGCATCGTTTTAGCCATCACCTTAACTCTAAACCCTAAGCCTTACCCAAACCATGACTTTCTCAACTGTTTTTGCTTTTGTATATTATATTGGGGAAATGAGAGAAACTGAGTATGGGTCAACATTTGTGAGCAATGACCCAAAGATAATCCAAATTAACACAGGCATGACACTTGATGTCTTGAAGCTAGCCACTCAAAATAAGATTAGACCAGGGGATGGAAAATTGGTGGCACACCTCCATTTTCGTTGTCCGATATCCTTTCTTGGTGATTGTTTTCAATATAGGGTGTGCAAACTTGAAGAATATGAGAATGTAAGCACAATGTTCACTATATTCGCCCAAGTGCCTAACCTCACTTTTGTTGGGTTATACGTGACTATCAAGGATGCTCACACACATGCATCTAACCAACCACAATATCCTACCCTTTAAGCTCATGGTTGTGGAATAGCCTATTAGAATATCTTAATGAAACCATGAACCTTGGATCACATTATGCAGAACATAAGCAGCTATGATAAGACCACTTGTAAACATGAACTGTATGTATCGAAGTATTACAATTTAATGAAATGTTATATTTAGTGTGTGTTCTTTATTAATATTGGATCTAGTATTGTTTATCAAATTTATTTATCACAATTTATGATATAAACAAAAACAAGAGGACAACAATAACGTTGATGAACTAAATAGAAGAACTTCTACATCGATGCGATGAATTGAAAATGCTAGACAAATGAAAACAATAGCATTGATCATGGTTCAGACAAGTTGGTAGTGGCCTCCTCATCATAGTTGGATGATGTCTATGGTTCCCTCAAGCACGCCATGATCTCTTCGATAAACCTAAGTGGCCTCAAGCATGCCATGATCTCGTGCACAGATGTTGTTAACGTTACATAAAGCTCAATAGGCCCAACATGTCTTTGTTAGAATAAAATAGAGAACATGTTTGCTAAATTGTCATCGTTTCGAAGTTCCATAGCATCATACACAACATAACAATCCCCCATATGTGTAGGGCATCGATAATAAATTTCAGCGACCCTTTTAGTTCCACCAGGTATAATCTTGTCTATAATTTTTTGTGTAAGGCCAACAATTGTGATGCCATGAGGTATCCTAAATGAATTAGGATTAAGACACTAAAAGTAAATTCCATGAGAAGTTGTTCTCATATGACCATTGAAATGCACAAATGCAAGTTCTGAATCTATGTTTTTTGAAGGGACAATAATAAATTAAATGAAGGAAGAAAGGTTTTTTGAGGGAGCAACTTTGAACTTGATGAAATGAGTGTCTGTATCTAGGAGATAGAGATGTTATCTATTTATAAAAGTGTAAATGCGATCTTAGCCGTTGATTTCGTTAGTGCAATCTCAACTGTTGTTTTTTCTGACGCAGATAGCAACAAAGTTTATGAGCATTTAGTATAATTGAGTAAAGTGATTCATTTGGTTGGTGTTAGAAATGTGCATACTATATGTATTTATAGCCGGTAAAATCCCTACTGTATATAATAAGACACTCCTTACCACCAACGGTCAATTCCTTCTTAATCTTGACCATTGAAATGTGTCAAGAAATCCTAAATTTACAACAGGAAATCCTTACTTTGCGTCAGTGTATAAGGGAATTCTTACTGTGCATAAGATATTCCTTACTTTATGTCAGAGGATCAGGGAATACTTACTTTATGTCAATGCTTCAAGGAATCTTTACTTTACGTTAGTGAATCCTTACTTTGCGTTAGTGCGTTAGAGATTCCTTACTTTGCGTCAGTGTGTCAGGGAATCCTTACTTTACGTTCGTGTGTTAGAGATTCCTTACTTTGCATCAGTATAAAAAACGAACGGTCGAGATTGTATCCACGAAATCAACGATTCAGATTCATTCTTTGTCTATGTCTATATATATAGGTCACCTTGACATTAGTTTGCAGAACACAAACACATCCTAACTCAACATTTATTTTCAATCAAAAACCTTCAACTCTCCATATCTAATTGAAATCATGACTTCAATAAAAGTCAATCTTATTATTTGCTACGACGGCCAGATGACTCGATTAGATGAGTGGGCAAACTTTGAATGCCCAAACCCGACCATCCTTACTATCAAGAGAGGCCTCATACTTGAGGCCTTAAAAAGAAAAATCCATTAGAAGCTAAAATTTCAACCAACGTAAAGGGTGGATAATATCTTTTATCGATACCCTTTATGTGTTGGCAAATGAGTTCTTTATTATGAGGCAGTGAAACTTTCTGAAGATGAGGACGTACAAAGTATGTTCACAATTTCTGCCTAATACAAGACTCTTGGATGCATAGAGCTATATGTGACTTTGGAGGACACACCTTCTACAACATATCCTCAACCTAACCATGCTTTCTATCCCACATTGTCTTATCCAACAACATTTGATCTTAACCAAGAGTATACCAACCAAAATGAATGGGAGACAGCCCCTTCTTCCACCCAACTCATACCATATTTTATTTAAACAACACTCAGTTTAATTTAAATGAATTTGTGCTAGCCACATCCTTGTACACCCAATTCCTAGCCATATCTTCATTTACTCATCTCTTACCCGCAACTCCATATATCGAGCAACTACCCTTCCAGACCAACGAGCTAGAACAACATTATGATGTAAGGGTCAGTCCCAATGACGAATATGTCAGTCCTTTTAGTGATAATGAATATGACGTTTTGGAACACCTTGCCAATGACAACGACGATGACAACAACCAACAAGACGTAGGCCCCTCAACAACTAATAATGCTTATAACCTGCCCCCACACATGCATGCTGTCAACCTAGATGCAACAGAAGAATATCCAAAATTCATACACGTGTTGGATTGTGAAGACATTTCATGTCCAACACCTTGAATCTTTACGTTGGGATATAGTTCCATGACAAAGATTCATGTTTGTATGCTATTAGGGAGCACCACATCAGGAACCATGTGGACTTCAAAGTTGTAAATTCTAACCAGTAACTTTTCGTTGCAAAATGTCGCATTGAAGGATGTGCTTGGAGGTGTAGAACAGCGTTTGGCAAAAGCTGGAGACAATGGGAGATAAAAAAACTGCAAGAACCCCATACGGTACATCACCAATATTATCTCAAGATCATCGTTAACTTACATCAACGATGATTAGTAAAGAGATCGAGACATTAGTTAAAAATGATCTATCAATCTCGGTGCCATTGTTGATTGAACATATAAAAACCACTAAGTAGTTCACCACCATCTACAAAAAAGCATGGGTGGGGAAGCAAAAAGGCTATCGAAACAATTTACAACAATTAGGAGCAGTTATACAAGGATTTACTACAACTGCTCCAAGTAATCCAAATGAGTAATCCTAGGATGATCGTAAAGATGCATACACTGCCCTCTAATAACCAAGATGGTGACATTAACATTTTCCATCGTCTTTTTTGGAGTTTCAAACCATGCCTTGATGGGTTTCCCTACTGCAAGCCCATTGTTTAGGTGGACAGGACTTGGTTGTATAGAAACTACAAAGGCACTCTCTTGGTGGCAGTGGCATAGGATGAGAACAACCACATTCTGCCGATAGCCTTTGCCATTGTTGAAGGTGAGACGATAGACACCTGGTTCTTTTTTCCCAAGCACTTGAGAAGGTACATCACACCCCAACATGATCTATGCCTAATATCAAACAAACATGAATCAATAAAGAGTGCCTACGTAAGGCAGGGAAACGGGTAGACAGAAGAATATTCAGTGCATGTGTTCTGCATTTGACATTGCACAAAATTTCATAAGGCACTTCAAGAATGTTGATCAGAAAAAATAAGTTGTCAATATAGGTAAGTACTGCAAACATGTAAATTAATTTTTTATATTCCAATTGTAACAATATTGACAATCCTTCATTCCAACTCCTCAGTATATGCCATGACGGAGAAGAACTTTTACTATTACTACAACAATCTCCGTCATGTACGTCCAGAAGCCACAGATTGGCTTGATGAAATCCCAAGGCCAAAATGGACTTTTGCATAGGATGGAGGGCAACATTGGGGACACATGACCACCAATTTTGTAGAGGCAATCAATTCAGTACTTAAAAAAACCAGAACTCTATTGATCTTAGTGTTGGTTGAAGCAACCTACTTCAGCTGCAATGAATTGCTCGTTAGGAGGGGGAGGGAAGTGATGACAATGATAAACTCTGGCTAACAATATAGAGATTCTTAACAAGGCCATACAGGACGCAACAACAAAGGCGAACACTCATTATGTCAAGGACTTTGATCAAAACAATTCGACATTGTGGGTGCACAAGTTGATTAACCCACTAAAGGAGTGATCTATAGGGCATTTCAGTGTCAAATTGGAACAACGATAGTGTGAATGTTGAAAGTTCCAGAAATTTCACATCCCATGTGCACATGTCATTGCTGCCTATAACCAAATTCACCATGACTACATGCAATATGTAAGTCTGGTATACACGTTGGAATATGTATTCAACGTCTATAGCGGAAGGTTCCACATATTGCCTAACGAAGGTCATGGCCAACATATCATAGGCTGTAATTGTCCCACAATCTAGTATGCATAGAAATATAAGTGGACGCCCAAAATCAACTCTCACATGTATTGAAATGGACTTGAGAAAAAAGGGTCAACCAAAAAGATATTTGGCATGTCGCACACTAAAACATACTAAAAATAAATGTCCTAACTGTGCTGAAACGTCAAAACAACCCAAATGATTTTTATTCCTATGTAATTTTTATTAATTTAATCCTTTATTGTACCTTTTTTCAAATTAACCATTTATTTAACCACAATTTTATTTTTTTTCATAAAATTACCTTATAATTAGAATAATAATTAAAATTAAAATTATTTTACAAAGTGATTAAATAATATAAATCTTCTTACTCAATATTTTTTCTTAGTTGTACTTATTTTAATTAACCACAAAATATGTTATTTAACCATAATTTAAAATTTTTTTGGGCATAAAAATTAACTTGTAATTAAAATAATAATTAAAATAAAATTTGATTAAATATATTTAACAAAATTGGAAAGCAAAAAAAAAAACCCTAAGAAGTCGGGTCCCAAGACCTGAACTTCATGAAGCACATGACAAAAAAATTGCAAAAGTAAAGAGGAAATTCAGTCCCTAAAAAAAGGCTTCTTACTTGAATAGTAAATTAGTGTAGATTGACAAATAATGTTTCTTGTGTAGTACTTTGAAAAATATTATTTTTTAATTTATTTTGATAAAAAACCATCTTTACATTGATAATACATCAACAATAAATTTTAAATTATATTTGTATTTTAAATATAACTTTTGAGGGAGTGACACTTCATAAACTCCTTTGACTGTCGAGAGGTTATGCCAACAAGAATCAAAATGGTTAAGTGTAGTGATAAGGAATGGATAAAACCAACACAAATATATATAAAACGGCCTACAACTATGGTGATGTTACTATATAGCCATCTAGTGAGGAAATTTATTTGTCAGTTGTCACCGTACAAAATTTCATCGTAGTTCAAAACTTGTATCGAGCAAACCAAGAACATAATGATTAATAATATATTGTATTGAACGAATCCATATTGTACACGAGCTCTACAAAAAATGATTAATAATATAAGGAAAATGATTTTTAGACACCTTGTGGGGTGTTTACACCTTGAGAGAGATAGGAAGAGAGGAGAGATAAGTGCTTAATATGATTGATGATGTGATGTGACAGGATGAAAGAGATAGAAAGAAATGAGAAGTGTTGATGAGGTGTTTGAAATTTGTGGGTGTCCAAATATAAGCACTCATAACATAATGCTTGTAACTTTGGATTCTATAGCTGACAAATTGCTAAAACAACAACAAGCAAAACTGTCTGTGCTACCCGTATTAGGATAATGGACGCTGGCTAAGGTGGGAGAGCATCCCATGTCTCCCACCATGGGAAATTAATTTTTGACCATTGGATATATTAATTTTTAAATGGATGGTTGGATTTTTTTTTCTTTTTTCTTTTTTTCCTTCTTTCCTAATTTCTCCCTCAAACCCTAACGCTCCACCTTCTCCCTCACTGCCTAATCTTCCTCCAACCCCCAAGGCCCACCCTCTTCCTCTTAACTTTTGGCAAGGCTCTCCCTTTCCCACCTCGCTGCCCATGTCTGCCAAATCTTCATTGAGATCAAAAGAAGCTTCGTCGCATGCTTATGTTTGGAAGGAGCCTTTGAGTCATCGTCTCGTCGCTGCTTGCATTCACTCCCAAATCGGCACACCACGAGAAACAAAATTGTGCCCGAGATCGAAGTAGAATCGTGCATTGTTTGTTGCTTTGATTTCTTCTTTTCTTTGTTGTTTTGTTTGTTTGTTGGGTTGGATTTTGTTGCTTCGATTTCCCTTGTTGTTTTACATGTCCTGGGTTTGGTCTGGGTGTATGTGGTTGGTTTGGTTCATGGTGGGATGATGGTTGCGATTTTTTGTAGTTGCCTTCGAATCCCGCTCAGATAAATCTATTCAAAATTTTGCAAGGGCATAATAAATTGATTAAAAGAAGGATATGGGGTTTTTGATAAAACTACAATTTGAAACTCCTTGTATTTGCTTGCAATCCCTTTTGAAATTTGAAAAAACTTTGTCTACATGAGAGTGGTTTGCCAATGGCTGCAAGTTTGTCATTGATTTTCTTAAATTTCCTTATATATTCATCCAAGGACAAGGTCCCTTTTGATAAGCCATAAAGGTTATTTTTCAATTAAGCCTCGTTGTCTTTAGTGTTAGGCAACAACTAGTCATGGAGTGTATTCCAAATTGAATAAGTTGTATCCTCTCCATAGGTCATGCCAAAAGTTTATTCTTTCATGTTACTAAGAAGCCATGAGGTGAGTAATTCATCATTCAACACCCATTGCTCTTTTTGTGCATTTTTCATTTTGTTTCCAACTGAATCAATGACTTCATTGGCTGGTTTTCTAGAACGTGTGATGTGATACTCAAGGTTTAGGCTTCGAATCAATGGTAGGATTTGAGATTTCTAGATTAGGAAATTTGTGGTAGACAATTTGATTGAAACTAGGCTGCTACATTGGTGAAAAGATTGAATTGAGAGATTGGGTTCAAGCATGTTTTTTGAAGTCCTAAGCTCTAACACCATAAAGAAACGGGTCAAAAGTTATTTGCTAAATGTAATATTATTTCTTGTCAATTATTCAAATGAGGTTCTGTACATATATAAATACAGGGAAATGGTAATAATACAGGAAAACAGTAATAATACATATATGAAAATAACATCAAGAGACTTTATGGTAATTGATTTGATTCTATGAATCAAAGCAATGTGTATATAAAAATAACATCAAGAGACTTTATGGTAATTATTTGATTTGATTCCATTAATCAAGGCAATACATTCATTAAGATTGTCCTCTAACTGTGTTTTTGACTTTGTGTAATTGGATGTTGTAATTAAGAGACGCTTATTATTCTTTACAATGTTCAACTAAATTCAGCACTCAGATACCCAGACATATGGACTATACCAATATTAACATATTTAGAATGCCTGACAGCAATAGGAAATGTATTTACCATATATGTAGTCCATAAATCTATTGTAGTGTAAGACTATGTCCATTGAAATTAAGAACATTTATAATAATAGTAACAGATCTAATATCTAATAATAAGTGTAGAATGAAATCAAATAAAATAGAGTAGCAGAAATCTAATGAAAAAATAAGTAGATATTAATGAATGTATGTACAAAAAAGGATCAATTTATAAGGGTATAATCAAAATCACTCTCATTTCATTCAATAGATTTTTTTATCAAATAATTTTATAACAAAATCTATTGTTGAAATTCTTAACATATAAATCACATTTATAAAATCTCATATTAATTTAAAATTATTTAATATTTATCATATACATTAAGATTAATGTGATAACATTTTAAAAATATATAAATATAAAAACTATTCAATTATACTTAATATTATTATTCAATTTTTATAAGATTTGATATAAACAACAGATAATGAAAAGAGTAAATTATACTGACATCTTTAGAAATTTCGTCAAATTTCACCCGATATCCCTCCTTTTTTTTACTCCTACAATAATCTCTTTAATTGTTTGATAAACATTACACTAACACCTTTTATATATTACATTAACTCCTTGATTGTTTGAAAAATGTTACACCGTGTACTCCTATAAGGGAGATTATTATAAATGTTAAAAAAATAGGGGGTTATGTACAATCTCAAAATATCTCAGAGGGTATCAATATAATTTACTCTATTTATAATTTAACAATTAAATTGATAAAAATATTTTTTATGTAAAGATATTGAATGATATAAGAATGTTAAGTATAGTAACCAACTCCCCCCTTTTTCTTTATAAATATGGGTGAATAACCAATTTAGTATCTGAAATTATAAGAATTAGTTAAATTAGTCATTGAAATTACCAAAATAGCAAAATGGTCCCTCATATTGTAAATCATTAATCGATTTAATTCCTCCATTAGTTGATGTCATCTAACAACATTGAAAAGGTTGAGTTGACAAGTTAAGTGCATAAGTGACAAGTTAACTAGCACACATGTGACTATCACATCACAAGGACAAAAATGTCTCTTTCCTTGATCTAATGAACAACAAAGGAGGAGCAATCTTATCCATTGGATGAATGAAACCATTACCATGCATAGTGCTTCTCAATCAATTTGGTTCATGATTCTTTTTCCACCTTCTATGATTGTGAGCATCACCTTTGTAAAGATGTTAGCTTCAACAAGGTCACATTTCTTTCACACGGTTTAATCATGCATGTTTCACATAGCTTGGTTTCAAGGTTACTGTAGTGACATTTCCTCAATTGGTAGATCAAAAGACTAATACAAAGTTAATGGACAAATGAAGAACAAAGACATAGAGAAAGGGAAAACTTATTATTCCACCAATAGTTTCGGTCATTTTTATCCTTGTGACGTGGCAACAACGTATGTTGACAATTTACAATTTCAGAAACCATATTACTATTTTGTTAATTTCAGGGACCAATTTAATTGGCCATTGCAACTTCAAGACTAGATTAGTAATTCAATCTTATAAATATATATATATAACCCATAACAACTTTAATATGGCTATTTAGATCGACAATGTTTTAAAATAAACATTTTTTTTTAATAAAAGAAGTGCTTGTAAATATTTTGAAGTATGTTTGAAAAATAATTAAAAAAAGTATAGGTACTAGTCTCCTGCTTTAGAAAAAGGAGAAGAATAATAAGCATATGATTGTTTCCTGTTCTTGAAAATAATTTTTTTATTTTTAAAAATGAAAAAAAAAACTTGAAAGTTGTTTTCAAAAGTAATACATCTTTTTTTCAGTTTTAAAAATTAAAAAATAACAGAATAGCTTGAAATTGTTTTAGTTTTCTATTTTTAATTTTTTGTTATTCATGTTTTTCTTTACAGTATTCCATTTCCCCGCTCTTACGATATGAATATTAATTTTTGAAAAAAAATTATAAAATAAATTTTAAAAGCTAAAAAATAAAAACATAATTAAATACATCCAGAGTAATTTTTAATTTTAGTCATTTCCTTTTTTTATTCTGATGAAAACTTTAGTCATTTTCAATATAAGTACTTTTGAAAATTTGTATCCAATGCAAAATAATATCTATAACTAAATATCTATAATCTGTAACTTAATTATAATAAAAAGGATATTTTCTTTTGGTTTTTACTTTTTATTGGACTATTATATCTTTTAGGTTAAATTATTTTGTTGGTTCTTATAGTTTTATAGAGTTTTTAATTAAGTCTTTACAGTTAAAATCACTTTTATAGTTTAAAAAATTTGTAATTAAATCTCTACATGCTAATGATGTAATAACTCTGTTAATTTATACTTAACTTAATTACATTTTTAGTTTCCCAATTTTCTCTTATTTACAATCAAATCTAAGTGTAAGTGATATGTAGAAAAGAAAAAGGAATTAATAAAGGTATTGAAGGTAGGACTCAAATCCCAACCTTGAAGTTCACCAACAATACTAAAATCACTAAGTTAACGACTTTATTTGATATATAAATAAAAATTATATTATATATAACTTAAATGGAAGACAAAAATTGCATATATATTTATTACTACTAAATTAAATAATATTAACATTATATAAACTAATAATATTAAAATTAATATTAATAAATATAAATTAATAATATATACTAAAGACCAAAATTACACATATATTTACTAGTAGAAAATAAATAATATAATATTATAAAATAAAATAGACAATAACTTATACTTTTTTATACTATATAACTTAATCACTCCATTTTAAATAATTTTTTTATAAAATTGTGTTGTTTTAATTTTTTATTTTTTCTTTGTATATTTTAGTGACTGAAATAAAATATTATTATTGATGAAATAATTTTTTATATATACTTTACTAAAAAAATATATTTATATCATATATTTCTAATTAAGCTGCTTCTGATATATTTATATCATATCTAATATATTTAATTTTTTTAAAAAATTATTAATATATACCAATTTATATATGTTAATAAACTCTGAGGGTGAGAATTCAAACTTCATTCATGCTAACAAGTATATATTATTAATTTATATTTATTAATATTAATTTTAATATTATTAGTTTATATGATGTTAATATTATTTAATTTAGTAGTGGTAAACATATGTGCAATTTTTTGGTCTCTCATTTAAGTTATATATAATATAAATTTCATTTGTATACTAAATAAAGTCATTTGTCTTGTGGTTATAAGGGTTCAATTCCTACTTTCAACACCTTTAGTAGTTCTTCCTATTCCATTTTTGCATATATCACCTATACTTGAACTTGATTGTAAATAAGAAGAAAGATGGAAACTAAAAGTGCAATTAAGTTATAAATTAACGGAGTTATAATACAATTAGCGTGTAGAAATTTAATTACAAACTTTTGAAACTATAAGGTTTTTTTAAAGTGTTTTTAACTGTAAGGACTTAATTAAAAACTCTGTAAAACTATAGGGATCTTTAGATTAATTTAACCTATCTTTTAATTACTCTTTAAATTATATATCCTCTATTTTATCCTTTAACTATTTTTTAAACTATCCATTACACTCTCTATCTTCTATTTCATTTTATTTTTAAAGAATGAAGAGAGTGGCTCTTTTCCCTTAGTATTTTTAAAAAAGTTTCATTAACAAAATTTAAAATTAAGAATTTTTGATGATCTGTTGCATTACTGTTCCACTACAAATATCTATAAAATCTAGAGCTTTAATCTTTCTTAAAACTAATGCCTTAAATATGTTTTTAGTTCTTATAAAATGAACAAGTTTTATTTTTAGTTCTTATATTATTTAACAAAAGGTCAAGTAATCATCTCAAGTGACATCTATTGGTATGTGTGGTACCATGTCGACATATAATATATCTAAATTTTTTCCTAAATCCCTAAAATAATGTTATTTATCTTAAAATAAACATTAGGACCAAAAATAGTAATTTTAGATTTTAGAAGGATAAAAATTAAAGAAAAATATTTTAGAGATACCAAAATCAAAATTTATTCATTTTATAAAAATCAAAAATAGTGATTTTAAATTTTAAATGGATGAAAAATAATTTTTTTTACAAAAATTAAAATCAAAATTCACTTATTTTCTAGAAACAAAAATATATTTAAGAAAAATTAATTATTAAATAAGATTGTTTTTATGACCGTCAACGAAATGACTGCCAATAATTTGTTATGATCGCCAAAAAACTGACTTATCACAACAATTACGGCAGGGTTATCTGGCAATAATATTTATGCATCAAATCAAATAATTGAATCCTCGTAACATGAGTTTCCTCATTTACCACGGTTTCAAATATGATTTTTTTCTTCCCTTCAATCAAAGGAGAGTAATTTTAGAAACAATTTATCAAACTGGTGTGACTAAACATGGAATGTATATACGCCACTAAATAAGTCTGCCCTCTTGACTTCTTATATGAAGCGCTCTTAAAAACAATATTTTTGATACCCTTGTTACGTAACAATACCACATTAAGTGGTGTTTGTCCACGTGGCTCCACTCCTTTTGCTATATAATATTGCATTTAATTTAAATTAAAAAATAACTAAAACTCAAATGCTACATTTGTTGGTTCAAGTTAAAAATTATGATAACCCACTAAAATTGGTCTAGTAGCAAAAAATTTAGATAGTTTACATGATGTGATAGATTTCATTGTAATTATTGTATATAAAAAGCTTAAAAATATGCTTATAAAAAAGTTAAAAAAATAAAAAAATGTACAGAAATAAAATATATTTAAAAAATACAGAAAAATCATTTTAATGCATGATTTAAATTGTTTGGTTAACTTGTCCCAGGATATTCTTTCTTATATTTGTTTTCTCTTCATTTATAAATTATTCATTGAGTACGTATGAATGTTGACCACGTAAATTTTTTTCTGTACATTTATAAAATATTTAGTACAATTTTTGCTCCAAAAAATTGGTTACTTTTCAATTATCACTGAGCAGGTAAAGCTAGGCTGGTATTGGTGAATACCTAAGGCACTAAGGCTAAGCTTTGAATTGACAATTGATAGACTTAATGAATCCTGTTAGTCAAATGTGGTCCTATTTGTCTTTGAGCGAGTCATGAGAGATAGGCTTAAGCTAACAAACAAGACCCAAAATAAAAACAAACTATAGTTAATAAAGGGTTAATTACGTCACTTCATCACCTAGAGAATATAATTTGTTAGCTATTAATACCAAACAATGTTAAGCCATTAAAATGATGTATCTAATACAAAGTCAAGTTACAAATGAAAATTCAAACATAAAGCCAAACATCATACAAATACAAGATTACTAAGAGTCTTGAAAACTTAAGTATTAGATTAAATTGCAAAATAAATAAGCATAGTGTGTAGACTAGAATTGGATTCAGGATCATTAAGAATAGCATTCCTTAACTTGACTACATTCCAAGGAGTCTCTCTTTGCAAGATATTATTAACATAAAAATTAAAAGCCAATGGTAGAAAAAAAGGAGATATGAAGGAAAAGTCCTCACTTGGTCTATAACTTCATTATTGAATGACCACTGTAAAATCTATACAACTTCCTCTCTTTAAAAATCTTCATTATCTTCCTCTGCAATTAAAAATCATGTTAATAATGAATGACTAAGTAATATAATAATAAAATAGTAGTAAGTTCTAAATCATTTTCTAGATAAAGATATAATATTACATTAAAAAATAAAAAATACAAAAAAATATATTTCAATACACAATTTAAATTGTATATATGGTTAACTTGTCCTAAGGGATATTCTATCTTATATTTTTTTTTCTCTTCATTTATAAATTATTATTGAGCACATATAAGTTATTCACTAAGCACGTAAGTTTTTTTTTTTCTCGTCATTAATTATAAAATATTTGGTATAATTTTTACTTCAAAAAATTGGTGTTCTATCACTAAGCATGTAAACCTAAGCTAATTTTTCAGCCTTAAGTATGTCATCACGTTAAATACTCAAAAAAAGAGCTTCGTCGCTTATAGTGATCTTACTTGGATCAAACATGATTGTCTCTCATAAAGAATACCTAGTGGTCTTAAATCCAAAAACCTAAGCTAGTTTTGGTGAACAGGTAAGCACTAAAGGTAAACTTTGATTTGATAATTGATATACTCAATGAAATTTGTAAGTCAAATACGATTCTACTTGTACTTGTCATGAATGGGGCATATCTTGCGCTCAATTTAAGAATTTCTTATTAATGAAATTTTTAGCTTATAAAAAATTGGATCTATATGTCTCTGAATGAGTCATGTGAGATAAACTTAAGCTTAAGGTAACAAATAAGACTCAGAATAAAAACAAACTATAACTAACAGGGTTACAGCACGTCATCACCAAGAAAATAATATGTAAAAGCTATTTATACTAGACAACGTTAAGCTTTTTTTTTTTTTTTGAATCAACGGAGCTAGAAGTCTGAACTAGAAACCACGATAAAAGTGTACAACTGAGGCATTAGCAAGAAGATACAAGTGGCTCCAAATGAGAGGACATTCAAAAATACATAAACATATCATCAAGACTAAGCCCCTTCTTAACAAGAATATCCGCGACTTGTTTGATTCCCGAAAAACGTGGTAGCAGTCAACAGCACCAGCCTCCGAAGCGAGACTCATTATTGAATTGAGGAGTGAGTAACACGGGTGAATATGGATAACACCCTCACGTAACAGCTGGACTGCGATAGCGGAGTCGGACTCGACATGAACCACTCCTGTAATCTGTGGTCTATAATGAGCTTCAAACCATAATGTTAAGCTCTATTAAAATGACATATCTAATACAAAGTCAAGTCACAAATGAAAGTTCAAACATAAAGACTTAATACAAGTATAAGACTACTACGTCTTGAAAACTTAACACTAGTACAAGATTAAATTACAAAATAAATCAGCATATAGTGTACGTGTAAACGGGGATGGGATTCAGGACCATTAAGGGATAGCATTTCTTGACTATATTCCAAGGAGTCACACTCTACAAGAGATTAACATAAAAATTAAAAGCCAATGGTAGAAAATAAAATGAGATATGAAGGAAATAGTCCTCACTTGATCTACATACTTATTATTGAATGACTTGAAATTATTGTTCTTGTCCACCAACAACATTAATTAGAGTCTTGAATTGTTGAATTTATAACAACTTCCTCCCTTTCAACATCTTCATTATCTTCATCTACAATTAAAAATCATCTTAACAATGAATGGTTAAGTAATATAATAATAAAAAAGTAATAAGTTGTAAATCATTTTCTAGATAAAGATATAATATTGCAACAAAAATTAAAAAAAAATACAGAAAAATTATTTCAATACATTTCATTTATAAATTATTCATTGAGCACGTATAAATTATTCACTGACCGAGTTTTTTATTTCTTTTTGTCTTCATTTTTAAAATATTCAATATAATTTTTTCTCCAAAAAATTGGTGATCTAACATTGAACACGTAAGGCTAAGCTGGTTTTGGTGAACACATAAGGCATTAAGGGTAAGCTTTGTTTTGATAGTTGATATACTCAATGCCAACGAATCCTATAATAGTTAATATGGTTATATTTGTCTCTGAATGAGTCATTTGAGATAGGATTCTTAAGCTTACCAAGAGGGTTACATCATGTCATCACCAACAGAATAACATGTAAATTTATATTTTTGTTATGTCTTCAGCTAGAAAATCACTTACAACTTTTGGGTTGGCTGATTAGCTCACTTTTTGGCCAATTAACTTGTGGTCAAACAATCCAGGTGAGCCGATTTAGTTTATTTTGATAGTTGTGGTGACCTGTAACGCGATGTGTGATGAGCAATAGAATAGGTATGACTAAGGAAGAAAGGTTGAATGAAAAGAACCCTAATGTTTCATTCCCACTCGTTCATTCTTCATGTATGGGTTAGGAACTTTTGGCTACTACTTATTAAGGTGAGTTATTTTCTTAAATAGAAAAAAAAAAAACTCATTGCGTCAAACGCATAAGCAAATATTTAACTATAATATATGAATTTTTCGTTAATGAAAATAAAATGATAAAAATATACAAGAAATAAAACAATTAAATAAATTTTAAACCAAAAGGAATTTAATGTGTGTGAGACATAAGTGATTTTTATTATATTTAGTATTATAAAAAAAAATTGTTTAGATTTAATAAATTATTGGACTTAATGTTATCATTTTAAAGTAATATTTATTCACGTGGTGTTCATTTTTTTTATTAAAATTTACTTTATTATTTTATATCTTAATTTTTATCCTTTTATTCTTATTTAATAAATAAATAAATTCATATATTAAATCTTTTCAAATATTTTTAATATTTCCTTATTTTACCCTTCATCCAATCTTTATTATGCCCTTTAATCCCAATTATATTATTACAAATTCTTCCATTTCTTTAAATTGTTGAATGACTATTTTTCATCATTTTTAATTATAATATTATAAAGTCTATGTATTTTTTTTTTATTCATTGAAGTCCACGTATTTGTCTGTTATAAAAGCTTTTTAAAATATTAATTAAATGATATAGTGAAGGAGTAGGAAATGGAATAAAGAATATAATAAATTCCAAACTCTTATCTCATTCTCTTTCAGCTCAGTATGCGTCAATTATCAATTCAATTATTCTGGTCGATAACTTACATATACTGTTATAGACTTGTTTTAGTTGAGGAACTGTTATAGACTTGTTATATATAGTTTTTTTTTTTTTTTAAATTAGGTTTCTACATATAAATTGTATGTAAACATGTTTTACTTAATTTTAAGGGGAGAAAATCAATATTTTATATTACAAACCATCTTAATACATGCGTAAAAATGAACGTGAGCCGCGAGTGTCAACTAACTAGTTGTAAAATAATAATAATAAAAAATAACCTGATCAGCTGTTGGCAATTTCGGTTCGAAAGGGTGAACTCATTTTCCAGCTTTCACATTTATATTACTATATATAAAAGAAATTTTATCTTAAAAATTTTGTAATAATTCAAATATTTTTTAATCATATTTTTAATTAATGGTTCTTAAATTTTTAAGATCACTATATTATTATTATTTTTCATCTCTTTTTTAAACATTTCTTAAATATTATGTTTTCTTTTTTTATCATTTTATCCATTTATTAATTATTATTTCTCTTGTATTAAAAAATACTTCTCTCTCTCTCTCTCTTTGTGTGTGTGTGTGTGTATATATATGTATGTATAAAATATATATTTTTAAATATTTAAGATTTTATTTTATTTTAACATCCATAATTGATAATTATTTTTATTTATTTATATAAAAGTATTAAAATCATATTTAAATAATTAAAAAAAAATTTAAGAATTTAATGAGACATTTACCTTACATTAAAATAAATATTACTCACATAAAAATACGAATACTTTTTCATTTTCATTATAAATTAGATATATTAGTTTTTTCCAATCTTTTAAAAAAATTCAAAAAATTTTAAGTTAAAAAAATAAAACAATTGAAAATTTATATTCAAACGTAATAAATGTTTAAGAAAAATATTTAAAACTCCTTAAATAATTGATATAATATTTTTATTATAACATAATAGTTATAGCTTTTATTGTCTTTAATTTTATTGATACAAATTTTAATGAATATTAGTATTTTAACTTAGTGCATTGCACAGAATAAATATTTATTTTATATAACTTAAATTTATAATAAATAAATGCTTTTAATATATAAATTATATTATAATCAAAATTTGTATTAAATAAATATTTTGAACATATAGATTATATTTTAAATTTATAAAAAACAATTATTGTAATACAATATTAATTTTTAATTATTGATAATTTATTTTAAAAAATATTGAAATTCAATTTAGAACTAAAGATATTAACAATACTAGATTGAAAGAGATAAGATGTTAACAAATCCCTACAAACATTTAGTATTGTAAAAATGAAGAATGACAACTAAAAACGTTTTCGTTAAAGAATAATAGCTAAAAATGCTCTCGTTCAAGATAGTTATTCTAATTTATATATAGAGAGGATATATTTGAATGTTATTATCTAATTTAACTTTTGAATGTTTAATTAATAATATATTTTAATTTTATATGTCAAAATTTTAAAAATTTATACAAGACAATATGTTAAATAAAAATTTTATCTAGTACATATATGATGAAATAAATTTTTAATTTTAAATATTTAATTATGATTAAATTATTTTCTTGGATAAAAATTATTCCTTTTATAATAGAGCTAAAAAGTATTAAACTTTGAATATTAAAGTTAATTATATTATATATTTATAAATAATTAGATTTACTAACTATAAATATTTGAAGTAATTATTTATAAGATATTATTAAAAAGTATAAGTAAGTCAAATACATTGTGAAATAACATCATATTTTTATTTTTCAAAATTTAAATTGAAAATCATATATGAGTTTAATTACATTATAAAAATTAATTAGGTGATTGAATGTGTAAGAAGCGAAAAATATTTATGTACTGTTTTTTATTTAAAAATAATAATAAAATTTTTTAAAACATAATAGATATTTTCCTTTTTAGTAAAAAATATACTTTTATTTGCTTAACCTATACACTTAATATATATGATAAAAAATGGTTAAAAACTTTGTGTATGATAGAAGTGAAAATATATGTTATAAATTTTCATGTCAAACATGACATGAAATATTTATTATAGATTAATGTTTCTTATTATAAATATATTTTTATCTTATATTTATAATAATATATTCTTTATTAAATTTAAAAAAACATAATTAACTTAGTATATTCTATATGAAATGATTTTTCATTGAAATTTTTTCCACAAAAGATGTGACTTTACTATTAAAACTTAGCTTTTATATTTTCAGAAATTAATTAATTTTAATTTTTTATGTTAATATTTTTCGTTTTAAATCATAGTGTTTATACTATTTAATTAATTGATTTTGAATTTCTTTTTTACTTTAAAATTCCTTATTTCTCTCCAATCCAAACTATTTATATTTTTAAATCTTCTATTTAATATATTGAATTAAAGTATATTTTTTATAATGATTGAATTAATTTATTTGTATTCTTTCTCAAAAGAATTAATGACATATTTCATTTTAAATTTTAAAATCTTAAATTAAAATTTTTAAATTAATTTTTTATAGTTTTAAATATTTTTTGTTAATTTTAAATTTTATTTTTATTTAATTTAAAAATACATTCGTAATGATGAAATAGTTTATTAGATATGAAAATTAGAATTATAAACTTTTAGGTTTAAAAATATTTATAAGGGAAAACTGACTAAAATCACAGCATACTTCGCATTATATTTTCCTATTAGTTTATAGATATTTTTTTTCCTCAATTCTTTCATTTTTGTTTCTAGTAGGGTTGATAGGGTGCTCACTTTCTGAGGCAAATTGATCCATTAACTTGACCAAATCAAAGTCATTACAGCTTGAGTCACGTTTTCGAGTGTTTTAAGTTGGTATGATTCGTGTTCAACCTTAATTTCTAGAAAGCTAAAAAAATTCTAGTGTGATAATCGTGGATTATGGATTTGTATAATACAACTTTACTCGAAAACAAACAACTTTTATCCACATGAATCTTCCTTAATTCATTGATTTGTTAATAAAGATGACATAGTGCATATGTCCTCTATTTTCCATCATGTCTTTGTTAACTTGTTGTAATATAGGTAAGATACTTTGAAATGTCTAAATCTCTTTTTGTATGTTTTGGGTGAGTTCACCTTTCTTCATATGACTTTTAAGGGTGACATCGGCCCAGTCGCTGATGCATTTAAAATATGCTTAAGGGCAAGTGTACACTATTGCAGCAGTAATAATAGGATGTGAGTCCATATATCGTACCTAAGGGACTAATTGGTGAGTACCATACTAAGGATTCTTAGGTTGTTTAAGCAAATAATTTTGAAAGTGTTAAGTTCAAAATCATAGAATTTAGAACATGAGGAATTTCAAAAAAACAAATGCAAATGCAGAGAATTCATGAACAAGGAGGCCTAGGGTTATGGTTTCTGTAACATCCCAGGCGTTGATGAGGGTGAGGAGTGGTTGCTGGTGCAAAAAAGATGAGGCACAGACAAGGAGCGGCTCTTGGCAGACTTCTAGTTGGAGGGACACATGAATAAATCGAATACACATTAGAATAAGAGGGATCCAGAGGCTATGCAGGTATGGGAACTGTACAGTTGAGAATAACTTAAAAAAATTAATAGGTGTTACCTATACTAGCTAGATGCATATAATTTTTGATAGCCTATCACTTAAGAACTCCACAGTTAAGCATACTTGACTTGTAACAATTATGGGATTGGTGACCTCTTGGGAGGTTTCCTAGAAAACGTACAAGTGAGGACAAAGCATGCTAACAAGTCTTGTGTTAGTTTGTGGGGATAGTCGTTGATCTTGAAAGCAGCTAGGTGTTACAGTTTCACTTATGTTTTTAATTCCCCGAATCCTAATTTTACTGGAATCCTAATTCAGTTCTTAATTACCAATTCTTCCCTTATAAATTTCATTCACAATTATTGTTAATGAATTGTAAAAGTCTTTTTCTTGAATTAAACCTTATTTGATCATATAAGAGATTTACATAGTATGAAGAATAAGAGGATGGTAATAGAAGTGATTAACCTAATTGAGAAGTCTAGAATCAAAGGTTCATCATACATTAATCCTAAACCCAATTGTCTTAAAAGCCTACCAATTAATCAGTAGTACGATCACTGTTCAATTAATTAATTAATTAAAAAAAATGCCAAGAGTGATCAATTCTCAATAGGAGTAAAAATACTAGGACAATTTAATTGATAGAAAAGAAAATAAGGGATCCAATAAAATTAGAAATTAGGGGTATCTCATACAAAGACTACACCATACCCTAGCTATGAAATTTAGCTCTCCATAGAAAAATAACAAAACCAAATACATGTAAGGGAACATACAAAAAAAAAAGGGAGGAACTTATTTACAGGTGAGAGTCCACGTCCTTTTCTTCACACTCCTTCCTCCTCTCGGGGTCTCCCAAGTATGCTTTTCTACTCCTCCCACAATGAACTAGGCTTAGAACCAAAGATGATTGTTTGCTTCTGTTTTCCCCCCTTTTTATAACAACATCTTTGATTTAGGGCATAGAAGGTAAAGCGCGATCGTGCATCCAAGTACAAAGAAGAGAAATGAAAAGTCAAGCAGCAGTCATGCTTAAATGTGCACAATCGTGCCTCATCTAGTTAGGGCATACAGGCTTCATGCACAAGTGTGGAGGAAATACTAGGTGAAACTCTCGATCTTCAAGCACGACTGTCCTTAGATGTAGCATGCCTATACATCTCTCCCTGGGGGGAATTTGCCTCAAGCTTGCTAGCACGATAGTTCATACATCAAGCATGATTATGCTTCTTATCTTAGAGCAAATATATGATTGTTTGGTTGCGAAAAGCTTTGCAATTTGTCCTTTTTCTCCCCAATTTGGCTTCCACTTATTTTATTGCATAAAACTCACAAAAACAAGGTGATATTTAGAGATAGATGACAAAGATCGATAAAAATCACGCCCCAAATATCCCTCGTATGACATGCACATTAATGGTTTATCAGCCGCCTAGGTCAATGTCTCTTGGTGTTGACCATTCTAGGTAGGAATTAAAATAATTGAATTTTCCATAGACGACATCAATGATCTGTTCGAGACAAGACATGGATATTATGTTTGAGGTGGATTACTTATGTGTTTAAGGTGGACTATTGATTTAGGATTAAGCTACTGATGTGTTGACTAATGTGCTTCAATAGACTGAGGTTTACGTTCTCCTTAAGTAAGCTAAAGCTCTAATGCAACTAAGAACTGTGAAAAAATGGTGGATACCTACAAAAGGCACTAACACTCAAATCGGTAAAAATTCCACTAGAGTGACAATATATATTAAATGTTTACTTGCTATAATGACGTTAGTGGTATATATAGGTGCCAGAGTTTGGCTTGATTCCCTAGCTTGGTGCCCAAGACCTTTCATAGGCAATAATATTATGTTTTCGTGTAACAACATGTAATTTTACTCTTAGCCTATGTGTGATTCACTATGTACTAGTGTATGCTAATTCTCTTATTACTAGTGTTAACTTTAATCAACACTTATAATTTTCAGCTAATCTAATATTTGACCTTGAGTGTTGTTATACAGATTAGGCTTAGCCCAATCTGTAACATATCCAAAAAGAGAATACACCATTAAAAATACTCTTGTATTCCCATTAATTGTTGAAGGAAATTTAGGGTTAAAAATTTGATTTTAATAAATACGAAATTATGATGATTAAGTGCAAGTAATTACAATTTACAAATGATATATAGTTTAAAATCACATATTAACTAAAGTATTAAAAGCAAAACTATGATTGAGCCTAGGGATGATATCAAAACCCATACTCGTAGATACTCACGGGTAAACCCCGCTATAGATTGAAAATGGATAGTTTAATAAGTATATGCTAATTAACGGGGCAGAAAAAGGTAGTAAGGTACTGTATCCCGCGGATACTCACACTTTACAATTACTTAAATACTCTTAATTATATATAAAGTAAGTTTGTTTTAATTTATTTTTAGTATAAATATATATTTCAAAATTATTGATTTATATGAGTGTGTGCGTGTTAGAAAATCATTTTTTTAGTACAAATGTATGTTTCAAAATTTTTATTTTATTTTATTTTTTGTTTAAAATTTTATATTTTAATAAATATCCATGAATACTCATAAATATCCATGGATATATATAAAATTCGTGGATATTTGCAAAATGGATACCCGTGCGATATGGGGCAAGTGACGGAGGGCTACTACCTTGCACCTACTTTGCCCCATTGTCATCCCTAATTGAGCCTTTATAATACGTACAACTCTTTTTCTTAAGTATGAAATGATTTTTCAGTAGCCCCGAGACGTTGGTTAGTGGAGCAAGATAAGATCTTGCACTTGATAGGTTGCAGGTTTGAACTCCACTAGTCTACTCGGGATGAGATAAATGTAAGTACTTCTATAAGCACCTACATGCTTTCCCTGCCGGTGCCATTCCCTCCCCCTAAATTTTTATTATCAAACAACAAAAAATGATTTTTCATTGAACTCTTTTTCACAAAATATGTGACTTACTATTAAAACTCACCTTTTATATTTTTCATAAATTAAGTTATTTTAATTTTTCTTTTTATGTCAATTTCTCCCCTAATCTCAACTACTTATATTTTAAATCTACCTTGTGTATTGAATTAAAGTAGTACTTTTTTTTATAATAATTGAGCAAAATTTCTTGGTATTCTTTCTCAAAGAATTAATGACATATTTCAGTTTTTAAAATCTTAAATTTAAAATTGATTTAATTACACTTTTTGTCCCCAAAGTTTTACAATCTTGCAAATTTTGTCCTCCCAAATTGTTTTTCACAAATTTTGCTCCCCAGTTTACAAAGTATAGCGAATTTTGCCTCCCTGTAAAAAAAACCGCCACAATTAAAACAATTTTGCGACAATATTTCCTTTAAAAACCGCCATAATTAAGATAATTTTATAGCAGTTTTTTTCTTTAAACTGTCACAATTTGTACGCGGGGGCAAAATTTGCAATATTTTATAAATTGGCAACAAAATTTGTAAAAAATTATTTGGAGGCAAAATTCACAAGATTGTGAAACTTTGAGGGGTAAAAAGTGTAATTAAGCCTTTAAAATTTAAATTAATTTCTTATAGTTTTGAATATTTTTCTGTTAATTTTTAATTTAATTTTTATTTGAATTTAAAAATACATGTATAATGGATGGAATACTTATTAGTTATGAAAAATTTAGAAATAATAAATTTTTTTAAGTTTAAAAACATTTATACGGAAAATGACTAAACCATGTCTACCTCCCACTATAATTTCCTGTTACTTATATATATATATATATATATATATATATATATATCCTCATTGTTTCATTTTCGTTTCTAGAAAGCTTAAAATTTTCTAGTGTTATGAATGCAGACTTCGTGGATTATCGATTTGTATAATATTGGACTAGCCGAAAACAAGATGCTTTTAAGATCAGGAGCGTCTGTGAAAACTTCTACAGGTTCTATTTTTTTTTATTTTTTTTGGATTGATTCTAGAGGTTCTATTGCATCAAAAGGAAACGAGAAATAATGATGTTGAGGATATAAGGGAAATTACGACTAAATTTGTTATTTAATAAATATTCCAAAATTATATTTTACATTGTCCTTTTCATAACATTATCATTTCACATTTATACATTGCAACACAATCCTTGACTCTGTCTTTGGCTTTTATATAATGCAGCACATCTCCCGTTTTTTGTCAACAACTTCATCTTTTGCGTGAAGTTATTAGGTGTAGGGTGTTAATGGGTTTGATTAGTTCGGGGTAAAATTAAATTTGAATTTATCATATTTAATTGGGTTAGTTTAGTTTGAGTTTTAAATTTTTTCGATCAAGCCGAATCAAACCAATTTGATTAAGATTGGATTGATTTGATTTAGGCCGTAGGTTATGATATAAGATAAGGCTTAATTATACTTTTTATCCTCTAAAGTTTCACAATCTTGTGAATTTTGATTTAAAATATATTTTTTTTGCGAATTTTGCCTCCAAATTAACAAAGTATCGCAAAATTTTATTTAACATATTTAATTAAGACAATTTTGTGACAATTTTTTTTAAACCGTCACAATTAAAACAAATTGCAACTTTTTTTTAAATTGGGGAGCCAAATTCACATTATTGTGAAATTTGGAGGATAAAAAGTGCAATTAAGCTTAAAACAAATTATATTTTTTCAGGTTTTTTATTTATGCTTATTGTCTATTTATATGAATATTTATTTTTATATTAATACAAGGTAAAAATATTCTTTATTTTTTGATGATTAATTTTTTATTTAATTTCATATTTAATTTTGTATGGTTATCCCTTTAGATATATGCTAATTTCTTTACCTAAAATATATAAAAAAAAATTTGCATAACAAATATGACCAAATTGAGACACTTGGCGTGGAGTTGTTCCAACTTAATCAATAGTCTTATTTTTGAATCTTGGATATGTAACTGCGTCAAATACTTGGAGGGAGAGCTTTGTCGCTTATAGTGATCCTACCCAACTTAAGTAAGATTGTCTCCAGTAAAGGATACATGTGATATATACCAAAAAATAGAAGATAAAAATAAATAAAAAAAGAAAGAAAAGATAAAAGTAGAAGGCAATTTAAGCTCTAAAATCTAAAATGTATTAATCTAAAAGTTAAAAAATAGTTGATCGGATCACTGGCTTGGTTCAGGTTGACAATAGATAAATCTAAAAATCGAATAAATTATAATTAGTTTAGTTCAAATTTAAAGTAAAAAAAATCAATTAATTGAACCATTTCAAACTAATGTAATTGATTTGGTTTAAATTGTGGAGTTCATCGAGTTAACTCAATTTGATAAATACCCTTAATTAGGTGCATTCAAGTTGACCTTAATTTCGATGGCTTTTCAGTTGCCCTTTATATAATCCAACAACTTTACTGTTTGTTTAATATTGCAGCCAATAAATTGGATTGTCCAGTTAGCAACACATTTTTTTAATACACATTTTTTAACATATTATTTAATATTGGTTAAAATTTATTAAAAATTACAAAATTTTGTGACTCTTACTTTTTATTTAATGAATCTCACTTATGATTTTGTACTTTTGAATAATTTTAACCAATAATAAAGTATATTAGAGAGAGTATTGTTAGCACTCATCTTGTGGACATTATCTTTTTTAGTTGCAAAAGTTATTTTATTTTGAGTAGAATTAAGTTTGATAGAATTAAAAAAATATAACTTTCATAATTAATAAAATTAGTTTTAAATATGAGATTTTTTTTTTCAAAAACATATATTTATTTCGATAGAATTAAAATTTTAACTTTCATAATTAATAGAATTAATTTTAAATATGAGATTAAATTTTTTTAAAAAAAATATTTATACTTTCAAAGTATACTTTACTATTAAAATAAAAAAAAATTCTTTTAAACTTATTTTAACATATCATTTTAATATAAATGAATTTTTAAAATATTATTTCTTTTAAGATTAGTTCTAGTCAGTCAATGCGTTAAAGTTTACGTTAGGGACAAGTTGCTCTCTCGAGGGAGAAATATATGTTAAGAATCAGTCTAGTATAAATAGTCAAATATAAAACAAACGCTGAACCCAACATTTAGATACCAATCTGAATTATCTCAACCACAAAAAGCAGGTGAAGTGCGTTGGCGTGGGACTTACTTCGACGTGTTAGAAAATGATACTTGAGTAATCTGCTGGACCATATCCTCAGCTACGTCGGAAGAATTATATATTAAGCAAAAACCCATTTATCAAAATCACCATTTTAATCTCTAAAATTAGGATACTATTAATTTAGTCTGTCAAATTATTAAAATTTTAAAACAATCTCTGAAATTAAATATCGTTGATCAAATTAATCTAATAATCGCTTTCAGTTAACCAATAACATTAAACATATTGATGTGACAGTTTACTACCTTGCAATCCCTTATGTTGACCCACATTAAAGTCCAGTCATAATAAGGGATTATGTGAATTTAATCTCTAAGGGTTTGTTTGGTGTGATTTTAGTTTCAAGTTTCAAAATTTCAAAAATTACAACCAAATTTTAATTTTTGAAAATTAGCTTTAGTTTTTTTTTTTTAGTTTCAAAATAAATTTACTTTGAAAGTTCTTGTTCTGTTAAGACTAGTTTAAAGATGTGTTTATGTGTAGTAGCGACAATGATAGTAACAATGCTAGTGGTGGTGGTAGTGATGTCAATGGTGTGTTGTGTGGTGGTGGTGGTAGTAGTACTGGTGGTGATGGTAATGTTGGCAGTGGTGGTAGTGGTATCGATGGTGGTGGTGGTTGGCTAGTGGCGGCAATGGTGGTGATAGTGCTGATGGTAGTGGTGTTGGTGGTGACGAGGGCGAAAATGACTATCGTCAAATGTAGTGCAAGTGTGTTTTTTAAAAATAAAAACCAAACTTACAGATCTTTTTTTTTTTTTATAGTTTTGAAAATGAATATAAAAATATTTTGAAATTGAGTTAAAAACTATTTCACTCAGCCAAATACATTTTGTTTTGAAAACCAAAAACTCGCATTTACTCCAAATAAGCCCTAACATTATTAAAATTTTAAAATAATTTCAAAATTGAAGATCATCGGTCAAGTTAATCCAACTATCATCCTGAGTCAACTAACAACATCAAACCATGAAAATATAGCACAGTAAGTGCTCGGTGACTCCCATGTTGACTCACATGTGACAACCTAGACTTAAAAACCATTTGATAGTGTTTTTCTACAACATTCACTTCTTTCTTCCTTCTCCTTTCGTTCAAAAACATCCATGGAGCCCTATAATTTGCAAAATTAGAGCTCCAAGAAGAATAACATAGAGACGATGATGATGGCTAATGTAGGACTAATTATGTGGTCAAAATATAACCAAAAGATACAAATGAGAATTTGAGTAAATCTGCAAGCTCAATGGTTAATGGCTAGTAAAACAAGAATTGTAATTTGAGAGTTGTTATGGTACCTAGAGACATCTAAGGGTTCTGGTAAATAGTTGAATGAGTTGGGACACCCTAAGAAAGAAAGGGAGATGGAGGGAGAGTTCCTTAATAACAGTACAGAAATCCTTAAATTTCTGAGGTACCATAAAATTTCTCTTGTAATTTAGGATTTTGTTACTGTGGTTTGAAAATAATTGTGCAAACTTCCAAAATTTAGAGGAATCCAAGGAAGGTTTCGTATATACTGCTCTCCCAAGGTATGTTGAATAAGTGCTATGAATATATTAAAATTGTGAGTATAATTATGAAGTGTATTGTAGTTATTTTGTAAGATGATAAATCAAACTGTCGCTATTTTGTTTGCATTGTAGGAAAAGAGCAAAGTTTCCGCAATTGATATAAATGGAAGAGAAGAAATACAAATTAGAGCGTTGAAGGTACTGTGTAACTTTAATGTCTTATCACTCGTACGAAAATGACTTTCTCAATAGATACACCTTAAATAAAAGCTACATCATCTCATTTTAATATATGCTCCCTTCACACACACATACACAAATATATATATATATATATATATATATATATATATATAATATATATATATAATATAGATATATATATATATTATCTATGTATGTCTGTATGTAGGGGCATTCTAGTAAGAGGACTATTTTTATGTGAGAGTGAGAGAAGTAATTTGGGTCATATAACCATACATGGATAGTTAGGATTTAATGTTATGTGACCACTTAAACAAGTCATGTGACTTTTTAAAATCTCACATGACTTGTGTGTTTTAATCTTGATCATTCATGGTAAAATCTAATGATTCAGTTTTATTCCTCTCACTCTCGTATAAAAAAAACCCTCTCACTAGATATATTTTGTATATATATATATATATATGGTCAGGATCTGTTGACACTAGGTGTTAAAGTTACTCAAATTACACCTTCAATAACTTTGGTAGAATGCAAATTTAACCAATCCAACAGTTGAATTTGATGCTCTTATTAATTAGATTAAGTATACAAAATTTCATCTAATTCTAAAATTATTTAGTAGTTCATCACATCACTTTATTTTAACGTACAATATGATATTAAAATATAAGTAAATATTTAATGTTAGATAACATATCTAGAAAAGTCCAAATGATGTGAAATTTGATATATATGATTATGAAAATAATATCACACAATTCGACGGTTGAATTAGTTAAATTTGCACTGTACAAAAAGTTATTGAAGGTGTAATTGACTAATTTTGACACCTGGTGTCAACGGATCCTAACTCATATATATATAATATAAAATTTTGTATACTTAATCTAATGAATAAAAACATCAAATTCAACAGGTTAGATCGATTAAATTTGTATTCTACAAAAAGTTATTGAATGTGTAATTTGACTAACTTTGACACCTGGTGTCAACCGATCCTGACCCTATATATATATATATATATATATATGTCATTTTATTTTTAAAAATAAAAATGATTATTTATTGTATGTGAATGAATATTTATTACATATTCAAAATATATCAGACGTCGTAAAGGGCCACCATATCCTTGATCTTTTCCTTAAAAACGACAAATTCGTGCAAGTACAAAGTACACGACTCACCAATATTATTTTAGTCTGAGTGAAATTGAGTTTAGATATTTCAAATAAGGTTTTGAGTTTTAAATTTTGTAGTTGAAAAAAAAAATAGTTAGAAGAAGAGATTTCACTAACAGTAGTTAACCAAGCTCTCAAATAAATATTAGTCATCAGTAAAGTCAATAATACCACATACTTATAACATGATAACAAAATAAAAAAAGTACAAGGCTGCTCACATACTCGTAGTCGTATATCATTGTGTATGAAACTTAGGGCACATCAAGTAAATCTGAACCTACAAGTACTATTTTGAATCGGCTTTGATAGAAAAATCTGCTTTGATCGGGTTTCGGTTTAGGCTTTTTTCCAATTTGTAGAATTATGTTTGAGTTCAAGGATGTAACTCCCCACGCCATCCCCATACCTTTCATCGTATTTTTTTACAATTTTTATTATATATATATATATATATATATATATATATATATAACATAAATTAGAGTTAAGATTTTATTTTTAGACTTTCAATATTTTTTATAAATATTAAATAATAAATTAATTCTTTTAAAAGTTAAAGAATTTAAATTATAAAATAATAAATAACAAACTTATAATTATACATCTAACTAAAAATATAATTAATTCTTAAATTTTTTATTTTAAAGTTCTTTGTTACTTATTAATTTTTATATATTGTTTGAATTAAAATATAATAATTAAATTAATATATAATTTATTTAAAATATATAAGTAAATTAAAATTGTAAAAAAAAAGATGTAATAGAACATAGGAATAAGGATGAGTTTAAAAAATAAATGTGCATCTTTTAAACTCAACCCACCCTGCCTTTTGTAGGAATTGGGACGAGAAGAGCAAAACTTGTCCCAACTTGTCCCGTTGCCATGCCTGTGGAACTCTATATATTTGTGTTAAAAATATAAAATTATTTAGAGACGCATTTTAATAATACTTTAATATATAGTTAAATTATTTTATGTTTTAAATATTATAAATTATACAACTGAAATTAAACAGAAATATTGACTTAATTGCGTATATAAATGTATCAAAATCTGGTATTAGAATAATGTAATACTATTTTGTTACTTAAGACGGAGTTTCTAATCCATTTAAAAAAGTTAATATACAAAAAATATTAATTTAAAACTTACAATTTATCCGTAGAACCCGTATTATTTTTATTATTATTATTTTAAATCTTGAAAGGTCTGGTATGCTGGTGAGGAAAACTTCTTAAATTGTGAACTTAAATAAATGAATCAATCTTATCCCTACTAGTAGATCTTAGTAGCTTACTAGACACTTTATTTAACATTAAATATATGCAAACAAATTTATGTGACCTACGTTAAAAGCACACCTGTCATTGACCAAAAAAAAAAAAAACACCTGTCATTAAAATATGTTTTTATATATGATTAATGTTGCATTGACTATTACATAATACTTTTTCAACTCAAGAAAAAATAATAACATCTGCATATTAAAAATTTTATGTCATTTCTATATCACTTCCTTCCTAAATAATAAGATAAGAAAAATATTTTTTTTGTGCTCTAGGATATTCTTTAGTCAAAAGATAAAGACTAATCCTTCGAAGTACGAAAATTTATTTAAAAAATAGACTTTTTCTAGCAAATGTTCTTTTGCAAACATCATTTGAGAATTGAGCACCTAACTATATGCTTAAGGAATATGGTTATTTGCCAACCATATCATATATATTATTGGTGATAAAAAATAAGTTTGAGACAAATATTTTAAGACATTTTTATAACCATTTTCCTATTTTAACAATAAAATAAGACTTTTTTTTGACTCACAAATATCATTTTTATCTGTGAAAAGTTTGATGACGTTGTAAGTGAAACTGCAGTCAAACTGAGATATGAAAATGAAACTTTAGTCTTAAGTGGAAGAAAAATGTATAACAAAGACATATATACAAGAAGAGAAGAGAGAAAATTATATGATTAAAGTGATCCAAGAGATAAAAAAAAAATATTATAAAGTATACTAATAATGCGATTCAATGCTTTTCATATAGAAAGTTATGTTATATATAATATTTTTTTATAATATCTTTTTTTATCTTTTTCAATTATATATTAATTATTGTATTTCATACTTCTATTTTGTTCTTTTTATTGCATAAACATTATACAAATTTACTGTACAAATAATATTTTTTAAAGGATTTATAATTAAACAAATAAAGAGTAAGGCGAGGCATCAAGCATCGCATGTGCTTGCAGGCTGCAGTTGGACTATTATAAATACACATCTTAGTAACAAATTAATATCATAAACCAACTAAAGCATAGCAAGTATGGCTTTGGTCTCTCAATTTCTTGTTCATTTGGCCTTATTAATCCTCCTCCTCGCGCTTGAGCTACCCAACCTTTTGATTGGTGTATCATCTGCCACTTTAAGCATCACCACAGATAGAGAAGCCTTGATCTCATTGAAGTCTCAACTGAGTAATGAGACTCTTAACCCCTTATCTTCTTGGAACCATAATTCATCCCTTTGCACTTGGACTGGTGTCCTGTGTGACAGGCATGGCCAAAGAGTGACCGGCCTGGATCTTTCAGGCTTGGGACTCTCAGGTCACTTGAGTCCTTATATTGGTAACCTCTCCTCTCTTCAGTCCCTCCAATTGCAAAATAACCAACTCACAGGAGTGATTCCTGACCAAATTGGCAACCTATTCAGCCTGAGAGTTCTAAATATGAGCTCTAACATGTTAGAAGGAAATCTTCCTTCAAACATCACCTATTTGAATAAGCTCCAGATTCTTGATTTATCCTCAAACAAGATTGTCAGCAAGATTCCTGAGGACATCAGCAGCTTGAAAAAACTTAAGGTTTTGAAACTGGGAAGGAATAGCCTCTACGGTGCAATCCCAACATCTCTGGGAAACATTTCTTCTCTCAAAAATATCAGTTTTGGCACCAACTTTCTCACTGGCTGGATTCCCAGTGACTTGGGTAGGCTCCATGACTTGATTGAGCTTGATCTCACTCTCAACAATCTCACTGGGACTGTTCCACCTGCTATATACAACTTATCTTCCCTTATCAACTTGGCCTTAGCTGCAAACTCTTTGTTGGGTGAGATTCCTCAGGATGTTGGTCACAAACTTCCAAAACTCCTAGTGTTCAATTTCTGCTTCAATAAGTTCACAGGTAGAATTCCAGGGTCATTGCACAACCTCACCAACATTCGGGTCATTCGCATGGCTTCCAACCATTTGGAAGGAACAGTGCCACCTGGTTTGGGAAATCTCCCATTTCTTCACATGTATAATATTGGTTATAACAGGATAGTGAGTTCAGGTGTGAGAGGTCTAGACTTCATTACTTCTTTGACAAACAGCACTCACCTGAACTTTCTGGCAATTGATGGCAATATGCTGGAAGGTGTAATTCCTGAAACCATTGGCAATCTATCCAAGGATCTCTCAAAATTATACATGGGAGGGAATCGTTTCAATGGAAGCATACCCTCCTCCATTGGTCGTCTACGTGGCTTGAAGTTGTTAAACTTAAGCTACAATTCAATCTCTGGAGAAATCCCACATGAGTTAGGCCAGTTAGAGGAACTACAAGAGCTATCTCTGGCTGGAAACAAGATATCAGGAGGTATTCCAAACTCTCTTGGTAATCTCCTGAAGTTAAACCAGATTGATTTGTCAAGAAACAAACTTGTGGGGGAAATACCTATCAGTTTTGGGAATTTGCAAAACCTGCTTTACATGGACTTATCCAGCAACCAACTCAATGGAAGCATACCTATGGAAATCCTCAATCTCCCAACTTTGAGCAATGTGTTGAACTTGTCTATGAACTTTTTGAGTGGATCAATACCTCAAGTTGGGAGATTGGTTAGTGTTGCCTCCATTGACTTTTCTAGCAACAAATTGTATGGTGGCATCCCCAGCTCATTCAGCAATTGTCTCAGCTTAGAAAAATTGTTTTTGGCCCGGAATCAGCTGTCAGGTCCCATTCCAAAGGCTCTTGGAAATGTGAAAGGATTGGAAACTTTGGACCTGTCCTCCAACCAACTCTCTGGAACCATTCCTATTGAACTTCAAAATCTACATGTCCTTAAACTCTTAAACCTCTCGTACAACGATTTAGAAGGAGCCATTCCTAGTGGTGGGGTTTTCCAAAATCTCACTGCTGTCCATTTAGATGGCAATAGAAAACTCTGCTTGCATTTCCCATGCATGCCTCATGGCCATGGAAGAAGAAATGTAAGACTTTACATCATCATAGCTATCGTTGTAACATTAATACTATGTCTCATAATTACCTTACTACTATACATAAAGAACAAAAGGGTGAAGGTAACAGCAGCAGCATCAGCATCTGAAGAGCTAAATCCTCATGCACCAATGGTCTCTTATGACGAGCTTCGTCTGGCAACTGAGGAGTTCAGCCAGGAAAACTTAATAGGAGTTGGCAGCTTTGGCTCAGTTTATAAAGGCCATCTAAGTCATGGAACTACTGTTGCTGTGAAAGTTCTGGACACCCTAAGAACTGGCTCTTTAAAGAGTTTCTTTGCAGAATGTGAGGCTATGAAGAACTCAAGGCATCGAAATCTGGTTAAGCTGATCACGTCATGCTCTAGTGTTGACTTTAAAAACAATGATTTTCTGGCTCTGGTCTATGAGTACCTGTGTAACGGTAGCTTGGAAGATTGGATCAAGGGGAGAAGAAAGCATGCAAACGGCAATGGGTTGAACCTGATGGAGAGACTGAATATTGCTATTGATGCTGCGTGTGCATTGGATTACCTCCACAACGATAGTGAACTTCCAGTTGTGCACTGTGATTTGAAGCCTAGCAACATTTTATTGGATGAAGACATGACAGCAAAGGTGGGTGACTTTGGATTGGCTAGGTTGCTGATTCAAAGATCAACTAGTCAAGTTTCCATTAGCTCCACTCATGTCCTTAGGGGCTCAATTGGTTACATACCTCCAGGTTGGCACCCTCACAAATCCTCTTTAATTAAACAAAGCTTGCCAGGTTTAGCATATGCCAATTTGTTTCTCTATTACCTTTTATAAACCTTTTAATTTTATTAAAATTTCTGAAACATGATAAATAATTAGTATTATTACTTGTCTAATGCAGAATATGGATGGGGAGACAAACCATCTGCAGCTGGTGATGTATATAGTTTTGGGATAGTGTTACTAGAGCTCTTCTCTGGCAAAAGCCCAACAGATGAGTGTTTCACAGGAGGCCTAAGCATAACAAGATGGGTGCAATCAGCATTCAAAGACAAGACAGTGCAAGTCATTGACCCTCAGTTGTTGTCCCTCATTTTTCATGATGACCCTTCTGAGGGACCAAATCCACAACTCTATTGTCTGGATGCAATTGTAGGAGTTGCCATATCTTGCACTGCAGACAATCCAGATGAACGCATTGGCATTAGAGATGCTTTACGCCAACTAAAATCTGCTAGAGACTCTCTTTTGAAACTGTCTAATGAGAGTCCTACTAGAGAAACCAAGCGTTACTTCCACGTTACTGTAAAGTGAACTGTATGGAGACTGGGCAGATATGGTTGGTAGTTGGCACTGTACGGTCCTTTGCAGCTATGTTTAACCAATATGAGCAAAGAACATATATAATATAATAATACTTTTGTGGACCATAAAATGATAAAATATTTTACTTTTGTAGGCCAAAGAATCTCTAGTTGTGTATGATAGAAATTGATGCATTTCTACCGCCAACCTTTAAATAGGGTATTAATAGTGGTGTTTAAGTTTGCGCCGGTATCTCTGTCAGTTGTAAAACTTACATATGACTATAAATAATAGTGGATTATTTATGGCTTACACACAATTTTTAGTTTTGTTAATTAAGAAATCTATTTTAGTTTCCAATAACAATTATAACAATATTTTTAAAGTGAAGTTGACATTTTATGTTTTTTAAACTTATGTAAAAGTGAAGTTGTAATTTCAAACAGAGCCATTAAATATTCTGATTTTACTATCGCCTGAATTTTATTCTTTTAAAAAAGTGCATTTTACATTTTAATGAAGAGTCTTTTTTATTAATTATTTTCAGTTTACAATATTTTTATTTACAAGTTTTTTCACACGAGTCTAATAACTTAAAACGCCAACTTACTTAACTCATTAAAAATAATGTTATAATTGTTATTGCAAATAGACTACTTTTTTTGTGTACAATGATTACACTGAAATTATAATCTATGACCTCATGCATCTACCTCAAATTCTCATCACTAGACCGACCCTAATGGGTTGCAAATAGACTACTTAATTAACAAAACTTAAAATTGCACGAATTAGGGCCTGTTTGGTATGGTTTTTAGTTATGAGTTTTGAAAATTTCAAAAAATGCAACTAGTTTTAGTTTTTAAAAATTAGTTTTAGTTTTTCTCAAATTTTTGGTTTTAAAATAAACTCATTTTGATTTTGCTTTTTTGTTAAAATTAGTTTAATGGTATGTTTTTGTGGTGGTGGCAAAAGTGGTGGTAGTGGTGGTGGTGATGACGACAGTGACAGTGGTGGCAGTGTTGATAGTCGTGGTAGTAATGATGGTGGTAGCAGCAGCGGTGGCAGCGACAGTGTTAGTGGTGGTGGTGGAAAGAGTCATTATCAAATATAATGATGTGTACTTTTTAAAAAAATAAAAACTAAATTCACAAAACCTTTTTTCTTATTTTTGAAAATGAATGTAAAAGTGTTTTAAAATTGAGTTAAAAACCATTTCAACTCCATTTTAGCCAAACATGTTTTGTTTTGAAAATTGGATTTGAAAATCAAAAACCAAAAACTTACAACAACCCACAAACGGGCCCTTAATAAGCAATATTGATAATCAACTTGCTTGTGGAACACCGCTAATAATATAAACATTATATTAATAATATCATGTTGTGTAATAGCGATATTTGTCCTATAATACAAAATGCACAATGACTTTTCTTTTTTTGGAAACAATTATTTACATTTTTTTAAACGAAACAAGATAATTAGATGCGTATCGATTGTTTAGAGAAAATTGACAAACACTTGAGATTTGAGAATATCTACACTACGAAACTTCGAGAAGGAAAAAAAGAAATAGCAAACATACATATTCATTTGAACGTTTAGCAAAAGGATAATAAATACATCGTTGACTAATATATACACACAAATATAACTAAAGTCAGAAGTGTTTCTCATGTTAGCCTACATACTAACCAACGACTACTTATCAAGCTGGCCTAACTTCTTATTAGGATGTCTAGAAGTATCCTCAAATTACACCCAACATTGGTGTTGATAGAGACCAAGGAGGAGCTAAAAAGTATGACTTTTTATATTTTTTTTAGATTTTTGTAGTGGGCTTTTTGTGGACCTTTTTGTATACGCCTAAATGTGTGGAGGTACCTCTAGTATTGTTTGTTTTTAGTGTTTGGGACTATTCGTGATTTGGGCTTTTATTAATTTGATTGGGCCTTTTATTAGTTGAGGTATAAATAAGCATTAGTTGAGGTGTAAATAGGCCTATAGGACATCTTGTAAAAAATACTTTTTGCATTATTAAATGTGATTGGCTTGTGCTAATTGGGAGAGCATTGCTTTTCTTGGTTCTTGCTTAGAACCCTTGGTTCTTATCAAAGAATTCTACTTTTTGTGACAAATCGTCCTCGACTTATCAATCTTTGGATTGTGGCATTGTTCTACCATTTCTTGTCTATTCCGTTTTGTCTTTCCTTCAATTTTCAGTTTCGATTTGTTACTCATGATACTGAAATTTGTGATCTATTTTGGGGGTTTCATCAGGTGTTAAGATCCTCTATGGGTCTTTTTCTTCCCATGACTTCTTTTAGGGCTTTCTATTGCGGTTGTAGTTGTCTGGCTTGATCTTCACATAGGGTAACTCTTTGACTTTCCTAATCAATGGTAATTGAGGGTCTAAGTTTGGTGGCCATGCCAAAGTCTCAAGGGTGAGGTTAGAAGCAATTTGGAAAGGGTGAAGGATGACCTTAAATTATTTGTCTAGTTGCGTCTTCTTAATATGCCAAAGCTAGATTAGGAATAAGGTATCATTGTGTAAATCATAATGAAAGTGGAAGGGATGCCTCCCGCTTTTCCTCTTCATGGAAGGAAAGTTCAATCTTTGTAATGTAAGAAGAATTTGTCATCTAAAGAGGTAGGGGAATCACACAACAAATACCAAACAAAGATAAAAAGGGAAAACAAAACACAAATAAACGAACAGAGGGTTAGTTCCCACCTAGGGCGTCATGTAGTAATAATATAGACAATGAGGCTTAAACTATTAGATAATCACAATAGAAATAATAATTTCATTCAAATTATGTCATACTACAATTAACAACCAAATGCAATGCATGAATGCAAAAATGCTAACTCATCTCCATAGAGAACATTTTAATAATAGAAACAAGATCAAGAGCTCATACTCCACAAACTTAAGCATGCAATTTAATATTCAACAACATTAGGTGACAACAAGTATGTGCCGATACACTATACTAATCATGTGTAAATTGTAGTGATTCGTTAGGAGCATTAGTCCATAAACCGGCTTAACCATGACCTAGAGTTACAACCCTTTGGCCACATGTGGGATGACACACATTAGACGTCCTCAAGGTTTCCTTAGCCTCCACGACAAAGTTCACACCCCATCACAGTGTGTAGCTACCTAAGTCCCCAGGTCCAATAGATAATGATTATGATCTTAGTCGGTTTCATTAGAGTTGATATCATTCAAGATTTCAATAGAAGATCATGATTTCCCTCAATACCAAATTTTCAATTTGCCAATAATAGGCTTCATTATAAATCCTCTTCACCAAAAGTTAAAATTTAATGTTTTTACTCTATATCAACTCTAATATAAAAGACTAACTATTGTGCAAATGACAAAGTGAATAAAATCGTCAAGTGAATTCAATCATGCACACAACAGGTCAATAACATTACAATTAATTTCCACTCACATCCACCTTATATATTAAATTAGAACCTCTATCTGTTACCAGAGGAGCCAACTCTCCCCACTGTCCCTCGCATTCATTTTCATTTAAATACTTTTCTCCTAGTAAAGTGGTGAATCACACACTCATCTTTTGCGATGCTCTTTTCATTCTTTCCTTTTTGTTTCAACAATAACTTCCGCCTAGCTCAAAATCAACAATAACCTATCATCTTCCCCACAATCTTCTCCCTAATTTATAAAATTTTCTGCTTTTCTTTTCTCTTATCTTCTATAATATTCTTCTCTTATCTTTTTTAACCTTCATCTTGATTTGAATCCCTTATCACTTTCATAATTTGTTTATTTTTTGCCCTTCACATTATTCTGGTAGTGTAGAACAAATTCCTTTCTCTCTTTCCCTCTTTGTGCGCCCTATAATAATGGCACATTTTTTGTTCTTATTTAGGGTTTCCCATTTCTTTGTTTCCTATAGTAATGAATCCTAATTGATTCGAATGTTTTGGTTGATTGGTTTGCTAGGTTTTTTTTTAGTGAGGCGGTGTTTTCTATTTTGGTACTTTTTTTAAATTTTACTTCTCTATTTTTAGGTATGGTTCCTAATCTTTGTTTCAAATTTTGCTTCATGTGCATGATTTATATAAGTTGCTACAATTTCTATTTTGGCTAATTTTTTTTTGTTTGCAATATCAAATATGGGATTGCATTTAGATTATCAAATAGTTTCATTCCATAAAGCCTAACAATATTTTTTTTGGTTTGCAATCTTTTCATTTGAGATTTAGGTGATTTCTCTTTATTTAATACCCCATGTATTCTTCCTAATCAAATATCTAATTTTTTGTTTATCCTTTTTTTTAAAGATTTCATCAAAAATACAAATTCTAGTTAAAAACAGTTTTTATTATAAATTACAAATACAAATTCTAAGTTTGTTTTGCTTTGTCCAAGCCTAATTTAATCCACTAACACTGGCATGGTTTTGATTTGCTAAGAAGGTATTTGAGTGTGTTTTACAAGTATGTGAAAATTTTAATGGGTTATGTTGCTTCTTGTATTTTCATTATTGATGTTTATTTAACCTCAGTGTGGTTTGTTTTGTGTCTATGGTTTTCATGTGTTGTGTCTAGAAGGTATTCAAGAGTGTTACCATGGTTTTTGCTCATTTACAAGTGATGTGTGCATTCTTTCCTACTATGGTTGTTATGAAGGTTATATATTCTATAAAAGCATTGGTCATACTTTAGACCCTAAGATCAACATTCAACATCATCCACGATAGAGTACCTTTTACTTTTTTTTTATATGAAATTATTGGAAGTCAAATTACATTTTTTTTCTTTCCATTTTTATTGGAACATAGCAAAGCATTCATGGACTGGTGTTGACCAATACATTTTTTCCTTATTTTATTTATGGATTAGGTTTTGTGTTGTTTCTTAGTATTTTAACTTTAATTTTTTAGTTGCACCTATGTTTAAAGGTTGGATTTTCTACCAATGGTATCTTTTTTTCACAAACATAACAATAAAAATACAAAGATAAAATTGAGTATGTTAGGATAGATTTTGTTTATTCTTTCTTTGAAAATGCATGTAAATTTTAAAAAATGTATATGTGATTTTTCTTCTCTTAAAATTAGCTAACAAACAATCAAGAATAAATATATATGATTTAAAAAGATAAAATAGAATGAGTAAAGATAGAGATGTTAAATAGAAGACATTTTCTTACCTTTTTTTTTTCAATTCCTAGATTATTGTTTGTTTGTTCTTACAAATGTTTTATATCTTTTGCTAACAATTATTTCATTCTAGATGCTTCATTTGCTTAATAAGATTGTTAAGTAAAGTTATTTTTTACAATAAAAGGATTAAGTGCCATTATTATTCTATATCATATTATAAACTTTTTTTATCATACATGATTTTTAATATAACTATTTTATTTTTATTTTTAGCATATTTTATTTTTTATAATTTATTGTTTAATATATTATATAACATTAAAATATATCTAATTTAAATTGATTTAATTACTATTAAATCTTTTATAATAATTAATTATAATTAAATATAATCATAAAATTTGCATAATAAATTTGACCTGTACAATGCCCAGGTTAAAATACTAGTTTCTATTAAATTTGATGATAAGGCCCAGATCACATGGTATCATTTCGTCTCTCCTTACTTTCACCCCTCTCTTAAAATTTTGGATTTATAATTTATTCTCAACATTATTAAATTTTATAGCAAGGCTTTGTCAAAATTAATCAACTCTAATCTCATCCTCTTTAAAATTCTGTGGAAAATCTCACCTTAATATTAGTATTGTTGTTATTTTTTTATTAATTACTATCATAGATTTGGTTATTATTTTATTCATCTAAATCCAAAATTCACTAAGAATCACGTTCTTCGGAAATTTTCCCACATTTGATAAATCTTATAATTATCCATCTCTTGTTCTTAGACCTCCCATGAAGAGTTTCTCTTATCTCTTTTATTTATTATTTTGTTATGACATTATTTTTATATTAATATCAGTTACATATTTTTTGGTTTAATCATTTAGTCTCTATACCCGCATAATCTTTATGTTTTATTCCTTACATCTAGAAACTACTCATTTTAGTCTTTATACAAGTACTTTTCATTACCTCTTGATTCCTGTCGTCAAATACATTTAATGTCAATAATTGTGCACTGATGAGGTGCTGACATGGCATGGACATGTCTGCACTTTACGTTTTAATTCCTATATATGCACAATCTTTAAGTTATAGTCCCTATACATGCATAATCTTACATTTAGTCCTATAAAGTAAATTTTTTTTTATGTTTAGTTCCTTCAACACCTCTCCCCTTTTCTTCCTCCTCCTTCCCCTCTTCCCTCTCTTATCAACTATTACTATTCCAATAAGAGTATAATGGCTTTTTTCCAATTGACACACTTGATAGGTCAGTTTACAATGCAAATATTTAAAAAAAACCTTTAGTCCTAGACAAAGAAAATGTGCATAATACAAATAAACCAAGCATGTTACTACCATGCAGTATGGTGTAGTTTTGGAAAATGTGCATAATTTTTGTTTTGCATTTTTATTAATACAAATAAAAGTCATACTCTATCATGTTATTATTTTATAAATTAAAAACCGAAAAATAATTAATGATCTTCCCTCTTTTTCATTTTTTGATTTGTTATGTTTGTTTTTTCTATTTAAAAATATTTTACTCAAGTGTAAGTTTTGTTTTGGAATAATTAAATATAATATTTATTCATTAGACATGTTATTAAAATTTTTCATCAAGTCAATTATGTTATGATAATTATAAATATTTTTATTTTATATAAGTAAAAATAAAATATATTTGTGTTCAGTCTATTTGATTTTTAATTATTTTCAATTTATATACATACATATATATATATATATATATATATATATATATATTATATAAAGGAAATTATCTTAAATCATTTTAATTTTCATTTAAAAGAAAAATTGAATAAAGGTCAGTTTAGAATATAAAATAAAAGTAAAAAATATAAACAGATATATTCAAGTATCAATAACTGCATTTTATTTTAATAATTTTACTTCGTGTTTCTAGAAGAAAGGATTTAAAAAAAGGAGAAGGGACTAAAACAGGGACTAAAAAGAGGGGTTGACAAAGACTAAAACATAAAAAAAATTATTCGTATAAAAATTAAAACGTAAAGATTATGTAAGTATAGAAACTAAAACGCAAACATGTCAAAGCCGTGTCTACACCATGTTAGTGCATAGTTAATTACCTTAAATGTATTTGACGACAAAGACCAAAAGGTAATAAAACGTGTTTGTATACAGATTAAAATGAATAGTTTTTAGGTATAGAGACTAAAACGTAAAGATATATAGTGCGGATGTAAGACCAAACGCATAATTAAACATTTTTTTTCTTGTAATCTTAATCAAGTTTTGTGATAGACCAACCTTTAATCCAACGTGTATGGCTGTTTGAAGGAAAAATAAAATCCAGAGTTGTTGTGCCTAGCCCAGAACGCAGCCCGTAACTTTCTCCTTCTCCATCCTTTGGAACGCAAGCTACCACAGCCACCAATCCCTCAAATGAAATTTTCTCTCAAGCCACAACACTCACATGCAATTCTGACTGTCCCACTCTGAATCAACGAAATTTAAAACAATCCCAACCTTCTCTCTCGGCCCAGCAATGGCGTCACTGAGAAGAGAAAAAAAAATTCTCATCCAAATCAAGTAGAAATAGGGCAGCAAAATATAACAATAGAGACCAATACTGTCTTCCTCACAGCACGGTTCTCTCTGAAATACACCCCAAATATTGCCCACCAATTCACGCACATTTTGACAATTTCAATTGCATCAAATTGATCACGTGAATGGCAATTCTAACTTCTCAGTCCAGTGAAAGTAAGGCAAAAAATAAATAAATAAACAAAATCGGAGAACATCACAAATTCAATGCCAATCAAGAGGAATATCAAGCAACCCAACTAAATCAAACAACCAATTAAACATAAAGTAAGTTACCACATGAAGCTACAACTTCCTCCCGCACCTGGAATTTGCCATCTCCTTGTGCGGATTTGTTGCCGAAATTTTGCTTCCTTTGTTGTACTTCTTCAATTTGTGAACAACAGCAACCGATCATTGGGGGTTTAATTTTCTTCTAGTAGCAGAAAGTATTATGCGTAGGAGAAAGGAGGTGGTGGCGAGGTTTGCGTGTAATGTGCATAGGTATACGTGTAATGTGCATAGGTATATCAGCGAGTAAAACAAAAATGATTACACTTACGGATTGATGGTAGCAAATGTGGATTGGGCCCACTGAAATAGGTTCAAAAGATTCAATGTCACAGAAAAAGTTAAAGAGTAACGATTTCAGTGCTTCATCAAAACTCATATGTTGGGTTCAAGAAAGAAAGAAAGAAAAAGGAGAAATAAATAAAACAATTAACCCAGGAACGTAGAAAAGCAATTGATATAAATTTTACCAATTTATTTCAAAAGGCCAAAGTCATAAAAAATATTCCTTCAGCTGAAATTACAACTTTTTAATTTACTTTTTAAGAGGACTGTTTGCTCTTAATTTTCTATAAAAAAAAATAGATTTTCTAAACCTTATAATAAATTTTAAGAATTCAAATAAAATATTCAATACCTCAAAAAACAAATTTTTTATAGAAAAATTAGAAAAGAGGGAAGGATGCTACAGTTCGCACAAAGTATATGCCACAAACAATCCGCCATTCTTATTTATAGTCATACATAAGTTTTACAATTGACAATTACCCGCAAACATAAACACTTACAAGTTAGAATCTATTATTAACACCCTATTTAAGGGTTGGCGGCAGAAATGCGTCTCAATTTCTACATACACAACTAGATAGATTCTTTGACGTAGACAAAATGAAAATATTTGATCGTGTCATGGTCAACAGAAGTATTATTATATTATATATTCTTTGCTCATAATATTTCAACCCCAACGTTTCCACTAGTGCAGACTTTGTCAAAGATAGCTGCAAAGGACCGTGCGGTGCCAATCATCTGTCTCCAGTCTCCGTACAGTTCCCTTTACTAAAGCATGGAACTAGTAAGATTTGGTAGCTCTAGTAGGATTCTCATCAGACTGTTTCAAAAGAGAGTCTCTAGCAGCTTTTAGTTGGCGAACAGCATCTCTAATGCCAATGCGTCCATCTGGGTTGTCTGCGGTGCAAGATATGGCAACTCCTACAATTGCATCCAGACAATAGAGTTGTAGATTTGGTCCCACAGAAGGGTCATCATGAAAAATGAGGGACAACAACTGAGGGTCAATGACTTGTACTGCCTTGTCTTTGAATGCACCTTGCACCCATCTTGTTATGCTTATGCCTCCTGTGAAACACTCATCTGTTGGGCTTTTCCCAGAGAAGAGCTCCAGTAACACTATACCAAAACTATATACATCACCAGCTGCAGATGGTTTCTCTCCCCATCCATACTCTGCATTTACAAGTACTTCATTGTTAAACAAAGCATCAGACAAGTAACAATACTAATTGTTTATCATGTTTCAGAATTTGTGATAAAATTAAAAGGTTCATAAAGAGGAAGAGAAACAAAATTGAACCGGATTTGGTGCCATCGCCTTTTCCATGCATTAATGCAATGAAGATCCGACAACTCAAATCTCTAATGCGTGTTTTAAGTTTGATTTACGGAGATAAAATGAGTCATCTAACTTTTATCCGACGGTTCCGAATTACTGATTATGTGAATGCGTGAAAAAATAATTGGAGAAATCCAAATCCAAACAAATTGGTATATGCATTAATTTGGTATACTACTGTTGAATTAAAGAGGAAGGAAGGTTTGAGGATGCTAACCTGGAGGTATGTAACCAATTGAGCCCCTAAGGACATGAGTGGAGCTAATGGAAACTTGATTAGTTGATCTTTGAATCAGCAACCTAGCCAATCCAAAGTCTCCAACCTTTGCTGTCATGTCTTCATCCAATAGAATGTTGCTAGGCTTCAAATCGCAGTGCACAACTGGGATTTCACTATCATTGTGGAGGTAATCCAATGCACTAGCAACATCTATAGCTATGTTCAGTCTCTCCATAAGGTTCAACCCACTTCTGTTTGCACGATTTCTCCTCCCCTTGATCCAATCTTCCAAGCTACCATTACACAGGTACTCATAGACCAGAGCCAGAAAATCGTTGTTTCTAAAGTCAACGCTAGAGCATGACGTGATCAGCCTAACCAGATTTCGATGCCTTGAGTTCTTCATAGCCTCACATTCTGCAAAGAAACTCTTTAAAGAGCCAGTTCTTTGGGTGTCAAGAACTTTCACTGCAACAGTAGTTCCATGACTTAGATGACCTTTATAAACTGAGCCAAAGCTCCCAACTCCTAATAAGTTTACCTGGCTGAACTCCTCAGTTGCCAGACGAAGCTCGTCATAAGAGACCATTGGTACATGAGGTTTTAGCTGTTCAGATGCTGCTACTGCTGCTACCTTCGCCTTTTTGTTCTTTATATATAGCAGTAAGCCAATTGTGAGACATAATATCATTGTTACCACGATGGCTATGATTATGTAAAGTCTTACATTTCTTCTTCCATGGCCGTGAGGCACGCATGAGAAATTTAAGCAGAGATTTCTATTGCCTTCCAAATGGACAGCAGAGAGATTTTGAAAAACTCCACCACTAGGAATGGCTCCTTCTAGATCATTGTACGAGAAGTTTAAGAGCTTAAGGACAAGTAGATTTTGAAGTTCAATAGGAATGGTTCCAGAGAGTTGGTTGGAGGATAGGTCCAAAGTTTCCAAGCTTCTCACATCTCCAAGAGCCTTTGGAATGGGACCTGAAAGCTGATTCCGGGCCAAAAACAATTTTTCTAAGCTGAGACAATTGCTGAATGAGCTGGGGATGCCACCATTCAATTGGTTGCTAGAAAAGTCAATGGAGGCAACACTAGTCAATCTACCAACTTGAGGAATTGGCCCACTCAAAAAGTTCATTGACAAGTTCAATACATTGCTCAAAGTTGGGAGATTGAGGATTTCCACAGGTATGCTTCCATTGAGTTGGTTGCTGGATAAGTCCATGTAAAGCAGATTTTGCAAATTCCCAAAACTGATAGGTATTCTCCCCAAGTTTATTTCTTGACAAATCAATCTGGTTTAACTTCAGAAGATTACCAAGTATGTTTGGAATACCACCTGATATTTTATTTCCAGCCAGAAATAGCTCTTGTAGTTCCTCTAACTGGCCTAACTCTTGAGGGATTTCTCCAGAGATTGAATTGTAGCTTAGGTTTAACAACCTCAAGCCACTAAGACGACCAATGGAGGAGGGTATGCTTCCATTGAAACGATTCTCTCCCATGTACAATTTTGAGAGATCCTTGGAGAGATTGCCAATGGTTTCAGGAATCACACCTTCCAGCATATTGCCATCAATTGCCAGAAAGTTCAGGAAAGTGCTGTTTGTCAAAGAAGTAAGGAAATCTAGACCTCTAACACCTGAACTCACTATCCTGTTATAACCAATATTGTACATGCGAAGAAATGGGAGATTTCCCAAACCAGGTGGCACTGTTCCTTCCAAAAGGTTGGAAGCCATGCGAATGACCTGAATGTTGGTGATGTTGTGCAAGGAATCCGGAATTGTACCTGTGAAATAATTGAAGCAGATATTGAACACTATGAGTTTTGGAAGTTTATGACCAATATCCAGAGGAATCTCACCCCACAAAGAGTTTGAAGCTAATGCAAAGTTAACAAGGGAAGATAAGTTGTATATAACAGGTGGAACAGTCCCATTGAGATTGTTGAGAGTGAGATCAAGCTCAATCAAGTCATGGAGCCTACCCAGGTCACTGGGAATCCAACCAGTGAGAGAGTTGGTGCCAAAACTGATATTTTTGAGAGAAGAAATGTTTCCTAGAGATGCTGGGATTGCACCATAGAGGCTATTCCTTCCCAGTTTCAAAACCTCAAGCTTTTTCAAGCTGCTGATGTCTTCAGGAATCTTGCTGACAATCCTGTTTGAGGATAAATCAAGAACCTGGAGCTCATTCAAGTGGGTGATGTTTGAAGGAAGATTTCCTTCTAACATGTTAGAGCTCATATTTAGAACTCTTAAGCTGAATAGATTGCCAATTTGATCAGGAATCACTCCTGTGAGTTGGTTGCTCTGCAATTGGAGGGACTGAAGAGAGGAAAGGTTACCAATATAAGGACTTAAGTGACCTGAGAGTCCCAAGCCTGAAAGATCCAGGCCAGTTACTCTTTGGCCAAGCCTATCACATAGGACACCAGTCCAATTACAAGGGGATGAATTTTGGTTCCAAGAAGATAATGGGTTAAGAGTGTCATTACTCAGTTGAGACTTGAACGAGATCAAGGCTTCTCTGTCTGTGGTGATGCCTAGAGTGGCTGATGATACACCTATCAAAAGGTTGTGTAACTCAAGCGGGAGGAGGAGGATTAATAAGGCAAAATGAATAAGTTGTTCAGAGAACAAAGCCATACTTTGCTCCTTTGGTTTGTTTATGATATTAATTTCTTACTAGGACGCGTATTTATAATGGTCCAAATGCAGCTGCAGCAGCACATGCGATGTTTCGCTTTTCTCTTTATTTGATAAATCATTTAAAAAAAAATATTTGTACACTAATTTTTATACAATAAAGAAAAAAAAAAAAATAGGCAAAAGTAATGTTGTGGATACAATATTAAATGAATACAATTTTTCTTCCATGTATAACCAAAGTGTCATATTCATATCGCAGTTTCACTTGCAACCGTCATCAAACGATTCACAGCCAAAAATGATATTTGTACGTCAAAAAAGTCTCATTTAGTTTTTACACGAGGAAAATGGTTATGAAATCATGTCTTAAAATATTTTTTATCTTATTATTTAGAAAGGAAGTGATATATAAACGGCTTAATTTTTTAATGTGTCAAAATTATTTTCTCACGAGTTGAAAAATTCTTATGTAATACTCTATCCAACATTTTATCTGAATATGCAACAATAATTCTCTTAATTTCAACAATTAACAATGTGAACGGTAGACTATTAAGAATTTAAGATCACTTGAAGACGGTCTAACTTGTCTAACCTTTTTTTTTTTCTTTAACCATTGTAATTAGGGCATTTGATTCATTGGCGGGACTTCAATGTATTTTCATAAGGTTAGGTTTTTTGGGCCGGCTATGGGATTAATCATCAGTCTAGGGCTTAGTCACATTCAAAACTCTTCACCACTTTTCAAAAATATATTATGTGGAAATCGAACTCAAGTCCTCCCCAACAAATTCAGCGTGTGTTGCCAAAACTTATCTAACCTTTAAGAGTTTAAAAAAGTTTGACTAAATAATTATATGTCACTATGTTATTTTTTTTAATATGACATTAAATATCTAACTTATTTATAAAGAATTTAATTAGAATCTGCTTATAATGTAAAAGAATTTTATATTGTCATTGTTAATAAAATTGTTGATTTGTATAATGATTACTTTAAAATTCATATATAAAGTAATTTATAATTAATTAATAGAGTAAATTATACTGACACTTCTTGAAGTTTTTTAAAATTACACATAATTCTTTGTTTTTTTAATGTTTACAAAACCTCTCTTATAGAGATATATGGTGTAATGTTTTTCAAATAATTAAGGGGGTTAATGTCATGTATAAGGAGTATTAGTATGATGTTTTTCAAATAATTAAAAGATATTAGTATAAAAGTTAAAAAAAAAGGGGTATCAAAAGAAATTTAATAAAACCTCAAGGGATGTAATTGTAATTTTCTCTAATTGATATTATAAAAATATTTAAACTGATAGTATATAAAAATTAAAATATTTATAAATTATATTTTATTCTTAATTTTTTTTTTGGTCTTGTTAACTGTTAATTTTGTATTGAAGTTTTTCTTTAAAAAATCATTCATTATTAATGATTAACTTCATAATACAATAAAAATTCTTATTATTTCTTCTCTTTACAAATCAAATTACTTTTTTAATATAAAAGTAAAAATAATATAATTTCATTCGTATGTTGAAGAGGAGTATAATTTAAAAATGTATTATTATAGTCTAATAACAAATAAAATGTATATTATATATGTACATTATATAAAATAAAATTTTACTTTTTTGTTTTGTTTTGTTTTTCTTGTCTTCTGATAAATACTATGCTATTAAATAATTTTGTTTAATATATAACAACATAAAAATTAAAATTAAATAACGTCACTTAATAAAATTAACTTTAAATCCAAACGTTTAACTAACACTCTGAGGGGACAGATGTTAAATTTAGTAAAATGATATTTTCAATAATTTTTTATTCAAAATAAATTGAGTAAATTACATTGGCACACTCCTTGGAATTTTTTGAGATTGTACATAATTCCTTATTTTTTTTAACGTTTACAATAACCTCTCTTATAGAAATACACAATGTAATATTTTTCAAACAATTAAGGGGGTTAATATAATGTATAAAGAGATGTCAATGTAATGTTTATCAAGCAATTGAGGGGGTTAGTGTAGGAATCAGAAAAGGAAGGGTTTCAAGCGAAATTTGACAAAACCTCAAAGGGTGTTAGTGTAATTTATTCAAATAAATTTTATCAATTCAATTATAGACTTTTAAAAACATTAATATATGATATTATTTGATACTATTCTTTATATATATCAAATGGAGGGAATGTATTATGTTGATCTAAGTGGAATTGGGTGTAAATTCCTTAAACAAGGTTTTGGGTTTGAGTATTGTGAATAGAAAAAATGTAGTTGGAAAGAGAGATCTCACTAAAGGTTCTCTGGCAGAGATTGGTCATCGACAAAGCCAATAAATACTTCACACCTATAGCATGAAAACCCAAAAAAATGAGAAGAATGTATATTTAAATCAAGATGATAATATGATATAGCTTATTTAAAGGAATGTATTAGTTAAAAAGTCATTTTTATTTGAGAGTAATTAAAATATCAAAGTTACATATTATCTTAACATTCTAATTTCTTCCCTTCCACTTGCTTTAACTACACATACTTCACTTTCTTCATCAACCTAGCCAAAATAATGACAGTTTGATTCATCACCCAACAAAAAAATTACAATATATACTTCATAATCATACTCACAATTTCAATATGTTAAAGCACTTCACAAATTTTATTCAGCAAAACTTTTGTAGAGCACATTATGCAACTCTGCCTTAATTCCTCTAAGTTTTGGAGGTTTTGCATATTTGTTCGTAAATTATAGTAGCAAAATCCTAAACTACAACTCGTTTTCTTAGCCATTAACCCTTCGAGTTTGCAGATGCAAATTTGTTGTGCTATTCACCTCAAACTCCATGTTATTCCTCTTGGAGCTTTGATTATGCAAATTCTCGGATTCCATGGATGTTTTTGAATAAAAAGAGGAAGAAGAGAGTAGAAGAAGTGAATGTTGAAAAAAAAAATGCTATCAAAATGGTCTTTATGACTAAGCTGCTGTGTGTAAGTCAATGTGAGTACCAGGAGGGAACTTACTGTGTCATATTAGTGTGTTTGATGTCATTTGTTGATTGAGAGTAACAACTAGACTAATTTGACTAATGATCTTTAATGTAGGAACTATTTTAAAATTTTAATAATTTTAGAGACTAAATTGATAATTTCCTACAATTTTGGGAACTAATATTGTGATTCTATGATTGGATTGTTATGTGTGCACCAATGTGGGTGATAGTAAGATACTAAGGGTCTGTTTAGTGGTCAGGATAAAATAGGATATGATAGCAAGGCAAGAACAAGATAGGATAAGAGCAGGATAAGCTATAATGATAGGATAAAATATAAAACATATTCAAATGACAAAATTACTATTTTGTTAAAATTATATATAATTTTCTAGAATGTAACTTTTAATTTAATTTTTTAATTTTTACAAAAAATATAATTTTAACTAATGTATACAATATTATTTTTTATTTGTATGGTTACTTTTCTTATAATTATAAAAAAATATTAGATTTTTAAAACTATAATTATTATTTAAATATTTTCTTTAAAAAATATTTAAATGTTAATTATTTAAGTTTTAACATTTTAACTAAGAATATACTTATATAAAATATATATATATATATATATAATAATAGAATATATATTAATTAATATAATATTACTGTATATTATATATTATAATATATATCATCATATATTATATAAATGTCATATATATTTTCATAATAATATTATATCTATTTATATAATTATATATATAATAATATATTTATATGTATAATATTTATTTCAATATTCAACATATTACATAACATAGAGAGAGAGAACTTATACTATCATGTTGCTTCCTAACTTAGCTTCCCCCTCAAGATAAGAAATACATTAGAGTAATAAGATAGAATAAGAGATAGGCTAAGGCTATCATACCCTATTGGCATAATAAACAACGGATAAAAACAAGATATGATAGTTATTCTATTCTATCCTATCATATCTTGACCACCAAACGGGTCCTAAATGTGTTACATCAACATGATTAATGTTGTTAGTTTTTGGAAGTGATGACTGGACTAATTTGATCGATGATCGTTAATTTAAAGATTATTTTAAAATTTTAATTTCAAAGACCAAATTGATAATGTCTTATAATTTTAGGGACTAAACCAAGTTCCTTATCAAAATGGAGTTAGTACTTGTCATTGTAGAGTGATAAGAGCTAAGTGAGCAATGGATATATACTATTACGTTAGGCAATAATAAACCTTGCAAATGCCTATTCACTAATTAATTATATTAATATATAATATATTAATTATATATTAATATAAGGTTTAATTATTAAGTAGGTTCTTGAACTTTTAGACAATTTTAATTAAGTCTCTATACTAATTTTTTTTAATTAAGTCCTTAATCTTTTAATTTTTTTTTAATTGGGTTCCTGGGTTAACTTTCGTTTGATTGTTGTTTGCGAAGTTAACCTCAAGGACTAAATTAAAAATAATTAAAAGATTAAGGACTTAAATAAAAAAAAATAGTACAAGGGCCTAATTAAAAATTACCTAAAAGTTCAAGAATCTACTCAATAGTTTAAGTTTTAATTTACTAACATTATGTTAGTCTAGTAAGGTTTGGGTTTGAGCCTTGCAAATAAAAAAAAAACGTGGTTGGAAAAAGATAATTCATTAAAAGTAGTTAGCCAAATTCTTCGGCAGAGATCAGTCATCAACAAAATGAGTAAATACTTCACACCTATAATATGATAACAAAAAAAAAGGTTAAATTACACTTTTGGTGCACCTGTAATTTTCAATTCACGATTTTGGTCTCCCTATTTTTAATTTCACTATTTTAATCCTTCAATTTTTAAAAATTCATGATTTTTTTAGTTTCTTATTTTTAATTTCGCAATTTTAGTCCCCAAATTTTAAAAATCTATAATTTTGGTCCAACTGTTAAATATTCATCTGTTGACCGTTAATACCTCAACGTTAATTATAATGTGACATTAGACTGAATAGTGGCAAATAATATTAAACAAACTAATGTCATCATAGTCAACGTTAAGACATTAATAGTCAACAAATGAACATTTAATGGTTAGACCAAAATTACATATTTTTAAAATTTGGGGACTAAAATCACGAAATTAAAAAAAAAGATCTAAAATTATAGATTTTTAAAAAATTGGAAGACTAAAATCACAGAATTAAAAATAGGAGAACCAAAATCACGGATTGAGAATTATCGGGGGACCAAAAGTACATTTTAGCCTTTGTTTATAAAGTAAGGATTTTTTATGTTTTATAAAGTAGAAAATTAATTTACAATAACCAAATCATCCATTTAATTTAAATTATTTAATTTATTGTATAAATTATATCTGTGCGTGTTTTTTATTATGTTTCATTCAAGTCAATGCTCAAGTCCTTGAAATTTTAGTTACATAATAATAATGTGACAACATTTGAATATTGAAATATGTTTTTTGTCCTTTTCTATAATTTTCCTCTTTTTTCTAAAATAAAACATAGGCAGATTAAGATAAAAGAATAAAAATAAGGTTAAACTATTAAGTAGGTCCCTAAACTTTTAGGTAATTTTTAATTAGGTCTCTATGCTAATTTTTTTAATTGAGTCCTTATCAAAAAATATTCCGTCCAAGTTAATGGAATATTTATAGCAATTTAACCCCAGGGACCCAATCAAAAAAAAATTAAAGATTAAAGACTTAATTAAAAGGGTTTGTCTAACCTACCCTAAGTTAAAATAGGGTTAAACAACCCCATCTAAAATGATGGTATAATTTTTTGATATACTTTAAGATGATTGGTTACAGGTATTAATTCTACCAATCAATTTGGATGGAGTTGTTTAACCACATTTTTACTTAGAATAATTAGACAACCCCCAATTAAAAAAATTAATACAAGGACCTAATTAAAAATTATCTAAAAGTTCAAGAACCTACTTAATAGTTTAACCTTAATATAATTAATTATATTAATATAAAAATGTTAATATATTTGTTAAATTGTACTATTATTTGCTAAAAAAAAGTAATAGAAATTGAAATAGACGCAAGCCAAACCTTTCATTTTGTCAGATCTCAATGTGAAATGTCTACCTGAACATGCACTTCCGTGTCAAAGCTGAAAAATGAGTTTATTGTCGCGTATATTGAATTGTCAACAAGAAAAAATGGTTTTTGTTTAATAAATTCTTCTGAGTTAGCTGAGGATATGTTCCAGCGGATAGTTATGCAAGTATCATTTTTATAACACGTTGAAGTAAAAGTCTCAGCTAATGCACTTCACCAGTCTTTTGTGGTTGGGAGATAATACAGATTGGTATCTAAATATCGGGAGATAATTCAGCGTTTGTTTTATATATGGCTATATTCATACATAGTAGATTGATTCTAAACATATATTTTCTCGAGAGAGAGAGAGAGCAGCTTGCCCCTAAAGTAAACTTCAATGCTTTTTTTTTTTTTTAATCAGCAGGAAAAACGTAAAAACAATTACACACAAACACAAGAGACCCCTGTAGCATCTGCAAGAATAAAAGAAACAAGAGCTACAGAACAAACATAAAAAATGACCAAATGATTGCCGGTAAAAGAACCTTTCTTAGCAAGCCAATCAGTACACATGTTGCCTTCTCGCAATGTATGTTGAAATTTAAGCTCCCACGGAAGATAGAGGAAGAAACAAATATTAGAAATGATAGTAGCTTGAGGGTGAAAATTTGGTGCACCCTGGCTGATCAACTTTTAGTTTATATTTTTATAGAATTAATTTTACAAGAAATCATGTTTTAAAAATTAATTTATATTTAAAATGATATGTTAAGATAAGTTTGGAAGAAATATTTTATTTTAATAGAAAAGTGTAATTATTTTAAAATATAAATATTTTTTTAAAAATTTATAATCTCATTTAAAATTAATCCTATTAATTATGAAAGTCAATTTTTTTTAATTCTTTCAAAATAATTCTACTCAAAATAAAATAAGTTTTGAGAACTCAAAACATAAACTGGACAATGCAATTTGTTGGCCGCAAGGAACAGTAAACTTGTTAGATTATATAAAGGGCAACTGAAAATCCATCGAAAATTAAGGCCAACTTGTATACTCTTAATAACTTCATGCAAAAGACCGAGTTGTTGACAAAAAAATAAAAGCCAAAGACTAGTCAATGCAGGGATTGTGTTGCATTATTATACATGTAAATGGGAGATGATAATGTTATGATCGAAAAGGTCAATGTAAAATATAATATTGGAATATGTATTAAATAACAAATATAATTGCAATTCCCTTATATCCTCAACGTCCTTATTTTTCGTTCCCTTCAGATACAATAGAACCTGTAAAACTTTTCATAAACGTTCGTATTGTTAAGAGCTTTTCGCTTTCGGGTAAAGTTCCCACATTATACAAATACATACTCCACGAAGTTTGTACATATAACACACGAGTTTATTTTTTTATTTTTTTTATTTTTGTAGCTTTCTAGAAATGAAAATGAAGCTATTGGGGGGAAAAATGTCTATAAAGTAACAAGAAATATAGTGGGAGATAGACAAGGTTTACTCATTTTCCCTTTTAAATATGTTAAAACCTAAAAATTTTACTAATTATAATTTTTTCATAACTAATAAGTATTCCATCCATTATACACGTATTTATAAATTCAAACAAAATTTTAAAATTAAAAAAATAAAACTAGAAGAATGATATACAAATTTAAATTTAAGATTTAAAAAATTTAAAATGAATATGTCATTAATTCTTTTGAGAAAATATACCAAGAAATTAGGTCAATCATTGTAAAAAGATATATTTTAATTGAATATATAAAAGCATATTTAAAAATAATTATTTAACAATATAAGTATAGTTGAGATTGGGTTAGAAATAAGAAATTTTAAAGTAAAACATAAACTCAAAAGTAATTAATTAATTAGTATAAAACTATGATTTAAAAAATTAACATAAAAAATAAAATTTGACATTAATTAACTTTTGAAAAATATAAACGTTAAAGTCTCAAAAATGATTTCATATTTAAGAATAAGAATTCCATATATTATATAGGCTCAATTATAGTTTTTCTTTCAATACTTTAGTTCATGTGTGATTTTAGATTCTTAATTCTAATTATTCACATTTAATTATCATAATTTCTTAATTACTAAAATTAAGTTTTTTATCTCAAATTTCCTTCAATAATTAACGAAAATATAATAGAGGTATGACATGATATTGATTTAAATAAATTTTTAAAGGAAAAATATATAAAATATTTAAATAAAATAAATATATATATAAAATGTAATGATTTTTTATTATTATTTTATTATTTTGCACATTTTTTCTTTGTTGATCTATTCAAAATGTCACATAACACTTCTATTACATTTTTATTAATTATTGAACAGGATTTAGAGTGAAAATGAATTAATTTTAATAATAATTAAAAAATATTTAAAATTACATGCAAATAATTAAATAAAAGAAATAAAATTGTTAAAGTATGATAACTAAATGTATGATTAAACCTAATATACAAGAGTATAATATATTACACATTATATTATTGTAGCTTGTCTTATCATATCCAAGTGGATGAGGTTTGCTTTTTATATAAAAATTATAATATTACCATTATAATATTATATATATATAGAGAGAGAGAAAGTCAGGATCCGTTAATACCTAGTTGTCAAATTTAAGTCAAATTACACCTTCAATAACTTTTTGTAGAATACAAATTTAGCAAATCCAACCGTTAAATTTGATGTTCTTATTAACTAGATCAACTATACAAAATTTCATACAATTTCAAAATTATTTGGTAGTTTATCGCATCACTTTATTTTAACGTACAACAAGATATTAAAATATATGTAAATATCCAATGTTAAATAACATATCTAGAAAAGTCTGAATTATATGAAATTTAATATACGTGATCATGAAGATGTTATTACATAATTCAACAGTTGGATTAGTTAAATTTGCATTTTACAAAAAGTTATTGAAGTTGTAAGTTAACTAACTTTGACACCTAGTATTAACGGATCCTGATCCATATATATATATATACATACATACATATATATAATGTACTCATACTCTTTTTTAGTTAGAATATATTAGCAACCTATATCATAAAATTTGGACAAGTAAATCAATAAACTCTTTTGTCTTAATAAATTCATATTAGGAGGTACTATAGTAATGTAGTATGTAATTTTAAAACACTCATTTCTCTCTCCTCTCCTCTCTCTCTCTCTCACCACCATTAAATTTTCAAACTCTCCCTCCTCTCTCACCATTATATCATAATATATATAAAAATATTGAATTATACTATTGACTTGTAAAGTTATAACTTATTATTATTATTATAAAGTTAAATGTATTTGAAAATAAGGATACGTTGGATGAAATTGGTTTTATATGCCTTCATCCACACGTCAATGTAAAATAATAGTATATAATAGCACCTATTTTATAAATTCTTTGATCTTTATTTTTTTATATGTGTTTGAACCTTATAGAATAGAATATTTAATGCTACCATCTAAATTTGTTTTTCCAGCTGAGAATATAAGCAGAGGAAATAAATAGGTGAACTATATATATATGTATTGAATTTCTGGTATCATCACTTTCATTCTTAAAAATGTTTACTATAAATTATTTTTGGATAAAAAATTAGTTTTTTCAAATTCATTTAAGAAGTTAAACAATTATTATTATTATTTTAAGTAAAATTGCGTCAATCATGTAATTATAAAGTTCTTTGTTATTCTACTAAATTTCCTGATTGCTTTTCAAAAAATTATAAAAATTTGGTTCGAACAATTACACTATGAATATATTGACAATGGAAGAAGAAATCAGTTTTTTTTTCTGTGTTTTTTCTTTCCAACAAGTCTGCAGAAATAAAAATTACACATAAATTCATAATACATTTATATTATGATATAATGGTGAAGAGGAGAGAAGAGAGAGTTTCACAATTTAAAAGGAAAAAGAGTTTGAAAATTTAATGCTAGTGAAAAGGAGAGAGGAGAGAGAGTTTAAAAATTTAATGATGGTGAAAGATGAGACAAGAGAGAGAAATGAGTTTTTAAAATTAAATACTAAATTACTATAGTACCCTTAAATTGAATTTACTAAAATAAAGGAGTTCATTGATTTTTTTGTCCAAATTTTATAATGTAAGTTATTAATATACTTCAACTAAAAAAAGGTGTGAGTATGTTAGCAATCCCCCATATATATATATATATATATATATATATATATATATATATATATATATATATATATATATATATACATATATATAACGTATACATACTTATTTTTTAGTTAGAGTGCTTAGCAAATTATAACTACAATGTATCTTAAAATACACTATGGTGTAATTTGTTAACGTACTTTAATTAAAAAATAAGTGTATGTATATTAGTAAATGTTTGTGATGTTTGTTAACGTATACACACTTGTTTTTTAGTTAGAGTACGTTAGTAAACTATAACTATAATATATCTTAAAATACACTAATGGTATAGTTTGCTAACGTACTCTAACTAAAAAACAAGTATGTGTGTGTGTGTATATATATATATAAGTTAGGGGTGTGTAAAGTCAACTAAAAGTTTATGAGATGTTAGATGATCTTACTTGTTCAACTTCACATAAAAAAATAGAAATTACCAAAATAATTTAAAAATATAATTTTCATTTTAACTATTTATACCATACCAAAATTTTAACTATTTATACGTAATTGCAATTATCAATTAAAAAACTGTTTTTGTCAATACCAAGTTGGGAAGTCGTGTTTACATTGTCTAAATGTCAAGCTTTTTCCACTTCATTTTGTTTTACATTTCTCTTAACCAGTATATCATTTGTATATTATAAAATTAAATAAAATGTATTTAAAAATATCAAATATATTAAATTATATACTTTTATATTTATTAAAAATGATATTGTTATAATAAAATTTAATGAAATATATGATAAAAACATACTTATAATGAAAAGTATTTATTTATAATAGATATAAATGATTAAGGTAAAGTGTTAGAGGATTAATACTTATAACAAGATTAATTGAATTTTTTATAATTATTCACTACTTTAGATTTTAGAATGAATATTTCATGTCAAGTTTTGACGTCAAAATTTATAACATAAAATTATATACAAAACTTGATCAAATAAGCTTATAAGATATAAGCTTCTTCACTTAGCTTATAACAGATAATTTATTACCTTTTTTTATCATATTTATTTTAGGCAAAAGAGTGTTCACACTCTTAAATTTTACCTTTTTACAAATAGACATCTTAAACTTTAATTTTATCTTAATTAATGCTTAAACTTTATCTCGTTTGCAAATAAATGCCGTAAAATTTAATTTCGTTTCAATTGATCCTTAAACTTTACCGTTTTTACAAATAGACACCTTGAACTTTAATTTCATGCTTATTGATCCTTAAAATTTATCATTTTTCCAAATAGTTCTTGCTATCAAGTTAGAGTTAAATTATTTATCTTAAATGTCAATCATTCATTAATCTCCATTTGTTACAATTTATTTTTATATATATTAAAATATAATAAAATATGAATTTAGAAAAAGAAAATAATAAAAAATATCTTTATTTGATTTTTTAATTCAAAATTTTATTATGTTTTAATGTTTGGAAAAGTGATTTATAAAAATAAAATTAATAAATGATTGAGATTTAAAACTAATAAATGGTTAAGATTTTTTTTGGTTAGTAGTTTAACCCCAATTAAATATAAGAGACTACTAAAAAAAAGGGGTAAATTGAAAGGATTAATTGAGATGAAACTAAAATTAAGGTGTGTATGTGCAAAAAGAATAAAGTTTAAGAATCAATTATGACAAAATTAAAGTTTTAGGCATCTATTTGCAAAGAGAGTAAAGTTTAAAAATCAATTAGGACGAAACTAAAGTTTAGGGTGTCTATTTACAAAATAGGTAAGGTTTGAAGGGGTTAAGTACTCTTTTTTCTTTACTTTAATATTTTAATACAATTAATTGAATAAAATGTAACCAACGTGTCATTGGTCTGAGTAGTGTAACATCCCCAAGATAAAGTAATTATGATTATATTAGTCATAAATAAATTAAATGTCTTTTATGCCGGTTTTATGAGTGTTCTTCATAATATATGACTTTGCTCAGTTTTAAGATATAATAGTGGGCTAGAGTTAGATCAGGAGAGAAAAAAGGGCCACTAAGGCCCAATAAGGGTCCTCACCCTCTTAGACTCATAAGCCACACACATGCACACACACACACACACACACACATTCAAGAAAAGGATAAGAGGGAAACAGGAGACAAGAGAAGAAAAAGAGAAAGAGGAGAAGGAGGAAGAACAAGTGTCATCCGCACACACCCAATCATTATGTCATTTATGTTGCTTTGAGAAGGTTGGGTAGCCATTAATGGCCTTGGAGTGAGCAGAAATCACGAAATCGCAATTCTGCAGAATCTAACTTAGCAAGCAATATGCTAACTGAGTGAGCCATACTTTCTCGCTAAGCGAGAAAAGTTATGGCCGAGCGAGAGGACCTCTAAAGACAAGTCTAGAAGCCTAGTGCATGTTCGCTCAGCGAGAGTATGTCTCAGCTCAGTGAATAAGGGGTCTAGAAAACAAGTCTAGAACCCCTGCATATGTTCACTAAGCAACTCTTAGGTTCGCTAAGCAACAAGGTCTTACTTCCTAAGTAAGGCTATGTCTTAGCTAAGTGAGACACCCCTGAAACAACATGTTATATTCACTCCATTTCCAAGCATATATTCATTGTTTCTATGTAATAAATAACTACATAAGAATATGTTTTACTTGATACCATGTATGAAGACTCTCCTTTAGAGGAAAGAGGATAAGACTGAGTTGCCCTCTTTGGATGAATGGGCAGGTTCCGTCACTTCCCATTCCCCAAAGGCTAGTGGTTAAACCCATCGAACTGGAGGGGTATATAAGTAAGAGGTCACAACATCAAGACAAGGGGGACGCTCCTTGAAAGTTTGAGCTTAACACTTTGCCATAGGACGTAAAGAGTAAAAATAAAGGCTAAGCATGCAAAAGAATGCCATGAAAAGTTTATGTTTAAGGATGAGTAATTGATGTTTATTGTGAATGATGCATTCATGAGGTCCATATATTGTATTGCATGTGTTTAGCATACACTGAGATATTGTCTTATTAGTTTAGTATTTATGTTCTAGATTGACAGGTAAGGACGATTGGTGCCTGACCTTGAAGACATTATGTTTTGGTGATTGATGTATAGATAGACTATAGGATATTCCTTTTGAAAGACAATGATATGGATAAGTACTTTTGTATAGTGATCCTACAAGTAAGAGGATCTCCTTTTTGGATATAAGTGATTTTGTTACTTGAGAAGCATGTAAGACTCTAAATAGTGAAATTCTTGAATAATGGCATCACATATTGTGATATTCTCATATGTATGTTGTTGTTATCTACATTCTGGTTGTTAAAATTGTAAAGCTTAAAGTAATATCCCTTAAGGGGTTACAAGTAGCACTAGGCTCGGATCTTTTAAGTAAGGTCTCAGGTTTAAGTCTTGTGGATGGAAAAATATGTGATTGGGAGGAGAAACCCTACTAAAGGTGGCCAGCCATATTTTTTGGCAAAAATTAGTCATCATCAAAGCCCATGGATACTTCACACCAATAACATAATTACCAAAAAAAAAAAGAATAAAATGTAATCAAAAAGATTTTAAATATTTTTTAATTGTTATACTATTTTGTTATTTTTTAGTATTAAACTATTTATTTTAATTATTACACTATTTATATTATTTAATTTAATATTTTAATAAAATATATGATCTTTAAGTTCACACAAATCTTTTCATATAAGCCTTTAATATTAGCGTTCCATGAAATACCCAAAATTTAAAATAAAATTTTATGAGTTTATTACTAAAAGAAGGTAAATAATGTATAACTTATTAATAAAAAATAAAAAAATACAATGTCAAAATATTGATTATTGTAATTCAAAAGTATAAATATGATTAAAAGGAAAAAGATAAATTATTTTAATTATTATTCTATTTTAAATATTTTAGTCTATTTTTCATAATATACTATTTATTCCAATTATTACATTCTTTATTTTATTTTAATAAATTATTTTATGTTTAGGAAAAAAGTGATAAGGATTTGTGAAAAAACTAAAATTAAAATGAACTAAAAAATATTTTTGTCTAAAAATTAGAATTTATATATAAAACATAAAGTATATGAATATGGTTTTTTATGCTATTTTGCACTTTTTTGCTAGCTTAATAACTAATTTTACCAAAAACTTTTAATTAAATAAGTTAGCTTATTAGGTTTTAGTTTTAGAGTGATAGTTTTTCAACTTTTAACTAACTTAACTAGTTTTCTTCTTCTTCTTCTTCTTTTGTAGAAACAATAGGCATCCTCCCTAGAAAACACTTCTTCTCGAGCCGAATAAGACCATTATGAGTGACAAAGCTCTCCTTTCAAATATTTAACACAGTTGTATACCCAAAGTTTGAACTATAGATCACTTGTTAAATTTGAACAACCTGACACCAGTAACTAGTTTTGTTAAACACATATAATGAATAATTACTTTTAAATATTACTTAAGTAAATATAATTATTTATATGAATATATATAGGTTAATTAACATTTACTAATCAAATTTTAATATTTTTTATTTATTTTGTTAAAAGGAATATTTTTATCTAATAAAATAATTTAATACCAATTAAATATATGTGTGTGTGTGTGTGTGTGTGTGTGTGTATACTATATATAAGATTTTATTTAATGTATTATCTTGTTCAAATTTATAAAAACTTCGACATATAAAACTAAAATATATTATTAATTAAACTTTCAAAAATTAAATTAAATAAATACTATTTAAATATTTTTATTAGAATTTGTACGAATAATATTAAAGATAATAAAAACTTATAAATATTACATTATAATAAAAAAATATATCATGTAGTTAAAGAATGTTATGATAATTTTCTTAAATGTCTAGCACGTATTTATATACTTTTTTATTATTTATCTTAAGAAATTTGTTTGAAAATTATCTCTAAAAAGATTGGAAAAATTAATATATAACAAGGAATATTTATATTTTTATATGATCTATATTTATTCTAATGCAAGGTAAATATCTCATTAAATTCTTAAATTATATCTTTAGTAATTTAAATATAATTTTTTTTTTATTTTACATTTTTTGAAGTGTATATATTTTGGGAGAGGAGAAAGATAAGAAGAGAAAAAAAATAATAAATTTAATTAGTATTGTGATGAAAAAAGAAATAAAATTTACGAAATATTTAAGGAAGAGATAACAATAATAAATATAATAGATAATAATCTTAAAAATTTAAGAAATATTAATTAATGATACAAACAAAAAGCATTTTAGTTATTGTAAATAATAAAATTAAAGTCTACGTGACAAAATTACTTAACAATTTTTTTGTATATCATAAAGATGAGAAAGCTGGTAAATGAGTTCACCTTTGCATACGGAAATTGCAACAGCTCAGAAGAATCTCTTTTTATTTTACAAGTCTCTTCACTTGGACCATGCTAGATATATGGTGCAAGTGAACTCCTGTGTCGTTAAGCAAACGCACTTCCACTAATTTTTATTTTTATTTTTTGAATGGTTTGCACCAGAAGTAGACTTCAAGTCTTCGATGCACATTATGAATTGAATAAGTCTTCAGGATATATATAAATTTGAACTCATATATTCGTCACCCTGTGCGTCTAAAATCTTTTATTTCTTTTATTTTGTTTTATCCACTTTGAAAAAAAAAAATGTTTATCAATCCACTTAAAAGTTCAAGACAATATTATCCATTATTTTCTCAATTATATTTTTATGACTTAAATATTTTTTTAGTCCCTATAATTTGGGCATTTGTTTATTTAGTCCCCATAAAATTATTTCGATTATTTTGTTCCCTATAATATTTTTGTATTTTTTTAGTCCCTACCATTAAAGAAGTTCCGTTAAATGATAATGTGACAAACATAATGTCATGTCACCGTGCCACATGTCATCCATGTAGGCATATATTTCAAGAACTAAAATGACAAAAATAATTTTACGGGAACTAAAAAAAAAAATACTAAATTATAGGGACTAAAATAATCAAAATAATTTTATGGGGACTAAAAAAATAAAACACTAAATTATAGGGATTAAAAAAATATTTAAACCAAATTAAAATAAGAAAAAAAATTAAAAACCTTCATTCACCGCCATTATTGCAAACCCTTCGTTTTCTTCTTCTACCATCCTAACCACAGAAGCTACCACACTGAGCAAGCCAACCCAAAACTTAAACTCGCTCAAGCTAAACCGCAACATAGAATCATGAGCTCTTTAGTAATGCGATTTGCGAGTCGCATCAAAGAACGAGACGTGTCGCATCGGACAATGCAGAATGTCGCCGAAGTTGTTACCAAAAGAGCTCATGATTTTGGGTTGCGGTTTGGCTCAAGTGAGATTAGGTTCTAGGTTGATTTGCTTAGTATGGTGGCTTCTGTAATTGGGATGGTGGAAGGAGAAGACGGATGGTGGAAGGAAAAGACAGAGGATTTGCAACGAAGGGGATGAATGAGGGTTTTAATTTTATTTTTTTCTTATTTTAATTTGGCTTAAATATCTTTTTAGTTCATATAATTTGGTATTTTATTTTTTAGCCCCATAGAAGTATTTTCCTTATTTAAGTCCCTAGAATTTGGTATTTGTTTTTTAGTCCTCATAAAATTATTTTGTCATTTAGTCCTTGAAGCATATGCCTATGTAGACGACATGTGGAGGGGTGACATGGCACTCCGTTTATCATATTATCATTTAATAGAACTTCTTTAACAGTAAGGACTACAAAAACACAAAAATATTTCAGGAACTAAAATGACCAAAATAATTTTATAGGAACTAAAAAAATAAAATACTCAAAATATAAAGACTAAAAAAATATTTAAGTCTATTCATATTTAGGTTAATAGTGTTTTTACCCCAGTAAAATTGACAATTTTCTTATTTTTGACATGACTTTTAAAATCTCTACATTTTGGAAATAGCCAAACTTTCATCCCTCTGTCTAACACTGTTAAGTGTTAACGAATGGTGCAGTAAATTGCTCATCTATCTTACGGTCTTCCTAGTCAGTCGTCCAGGTGTACAAACGCGCCAGTAAAGTGTGCATGATATTAGATGACTTGGCAGATGACAAGACACATTGGGACTCCGTATCAAAAGCCATTTATTTCATTTCCTAATTAGTTTTAACCCTTCCCGAGAAGATGTCTATGAAATAATGAGAGTCCCTTTCAACCATTCACAATTGGAATTGTCTAATCTCAAATAAAAATAAAATTAAATAATTTTATTAAAAATGATTAGTGTAATTTTTTATGTATTTAAAAATAGTTAATATAACATAAAAAATTATATCAATTATCTTTGAGAATTGTTTAATCTTTTTTTACTTGAGATAAGTTAGACAAACCCTTCACAACTTTGTAAAAATCCCTTTTTATCATTAACGATAAATTATCCTTCATGTTGCCCTAGGAAATTCGTTCGTCATAGGCATGGGGGTTGTTTTTTATTAGTGGTGAACAAATACTAGGAATTGTGTTCAGAAGTAGATTTATTCAGTTTGTTTTGTAGGTAATTGTGCATGTAAGATTTTTTCCCATGTTAATATTAAAAAAGATAGGGTTAAGGGACTTTGTGGGTTGGGGTTAGGGTTTCTATTTTTGAAGAAACCATAAGATTGCGATGGTTTGTTTGATGTAGGTATGACTTCTCTTTGTTGTTTTTCCACATGGACAAATTTGTGAGGCAAAATGGGAAGATTTAGTATAAGGGGCAAAAGTCATGTGTTTCTTGGCTTAGATGAAAATGGGGTTGGTGAAGGACTTAGGTTATGTGGACCATGTAAAGTTGTGGTGGAAAAGAAACTATGAAACCTTAGACTGAGATCTAAAACAATTAGCAGTCCTGGTTTGGGGGATGAAAGTGAACTTGTTGATGTCAATAATGATGACTTTATGGAGGATGTCTATCTTAATGATAATGAAGAAAAATAAAATCCAGGATTAGATGATGGCTTTGAAATATCTGAAGTGGGAGTGGCTGAGGCAGCCCTTAATGAAAAACTAAAGAAAATGAATGGGAAAACAGTGTCTCCCAAAGAGGTCCCATGGACCAGCTACTCCCAATAGGAAAAAGACACGTGCTAACAGGGGTAAAAGTATTCCAGTTTTTGAACCTGATGTGGAAGTGCAAACAAAAGTTGAAACAGAAGTGCAAGGGGGGGGGGGGGTGGTACTAGAACACTCAATATTGAATGGAAGATAAATGAAGGTTGTTAAACAAGATTCAATAAAGGGCAATGTGCAGCAGAAAATTATGGTTTCACTATATTGGTCAGTAAGGTTGGAGGAAGTATGACCTACAAGGTGAAAGCTTTGGTGCCTAGACACTCTTGTGGTAGGATATTTGACAATAAAAATGCAAATGCAAAGTGGATTGGTAAGGTCATTGTTGACAAATTTAGAAGTGCATAAAAAATGACAGTAAATGAAATCATAGATGAAGTGAGGAAGAAATACAGTGCTAAGATATCATAGTGGTGTTCCTTTAAGGGAATGCAATATGCTGGAGAAGTTTTGGACAGAGATGCAAGCCAACAGTACACTCTTCTTTGGGATTATAGTGCTAAGTAGAGAAAGGTGAATATAGGAAACAAATGCAAGTTGTAGTTGGCCAGGCCTGCTGAGACATTACTACTAAGATTTGGTTCCTTTTACATGTGTTTAGATGGAGGTAATGCAAACCCTTCATATAGGTGGATGGATCTCATCTGAAAAGTAGATATGGTGGGATATTGTTAGTAGCTATGGGAAGGGATCCAAATAATCAATACTTACCCTAGGCTTTTGTAGTTGTGAAGAATGAGACAAAGGAAACTTTGGAGGTGGTTTTTGAGGCTGCTCCTTGAAGATATAGGTGACATCACCACCCACAGATGGGTCTTCATATCTGACCAACAGAAGGTGATGAAAAAGTCATTTATTCACAATAAATTATTGATCCAGACAATTGTTTACCTAGGTGCTTCTGTTGGTTAATGGAGTTGATTCTAATGTTTGAGGAGATATTGGAAGGAGTGGGGCCATCGCTTTTGTTTGAGACACCTGTACAGTAACTTCAAAAAGAAGTTCGGTGCAGGAGCCCTATTGAGAGATCTGTTGATGGTAGCTACGAAGGCAACATATGTTCAACCATGCGAGGCTAAGATGGAGGAGATTAAGGAACTGAACCTTAAAGCATATGAATTGTTGAGTGTTATTCCTCTTAGATCATGGTGTAAGCATGCCTTTAGCTTCTATCCTAGGTGTGATGTCCCCATGAATAACCTGAGTGAGTCCTGAGTGAGTCTTTTAATAGCACCATACTGTTAGCTAGAGGCAAGCTAATAATTACAATATTTGAATGGATTTGAACCTATTTAATGGCTAGATTTGCTGCTCTGAAAGAGAAATTAACTAAGTATGAAGGTTAGGTGATTCCCAAGCCTAAGAGGAAATTAGATAGAGAGATGGGGAAAAAGTGTAAATTGGTTGCCAGCATGGTGAGGAAAGTTAACATTTGAAGTTACACATACATTACAAGACACTGCTTCATAGTCAATCTTCAAAATCATTCATATCATGCACCTATAACTTTTGGGAATTGGTTGGGATTCCTTGTAGGCATATTGTGGCTATCATTACCTATAAAGGTGATGATGTTGAAATTTCAGTTCATAGGTATTACAAGAGGGAGGTGTATCAATTATGTTATGGTCAAATCATTTCTCCTATAAATGGAGAGTCTATGTAGCCAAAACCTCAAGGGGAAACAATCTTACCTTCTATGTACAAACTAGCTCCTGGCAAGCTTAAAAAACTTCGTAGGAGGGAGCTTGATGAAGATACTAATACAACCAAATTGAAGAGGTCACATGGAAAGGTCAGGTGGAGTAGATGTCATAAATATGGCCATAATAATAGAAAGTGTCCTAATCCTCTTGTGGTCCCTCCAAATGAACCATCTAAAAAATGCATCACACAAGTGGAAGGGACTTCTGAACTTGTTACTCAAAATAAAAATAAGGTATGATACTTATATCTTACAAATTGTGAATAAACCTTATTACTACTTCATGTATGTAACCTCATGGTATGAATGTTGTCTGTAGGGAAAGGGCAAATCAAGTGACTCACAACAATCAACAATAGGTGTTGCATTACAGTCAAAATCCAGCAAGAGGAAAGGAAAACTTTACATGGCAGTATTTTTCTTACATTTGTGCATATCATTCTGTTATAACATTTGTTACATCTATGCATATTGGTGTTTGACAAAGGAAAGATGTAGCTTTTGCTGAGGAATATGCTCAGGCATATGCTCAGATACATGCACAGTCTAATTAGCCATCTGTTGCAAGTGAGCCATCTGTTACATAAGCTAGTCAACCATCTGCACAAGTCACAAGTGCGCTCCCTGCATAGCCAAGTGACTCTACACGGCCTATTGTACAGAGCCATCTCTTGCACAAAAAATGTATGAATTTGTACTCTTTATCTTATACAAACTATTTTCAAGTTAAATTTGCTTAGCAACCAATTACAAGATAAGAAGATTGCTAGGAGAGGTCAAGGTGGAAAACAATCTACCGGAAAAGGACTTATAATTTGCTAATTTGCTAAAAGGGAAAAGAAAAGCCTAATTTCTTTTTGAGCTCGCCCACCTTTACTATAAGAAGATAAATGGCAAAAATGACTTGTATTGATATACTTGGGATAAGGTTTGCTTCCAAAGTTGATAGTGTAACCAAACATTTCCTTCCCCTTCAATGTTGTAAGTTGATAGTAATTGCTGTGCAAATATATAAGTTATATCAAAGGATCACCTTGCAAATGACTTGTTTATATGGACAGCGATCAAACTAATTAGTTACTCAAATGAAGATCGAGTAGGCAATGCTAATGATAGGTCAACTTTACGTTGTTCTGTTCTCACTAGAAAAATACAATCATGTTAAAAAGCAAGAGGCAAATTGTTGCTGCAAGAACAACTACACAAGCAAGATATAGTGTTCTGGTTCACACTACTAGTGAACCCTTATGGCTAAAACACAAGCTCCAAGAGTTGAAGTTTTGCAAGATTCATCCTATGGAGCTTACTTGTAATAATCAATCAACACTATATCTTTCTTCAAATCCAATCTTTCATGAAAAAAAATACAGAAGTTGATTGTTGTTACATACGAGACATGCTAGATGTACATGATATATATACATCAGCCTGAGAGTAAGTGTTCTTTGTGATAATTACATAAAGTGTATATTCTAGTTGCTGCTCTTTCCTATCTATTCTTTGATTTGTTTGCAGGTTTCATCAGATTGTTCAGATCAAGTCCTTTTAGGGATCTAACCACGATCTGCGAAAATATATACTTTTATCATTCATTCATGGATATCAACACAAAGTATTTAGTATTATTCAGTATTCAGTTTCAAATACTACAACATAATTACTTTATTCAATAATTAAATTAAGGTTATTTTTATTTAATTTATCTTTTTTTGGTTTAGCATTGCATATAATTCATGAAAGTATATTTATATAATTGTGACTTTTAAAAAAAATAAGGATAGATTTAAAAATAAAATAAAAACTGAAGTAAAATGCAAATAGATATTTTGAATTTTCAATCTGTCAAAATGACCCCACTACAGCATCGGCTTTCCACCAACACATCATTGGTCAACAATAATATAAAGTAATTTTACTAACAATGCATTAAAATTAAACTCGAGAATATATACATTGCATAAACTACACATGTTCATTTATGTTAACAAGATAGAAATAAATAGACCCAATGCAGACAAGATTCAAGGCTTCCACAACTTCATTGTGCAGTCTTCACTAAAAGTTGCAACAAGATTCCTGTGGGGATGATGAGTGACACCTATAACTTCCTTCTCATGGACCTGCCATTAGCCAGGGAGAATTTCATTATATCATAAATAAATTTATATATCAAGATAACAACCTCAGTAGAAAAGAAGCATATTGCATGGGAACAGAATACGAGAAAATAAAATCCTATTTAATCATAGACTACGCACAGGATTGATTAACATAGAATGCACAACATAATATCTGAAAAAATGAGCCTCAATGCATAAATAAAATCCACCATGAGAAGCGAGCTGATTCAGGTCCAGTTAGTATTTACAAATTTTACACAAATCTCCATTTTTAAGACAAGATTCAACAAGGTGGTAAATACAAATACCAAAGAAAGAAACATTAATTCAAAACATGTAATAAAATTATACATATATAAAAACAGTATTTCAATATTTATGCAAATTGAGACCAATTTGAAACAAATTTATAGATCTACTCAGACTAACTCAATATCCATACCTTCATTAGATGTTCCAATTTGCCAGATTGATGGCTGAAGCAGTACATATTCCTGCATTCAATTTGCAAGTCCCATTAATAATATAACAATTTTTGGAAAGATTATTGGAGGATTAGAAATATTATTTCAAAAAAATTACTGATTTGGAAAATGTCATCAAACTCACTTAAGTTACTGTAAAATTAGGCTAAATTATTGTGCTTAAGGGATACGGGAAAATATCAATCATAAAGCCTACGTGATGTAGTTTCCATAATGTACTTAAAATCTTTGTTATCAGATTACACGAAGTAGCTGTATCATATTATACATAAATCAGGATACCTGTCTTCACCAACACAGTAAATCCATTCTCCTTTAGGTGAAATACAGGATGCAACAAAGTCTCCACCCTCTCTTTTACCAGATGAGAAGCTCTTTACAACCTATCAATTGACAGAGAAAAGCATGCTCAAAATAGTGATGATCATTGCACATATACTGTCTCATTGCAACATTTTAGGTCCAGATTCAACATATTCCTCCCGTACTATGTGTCACTATCATTTTCAATCTGAACAGTAGCACATACTGGTAAAATATAGAACAAAATATACATCCAAATTCCATTTTTGTATAGAAGTTAAAAACTTGTTTCACAATTAAGTTAGTGCAAATAAGAATATCAAATTCCATGGGAATGGCATAATTTGCAACATTAATCTCATTGCTAGCTTACATTTTGCGTTTTTATGTCAGGGACACTCAGACAAACTCTGTACTGTAAACATGTAAAAAATACTTCAAAAGAAAGAATTTGGTCCCTCCTACAACAACACAAGACACATGTACTTGGACTTCCTGACTTTTAAACTGATAATTACTAGAATAATTTTAAAAACATCTCTGAAAGACGTAAGATTAATCACCTTAAAAAAAATTAGAACTTTCAGGAAAATAACAATAACAATAAATTTAATGCTTAAATAAACCAAGAAAATTTTAGATTACAATTGTCAGCACTTGCAGCACTTTCACATTTCCTTTGCATTAAGAAAAATTAATTTCATTTGTATATAAAAAAGAGATGGGGAGGAGAAATTTAACAGTTCCTCCATAAAAAGTATCTCCCAGCTCCTAATAGGGAATGCTTTTTGTGAATATCAAACTCAGTCCAACCATAAATACACGCCTGTAGTAGATTGGCATATCAAACCAAAAGGTTTTTTAGTGCAGTAAACTCCATCATCCACAAATATGGGTGTCAAATGAATGGAATGGATAAATTTTGAATTGAATTATAATGGATAGGTTAAAAATAAACCATTAATTCATTTATGATCATTAAAAATGTATTAAAAGAATCTAATCCATCCATAACTCATTTAATAAAAAACCATCCAACCCATGCGTTTAAAGTATAATATTTTATTATTTTAAAAAAATATTTTATAAAATAAGGTTCAATATTTATACCCATGCATTTAAAGTACAATATTTTATTTTTTTTTAAAAAAAATTATAAAATAAGGTTCAATATTTATACCCATGCATTTAAAGTATAATATTTTATTTTTTAAAAAAATATTTTATAAAATAAGGTTCAATATTTATACACATTCTTGTATCCAGGACTAATCCCCTAAAGACCTATGTTCAACCAATGAACTTTGGATTACTTGACCCAATATTACAAAAATATGTCTTGGATGGTTTATTATCTATCCAATGACAAATGATGATCCAATCCAACCAAGTCATTAATTTCTTGAATGGATTGGTTGAATTCATACATGGATGGTTTGGATGCTTAGTGGATAAGAACCTTAGGAGAACTACCCCACAAAAGCTAGATAGTGTAGTTGGAGAGCCAGAATGCAAGGCCTTACAAACCCCACACTAGAATCCCATACTTCCAATGTGGGACTCAAGTCCCATACCTTGCAATTACATCCTAACAGGCTGGTACAACACTATTATAAAAACAGATGAAAGGAAATGAGAATAAGTATAGCCCAAGGTTCTCCAATCTGCATGTAAGTAACTGTCCACATTCGGCCAGAATGAATATGCAGAATTAGATATACTTATCCCTGTCAGAACACACACAATTCATTAAGAAAGACAATGCCAACAACCTTAATACGAATATTGAGACACTAAGGGAATAAGTATAAACAAAATAACTTCCAGTCATCTACTTGTTTATGTATACCTGTCCTTGTAGTGTCATGATATATATGGATGACGTTTTGTTACAAACGATAATGTGATCAGTATTCTTGGGGAAAATGTGAACAGAATTGACAGAAGCATCACCTCCCTAACAGTCCAAAGAAATCAGAAATTAGGCAAATGAACAAAGTTGCTGGGATGACATCAGAAAATTGAATAGCAAAAACCCAGAATAGTAAATTTTTTAAGACATACCCTTAAAGGAGGAGGTGGCTTAAAAGTTTGTATGCAGTCTGTAGTCTTCACATCCCAGACCTACAATAAGGAGGAAAAAATACACCTCTTATGAACACCAGATAAACAAGGAACTTCATGTACGTTGCTAAGTAACTGACCTTGATTGTACAGTCACTTGAGGCAGTAATAACACGACTCCCATCATGTGTAAAAATTGCATCATTCACATAAGATGTATGGCCACGAAACTCTTTCAACATCTTTCCAGATTTGAGGCCATGGATTCTGTATTACAAAAAGAGGAAAGTTTTCACTCACCCCTTGCTAACATTTTATTAAAGCATTTTATATTGTTAAAATATAAAATATAATGTAGTACTAAAGCATTCAAGATTTGAACAAGGAGTTGTGCTCTATATAAAGAGCAGCACAGAAATGAGTGATTTCATTTGCAACCACTCCAATGTTGATCTCTAATAAGACCCCACTCACAAGCTCTAACGCCACTGTTCGGATGAACAAAGAAGGGATTTTGAGGAATTGAAAGTACAGGAAAAAGGGACATGTCTCACTAGATGACAATGAGAATGATGATTATATTGGGGAAAAGGAGGAAGAATGATTGTGTTAGTTATTTTAGAGCAATAATCGCACTTCGTATTTTCCAACTTCCCAACATAGCTTTGAAAAGGAAACAAAATAAGCTATTGCATCTCCTGAAAAAGGTGTTACTAAACAAGCATTAGGTTTTAATTTATTCTTGTCTTCTGTCAAATTGGTTTTACTTGGCACTTCTATCTTCTACATGACCTTGTGTTATGATGCTTATGACATGACTTTAATTATGTTATGTTCATGTATTTAACTTGCATTATATTAGAGTTTTCTTTTAATTGTGATACTTTTGGTGAATTTTATTTCCTAGAATATGTTTCTAATTTTATTGTTTTTGATAAAATGTTACCAGTGTTAAATATAAACCATTCATGACCTTTCACCTAACAACTTAAACATTTAAGATAATTGGTTCATAATATGGCATTAGAGCCTTTACAATGTCGAGAATTCTATCCTTAGTGTCCAGTTCTTCTAAGTAAAAGTTAAATTCTGTATTGTCTACTCTTCAAGTCCAAAGGGTTCTCGTGTGAGGAGGCTTGTTAAATATAAAATCATTCATGTGCTTTCAGCTAGCAGTTTAACCTTTCCAGATAGTTGGTTCTTGACAATTATATTTGGTAGATTTTTTAGCATTTAAAAAGGAAAATATATCGCAACCGCCATGACATTGGCCTCAGTGCCAACCCCACACTTGTATGGTGGATTTTAGGCTTGCCACTATCTGCCAATAACAATGCCTTCTTCTAATCACTTGGTCATTCACTCTCTGCTCGTTAACATGTTAAAAGAACCTTTCAAGCCTGAAATTTATATGTTGGGTGAACTCATGGCCTATAAATAGTTATCTCTCACAAGACAACATAAATAAGTAAAATTAAATGAACAAAACCTTGCTGTGCTGTCAAATGAAGTACTTAATAACTGGCTTCCATCACGAGAGAAGGAAACACTTGTGACACCTTGGGAATGAGCACGTTCAAGACGCCGCAAGCACTGACCAGTCCTAATACGCCAGACCTAAAATGAAATGTGAAATATACAGTTTTAAGTTTCACATATTAACAGTTGAACTGAAAACATAAACATTTCCAAAAACAGCAACTACAACATTGACGAGAACTGAAGCCAGTAAATATTCAAGGAACCATATATCACAAGATACATTTAATGAGACAAAGTAGGACCATATAAAGTATTAAAAAAATTATGGCGTTAATACTGTTTGGGTACAACTAACATTGTTATAGTAATTATAGTCTCCTATTCATTGCAAATGTTACTGCAATGTTTAATACATTAGTCACTCATTTATTTTATAAATTTCCGAACTCAAGCAATAGAGGAAATTACAAATATTACAATAAGATAAAACTATTACAAGCATTGCAATATTGTACACTAATGCATTGGGCATTCAATAAATAGGTTTCAACAAAAGCATCTAGTTAGAAAATATTTAAGCAAAAGTTACCAAAAAAATAAGCATCATAACATCAGTTAAAAAAATAATGAGCTAGTAGCAGCCATACGCAGAAACATTACCACTAAGTTTTGCATCTATGCAATTTGAAATGCAATATAATAAAAATTTGGCAGTAAAATTATTGTTCCATGTCAATCTACTCCTATATTATAAATTAGAATACATAAGTCAGAGAATAAGACTCTCACTCTCCCAACTCTCTCTATTAGACATTTTCAATATTCTCTCTCCTCTAATTTAGATGTGTATTTCACACATTATCCCCGCAATTAGGTAAAAAATTTCTCTCTCAGTCAGTCTCAAATTATCCTCCTTTTATCCTTATCTCTAAATTGAATTTCAATATTTTTTTTAAAAAAATTGTCAATAATTAAAAATAAACTTTGTTACAATTTAAATTATTCATTGTAAATCTAAAATATAATTTATATAATCAAAGATATTTATTTATTATACATTTTAATTATAATATAATTTATATATTAATTTTTATTTATTTATTATGAATTTTAATTATATAAAAATAAACATTTATCTTGTGAAATGTACAAACTAAAATACTAGTTTAGAAGAGAATTCTGTTTAAATGCAGTGAAACCCAAAAGATTTTGTTCTTGTAAAAATAAAGTACAAGTTTCATGAAACTTAAAGTACAAATATATATTTTAAAATGGATGGGATAGGATAAGTATCAATATCATACCCGTGTCCTATACAGGTATGTGTACAATACATCAGAATATATCCTCCTGCTAAAGGTTTTTTGGTTTTTAAAATTTTGTAGCTTAAGTTATAAATTGGAATTGTCATATACAAGTTGCATTCTGTTTCAGGTCTTCATACTCTGAATGGTAGAAAGACACATATGTCAGTGAATACAAGTCATTAAAAAATTTAAGCAGGAAATTTTTCTGCAAGTATTCAATTGCACATACTAAAAAATAACTTCAATTTTTTGTTCACAAATTGCTAGCAATATATTATATCCCAAGTTCCCAACCAAATGAATTATGATTACCAGTAACTTCATGAATTTTCGAGATCCCACATCCATATTTTACCAGGCCCTTTTCACTAGTGTACTGTGTTTCATAGTTGTCAATCCTAGAGAGCAGGTCAATTCCAAAAACAATGTAGCCAGATAGTGAAATGGAATACGAGATGGCCGCAATCTTCACAATAAATAATTTATACTACATACAAATAAATGCTCAAAAAAGCAAAAAAAGATACCCAAAATTAAATACATATTCATCATTAAAAATCAAAAGACAGTGCAGATTATCACCCATAAAAGAAACACAGCCATGCAAGATAGGAAGGAGGGAACAATTAAACTATGCAAAATAAAGGTGACAGAGCAAGGACCAGCAGGGTGGTAGCTAGAAAATATGTGAGAAGAATACAGAGGTACAAGTACAGGGTGGGGCAGTTGAGTTTTCATATGGTTGAAGGGATTCTAATCCTAAAATCCTATTAATGAAAAAAGGGTGTAAAATCACAAAAATCTCCCTAAAGATGAGTGGCCAATGCCAAAAGAGGGTGGACAAAATATGTGATTTTGCCCCTTTCAAGGTTGCAGCCACTTCACAATTTTGTCCATAAAATACCATAATCTAGGCCGCAATCTAAGCAAAGCAAAAACACAATGCAACCACAACTTAAAGCTGCCAGAGGCCAATCCACCCCACATCACCACTATAGTAGCACAATTTGACGCTATTCACTACTCGCCTAGTTCTTTATAGACATACAATCTAAAATTCACCAAATGAATTCTGTTTGGTAGCTCAGTTCTATTTCACAGCAATATTGAAGTTATAAGTGCAGTGCACACCTTGAAAATATATAAAAAAAAAAAAAAATGTTCAACACCAAGAATATAAGAATTTCTTCTAAAGGTTAGCATGCAGCCTTAAATGCAGACATGTATTACTCACTTTAATCTTTCCATCTTGAGACCCAGATGCAAGCATTTCTGAATCTCTGCTAAAGTCTACACAAAGCACAGCATCATCATGCATCATGAACACTTCCTGCAAGTTCATAGAATCAGAAAATGTCTAAGGCAAAGACTTATGGTACACTATAAGAAATTTCCTTTCAGAAATAACAAAGATAAAATTATCTTAATGTATAACTCGCTTGCTAGCAATATTAAACTTAAACACATTCAAATTGATAGTATTAAAATTCTTAGACAACATAAATCAAGCAAATATGTTCATACACTTACTAAACATAAAGTGAGGAAGAGACAGATCATCAAAACAAGACATCACATCATGAAAGAAAATACAATCGCACAAGCAAAAGGTGTAATCTGTGCATAGATTTATACATATTACAGAACCACCATGCGTCAAAGTTGAAATAGTTCCCAAAATGACAACAGAGATCTGAGAGTATGAAATATATCTTATACAGCTTTGAATGCAAATATAAATGTAAAGGTACCAGAGCAACAAAAGTGTCGGGCAACCTTGGGGCTAAGTAAATTTTACCAAGGAAGTATATAGGCCAAATATATATTTCCAAATTCATTAACTATCACATACAAGACATTTATTTATTCTGGGCAGGTAAAACTGTTCAAATAAAAACTCACTCACATCAGCCTGGTACTGCAGATCTTTCTTCAGCTTTCCACTTATGTAATCCCACACCTAGAAATATGTCCAAAAAAATCAGGAAGAAAGCATCTGAAAATGAAACTTTAAAACTCCAATTATGTATATACCTCGATAAACCCATCAACTGAGCATGATACGAGAAACTGCCCATCTGGTGAAAAGCGAGCACATTCTGCATGACTTTTTGTCCCAAACTAAACAAGCACATAAGCAGACACGAAACAGAAGGGTCAGATTATGCAAGCCTTCAAAATGATAAGACAAAGGGAAACCACTGATGAATAACAAATTTCATATGAAAGAAAAATAGAGAAACTGATCATATTATACATCCTTCAACATGATTTGGCAAAAGAAAACTAATGGTGAATAACAAATTTTGTATAAAAGAAAAATAAAGAAATAAAAGGGAGGATAAGACAACCTCTGAAAGGTAACATACACAGGAGGTCAAACTAATGTGATTGTTCAACTGATAACAAATGACACAGTTGGATATCCACATGGAATATCACTTTTTCCAGTCATTATCACATAACACAGCAATCTAGATCACAAAAGAGCCTTGTCAGCCATCATGAAGGAACAGCCAGATTGTAGCTCAAAGGATGGTGAGGCTAATCTATCAATTATGATCCAAGCTTTCTAACGAAGGCCAGCTCTTTTGATCACCATAAGCCAAAAAGTATATAGGTTCACAGGAGAATGTCATTTCCTTATGAAAATTTGAAAAGTATGCTTAAATACCATAAGACCAGGTGCATATACTACAGCTCTCAAAGCTTACAACTTAAACCTGGTGAACCAAATAACCCATCCTTCTTCCCCTGCAACCTGACTAAACTAATCTCTCATTTTATCATAATTTTCTCAATTATCTTCCTCTTTCACCATCATAAGAGATGCATATTAAAACATGCTGAAAGAAACAATGCACAACTGCACAAAAAGAGGCAAACCCACCCATCCATTATCTAATATTCCAGCTTCAAAATAAGAGAGAACAAACAAGGACAACTGAGATGTAAAACCCTAAAAATGAATCAAAGGCAATCACAGCAGTCATGCTATAAACCACCTAATTATCCACATTAATAAGCTAACTCAAAAAACAATTTCAAAGACTTGTAACAGGCAATTTCCTTAAAAAATTAATTCTTTTGTCAGTCATGAAAACTGAAAATGGAGATATACCACAATACCCTCATACAATCACAAGCACTGCAAAACCCCTAATCACACCCCTTTAAAACTCCTCCATATGTCATTCTTCCTAAGCCAAGAACCACTAAAGAAGAGGGGACACTAGATGGATAAATGAAGAAAACATGTTGCATTGAAGCTGAAGAATCCCAAAGAAGAATAACATAAAATACAGTAGAAAATCAGCTTTGGTTTTGGAGGAAGAGGAAATCCCTGCAAGAGAAGCAAAAAAGCTCACATGTAGGTTACAAACCAGCCTATTGAAGACTCTACATCAACAGGAAGAGCAGAACTAGAAGACGAACCATAAACAATTAGATGGCAGAAATTTCATGGTCTAATAAAGATTATGTCGTACTATAAAAACAACACTTTACACATTCAAAAACTTACTCCTTTCTGTACCATTAGATTTACTGTCAGATCTGTGCAGTACAAGAAATTTTTTTCAGCACAAATCCACATGCAATCCAATGGTTCCGCACTTTTATTTTCTCTGGCTCCTTCAGCGTTGTTCACTTGTCATCATCCATAAAAAATATAACTGAAACAAGGCCTTAAAGAATATAGAAAAAATACCTTTATCGTGTGAGAAAGAGTTGTTGGATACATGTCATCCACATCTTGTTTCATAGCAGCTGTTCCACGAAACAAATCAAACTGCGTTCCTGGAGGAAGTAACCCTGAGAAAGCCCAAAGGAAAGCATAGCTCAATCAAAATATAAACATATAAATTTTCCTATAAATAGCATCATGGAAACCAAGCATTTATCATCTCTAGTAATGGCAAATTTATCATCTCTAACAATGCCAAATTTAACCTAGCCTTATAAGCACTACTTAGGTGGTTAGGCAATATCACTAGACGATGTGAGACTAAACACCCCCTCACACCCAGCACAAAGGTGTTGGAGGCTGCAAGTAAGGCAGCCCAAAGAGGCCGCAATGAAGGCAGGCTAGAGATGACCACAATTAAAGCGGCTTTCCAACATGAAGTTCCTTTTCTGCTTATTATTAGAGAAATGACAGATGCATCATGCATCCATATAACTGATATTTGAAAATTGAATTCATTCCTAGCATCTATAAGTTGCAGAAATGAACAAGTAAAGACTTTGTCCTCGCTACCAAGCCAAAAGAACAAAAAAGAAATGACAAATAGTGAATTGCATTAAGAAACACAAAAAAGAACTTGTAACTTGTAAGCATATGATCACAGTGATAATAAATCTTAATTTTCATATAAAAGTTGACCATGAAAGTATAACATGTTTGGAACCACCTGTTGAGAAGTAAGAAATCACATCAGGGATGTGGAAGTTATAACTACTATGCAAACGTGGAAAACCACATATGGGATATGGAACCAAACATACTAGTAATTTAATGTGGCGTCAACGTGTTACCAAGCAATTACCTTGATGCTGCTGCCACTTCAAAGCCTGACCAATTAAAGCCATCAATCGGGATGGCGGCACTACAGTAACTTCTGCTGCAAGAGCTGAAAATGCAAGGAAAAAGAAGTTCTTAAAGTAAAAACCCAAAAAAAAGAAGTTCATAAAGTAAAAACCCAAAAAAAAGAAGTTCAATAACAAACTGTATCCATAGCAATGGAAGAAGAAAACTTTCATTTCAATCAAGAAACGGATATTCATTACAATCAAAAAATTAGTATCACAACTAGACAGTAACTACTACAAAAGCAAAAGACAAAAACCTTGGGCTATTTGTGCACGTCGCTTCTCTTTTGTTGAGTCTTGATAAGCCTGTCACATAGGACACAAGTTATAAACCCTTGTGTAAAGTAACAATAATAAAGCTTCATAAGTCGTAACTCATTCTATAATACTCATTTTTCCAAGAACAGATAATAATAATAATAATAAGCGTTAATGGTGTTTCTAGTCCTTGAAAAATTTCCAAAATTTTGCCTTTTGTCCCCAACTTTTAAAATCAATGGTTTTCGTCCCTGTTTTTTTTTAAAATACACATACTTTAGTCCCTAAAGCTAACACTTTTTCCCCCTATATAGGAACCAAAGTTTGGGCATTTCAAAAAATATAGGAACTAAAACCAATGTTTTAAAAGTTAGAGACAAAAACCAAAATTTGGAAATTTTTCAAGGACTAAAAACAATATTAACTCATAATAATAATAATAGTAATAATAGTAATAATAGAATTCCTTGGTCTAGCAGACTAGCCCACTTCTAGGTACTTTTATGTAACTTAGCACTCCTTTGCATTTCCACAAATATATATGACTTATCTTGCATAAGGAATTTGATAGAGCACAACTAAACACTGATTTTGTTTATTAAATAGTACTCCGGTCTCTAATATAAGGGGGGGAAAAAAATCCATGTATGCTGGTCTCAAATATAAGCCAATTTCAACTAATTTCACCCTATTTAATGAACTTATTCCCAAAATACCCTTCATTTAATTGAGATTGTATTTTTAATGACCCTTTTTATACTTGATATCAAGTTCCAATGAAGTAGTTTAAGAAAAAAGTGCATTTTTTAATTGGAATTAGTAAAACTAAATGATACTAAATAACTTTCTTCATTAGTGTTAGTTTTTTTTTTTTTTTTGTCCTTATATTCGAGACCAGAGAGAGTACCAAAGCATAAAGTCCCACGAATGTCTTACAAGAAAGTTTCTGCCTTAAAACTTCAGAATACAACATATGTTTCCCTGCTTCCTAACTTCTACATTGTATAACACCCTAAAAACCTGCCATACTCCTACAACAATTGCCTCATGGCAGTTATGGTAACTCTGCATTCTTAAAATTACTGTCATAATAACTGCCATACTCCTAACAATAACTGCCTCATGACAGTCACTGCACTCTCTAAGCCCACGCCTAGAGTTAACTCTCCAAATGGGTGGTCTGTTGGGACTCGCATTTTCTGCTAGATATCCATCAGAATTAAAGCTGAACGATAACATAGTTGTAGCAGAGAGCAGAAACAAAATAGCAAAAAGGGAAATAAGCAACAAGTTGTTCAATTAGACAACATGAAATTGCAAAAATAAAAAAGAATTACAGAATGCATTTTTAACCTCGTTAGGATCAAAATACGTTCTAACTAGGAGATGTTCAAGACGCAAATATCTTTCAGGCTGCTCTTGTTTCATTACACCCATCACCTGTGTTTGCCTTAAAATTGCACGTGCAGTATCCAGTTCTCGAAGTTCAATCATTTCTAATACAATCTGCAACCATGTCAAAATACAAATCTATTTGAAACATCACTAACTTGACTGAAACAGACATTATTAGAGTGCTATACTGATACAGATCAAGCAATATAGAGTACATGGCAAGAGTTTACAAATAGCAAACAGTCAAACACTGCTGAACGACAATTCCTGAATAAAGCCCTTGTATTTGCTCAGCACAATAATATTTAAGCCTGATTTGTTAGCATCACTTTCACAGTGGAGGAGAAAATTTTGATTCCTACAGTAGCCAACCTCATTTGGCAACTATCTAGCATTCTCAAAGACAAGTGAAAATTTTTAGCTTATTCCATAGACAAAAATTGAATCTGGATGTGGGACACACAAATTATTTATTTTTACACTACAAAAGTGATTATTTTGCCATCTAACAAAATACAAAATCAATTCTTCTCAACTCACTCTTAAAATATCATTCCCAAATACAAATCAATATTTTTTTTAACCTCAATTCTTCCAAAATCAATTCTTTCAGCATCAATTTCTAGCAAAATCAATTCTACAAAAATTAAAGCAGACCCTTTATTTCCCCCATAAGGAGAGTGGGGTTAATGACTTAAACCAGTTAATGAAGTCCTTAATATTCTCTCATTTTTGGAAATAAGTTATTAACAATTTATACTTTGGCCAAGGGGCAGGGGGGATCACACATGACACAATTCTATCCCAAAGTGAAGGAGGTTAAAAATTATTAAACTACTTATATAGCACAGAAAATATTACAACTCCCCTAAAATTTTCTTTACTTTTAAAAATGCCAATCTAAATAAAGTGACTCTCTCAAGTCTTGATGGAGACAACCAAACCTCCTTACTAATATTGAACAGCACATAATTAAAAAGACAAATGATTATGCACTTAAAAGTTAGTGAACCAGCTACAGAAATATCAAATGTCAAGAAAATGAGGATCAATAACTCTATCTACAAGGGCACCTGGCCAGTGGCCACTAGTTGCTAGCGCTGACCAGCAACATAGTTAGATTAGGCAGATTGATTAACAACAACATTCAGCACTTCCTACGTCAACCAGCATCACTATGTTGACCCTTGTCAACCTCTATTTCAACATTTCAGCCCATCATTTTAATCTCAAAAACACCCAACCTCATTGCCCAATTAAAATTGTTCATATAAATTATAGGGTTTAGAAGACGTTAAAAAGTCCATACTAGCATGAAGTTTGTGATAAAGCGAATACACACTAAACAGTTACATGCCATAAACCAAAGTAACTCACACACAAAATACCTGCTCATACAAATCCTCCAATTTATTCCTGGGAAGCTTGAGTTGAGAAACTTGAGGCAATATAGCATCCCATCTTCCACTATTAATATCAGCAACAAAGGTCTCAATGCTGTCAACAGTGTTCAGAGAAACCTGGCATTCATTCTGCAGCGTCTGAAAAGTCTGGTGCAACGAATTTTCTTTGCAAAACTGAAGCACAATTTTGATGACACTGCAAAGGGAAAACAAAAATTGATAATATACAAAAATTTAAAAAAATAGAAAAATCTATTATGCGAGAGAAGCATCAAACAAGTTACAACCAGACGTGAACAAAATTGAAACATGTGATTTAGCAAAACGAAGAAAATTAAATTTCCCAATTTCAACAATTCGCAATTGAAATGTTTAAATTACTATAAAATACAAACACGGACAAAGATACAGTAAACGAAACTTACTCTCGAGCTTCAATTTCGAGCGTAGACATTGCTGCTATATCTATTGAACTTGCACCAAGATGTGTGCGTAGGGTTTTAGTGCAGATTCAACAAAACCCAGTGTTATCCCTTCCAACGTTCTTCTAAGGCCATAATCACAGGTACCAACGTTCTTCTTATTGGAACCCTCTTTGCTCCGAATTGAATATTGAACCGGGTCGGGTCTAACCCGATGACCCACATGGTTAGGGTTTTGTCTGTGTTAGGCCTTGTTCTAACGCTGGATCGGCGACTTAGTTGGGCTGGGCCTAGTTTCTAGATGGTTTTCTATTTTTATACCGCAAATCGAAAATAAAGCATTACCAAATAAATTTTGTATGCGTATATTAAATGGAAAAATTACTGTGATTATCATAATCTATGAATGAATTATTTTTATTTAACTTTGTCTCGAATGAAAATTTTAATCACTTTTTTAACCTATGAAAATTAATATTCATTAGTCAGCTTTTATTTGACTGTTGAAAATAAGCTTTTATTTATTAATTTCTCCAAATTATTATAATTTTTTATGTTCGGTAAATTATTCAAATATGTTTCTTAAATAATTTAATAACCTAACTCAAATAACATAGAGTCTCTCCTCTTATATATTGTTATAGATTGAAACACTTTTTTAAAAAGAAAAAAAAGAAAGAAAAAGACAAGTTAGATAGTGTTTCCCACCAACCAATAAAAACAACTAACTTGTCATGTCTTTTGTCGACCCCACTTTGTTCTCTCTATTTTTTTTCATTTTCTTTTCTTGTGTTTCATATTAATGAAGAGATGAACAATCAAGATTGTTAAAGAGAGATGGTGGAGATATTCATAAAAGTACTCTCAAGCTCAAATTAGTGTATAATAGAAGAATAATAATACATAGAATAGATTGCATATCTAATATATCATTAATTATTGACTTGCTTATAAGATTTGAACACAAATGAGTCATTCATTGATTGCCTAAACATGTTTTCCTCCTCTCTTCAAAAAATAAAATGTTTTCCTTAACAACTTGTAAGATGTGGAGAGAGCTAGCAGATGTAACTCTTAGTGTGTGATGTCCGAACATGTTGCACAAATTTCTCTAGTTTAGAAGTAATGGTGTATCTATTGGAATACATTTAAGAATGGGCATATTTAAAAAGGTGGTAATTCGAGGAAAGTATGCTTAAGAGGTGAATAGATTAAATGCATTTTTTAATAAGCTTAGTCCAATCATGTCTTTGATCCCTTGGACTAGCCCAAGAATGCATAAAATTGGCCTTAATAGTTAACTAGTTAAGCTTGAAACATCTTTCAATACCTTTTCTCTACCAAACATAACATAGCAATAGGTACTCGTATCAAATCTATTATTACCTATATTATAGTTAAATGAAATATTTTAATACCTCTTTTTTAACTAGTAAAACAAAGATGTCATTTTAATATAGAAATTAATTGTAAAAAATTAATAAAAAAACATTAATTAAAGGTATAACATCTAGCTCGATTATTTTTTTTTTCAAATTATATATACATAAGGCATATTAAGTGAGAGAACTTTTATTATGAGAGAATGAGAAAACTAAATCTTGTTGTGAGGTAGAACTCAAGGAAGAAGTAAAGATAATTCTAGTGAGCTTTCACAGTGGTGATAAACGTCTCCAATGGTAGTACTTCTAAGGATTTTGATGCCTAAGTCAGTAAGAGCTAAGAGAGGGGGTGAGAATGAGAGAATTGTGTGTACTCGATGCATATGGAGTCTTTTATTTAGAGCATTTTGGAGGGAAAAGTCGGTATACCACATTGGATGCCACGTGGTAATGTGTATTTAGGTGTCACACTAAACATCTTCCTTGTAGTGACCGGGGTGGTCATAAATGTTACAACCGGGATAGGTGAGACTGTTATAACCAAGGCAGGTGAAACCATGGTAGTCGGGGATAGGTGAAGTAACTAATCCGGGTTAGCTTTTGGCTGTTGGTGTCACTATCAGTTGTTCCAATAGTCCTTAAGTCAGATGTTAAGGTGGACCTAGCCTAAGGATTTGTCAGCTGGGATAAAATCTTAATCATAAGATAAAATCATAAAAAATTAAAATTAAATTATAAAATTATGTGACTTTTTTAGATAATTATATGATCATTAAATAACTTTTAAATTTAACCATCTATATATAATTATATGGTTCAGATTTACTCCTAATGTAAACGCCATGCAATGCACACTCTCTCTATATATGGAGTGAATCGGACATTAAGTAATCAAACCCACGTTCATTCTTTTAAAATTTTGTGGATACGTAGACCAATAATGAATTACTATTATCTACCTATCGTTGGCAATTTTAATGAATGCTCATTAGATTTGGGTCTAATTATTTTAATAGTTACTCGACTTTTGCAAGCACATATAACTCTTATAAAACTTAAAAGCAGGTATAATGATTTTTATTTATATTACAGTGGGGTTGAATATCCAATTAACGGCAATTTATATGAATGAACAGTTATAGTGAAGGACCAAATCGATACAGGACCACAAAGAGCATCTAAAACAAACAATGGAAACGTACAAAACAATACAAATGACTATGCACAACATTAATAATGAAGAGATAATATACTAATATAGAAGAGTGATGTCAAGGGCAAACTAAGAATCGGGTTACAAATCTCGAGATGCTAAATTAATATGAATTGAAATAAGTACGTACGATCAAATAATTAAAATATTAAATTCAAATATGGGATTCTCTATTTCGGCGTCTAATTATTGTTTTTTATAATGATTTGTTTGATAATTTAAAGAAAATATAAAAAAATAGAAAAGATGAAATTATAAATATTTATTCTTCTCCAGTTACAGTTATCTACAAAATATTTCTCACTGTATGAATATTATTCACTTATTTAATGTTGTTGATTCTTGTTGTTGTTGTTATTATTACTATGGGAAAGAAAGGTACAGATTGTTTTTGTTTTTGTTGTTGTTATTATTATTATTGAAAAGAGAGACACTCCATGTCTTTTTGTATTTTTTTTAAATGAAATAAAATAAAAGAGCAAAAGAGAAGGTTAAAGTAAAATAGAAATAACTGATGTGAGATATTAAAATTGAATTAGTGGGATAGTTTACAAAATTAGTTAAGAAACAAAAATATTTAAACAAATGTGGAGACCAAATGAAGGTATTGTCTTTATTAATAGTAATAGATTATTATTATTATTATTATTATTATTATTATTATTGTATAAAACAAATGATAATGTGATCATTGATGTATTAAGATAGAGTTAAATTGCTTCAGGATATCGATACCGAAAAATAAAAAAAAATAGTTTGAGATATTTTGTTAAGTTTACCATGCTTTGCTCTTTATTTTTTTGTTTTTCATTTTTTGTTGAGGTTTGTTTTTATTTTATACTCTTATGCTGTTTCATACATTTTGATTGATAATCAGTTGTCTTTTTATGTATGCATTTTTTTAATGGGCAAGACTATTATAATGACCTAATAACAGTAACAGATTTCCTTTTATAGTATAAATTCCTATTTTCATATTTAAAAGATACAAATATCATTTTATTTTTTTTATAAAGAAGATACAAATATCATTACTTTAATTATGAATTTTGTCTGTTAATAATTTTGAAAGCCATCACTTTGATCCTGTCAATACCAATACCTTCCATTGGCATGTTGTCTAGTAGATGGTATGGTCTGCTATGGCTATCCGATAGAGTGGATGTAGACATAACTCATGATTAGCTTACAAAAGTAGTTAGGAGACCTAAAAATCTCTTTTTTTTGGGGGTAGTAACTAACTAAAAGTCTCTTTTGATTTTGAATAACTAATTAGTGAAAAAAAATACTACTTTGATTTGATATAAAACTTCGTGACGTATGTCATAAAATGAAAAAACATAATATATAAAAAGAAGAAAAAGCCTATAGACTATTTTATTTTCAAATTTATAATATAAAACTCTTTAACATATTATTTTTAAGGAAAATTTTGTATGCAAGTCAATAATGATTGAACAAGACACTATTATCATTTTTTTAAGTAATATATATATATATATATATATATGTTTGTAAGTATAAGCGAGAGAGACATTTTTATATGCGAGTGAGAAAAGTAAATCTAGTTGTACAATCATACATGAATGATTAAGATTTAATGTCATGTGACTACTTAAAAAAGTCATGTGACTTAAAAAAAACTCACATGATTTGTATGTTTTAATATTAATTATTTATAAGATGTAATAGTCAATATTTATTCATCTCACTCTCACATAAAAAAAGTCTTTTCGCTAGATACATTCCCTGTGTATGTATGTGTGTGTGTAAAAGAGTATTAAGTGAGAACTTTTCTTATTATAAGAAATGAAAATTATAAATTTAAGGGTGAGAAAGTATCAGGAAAATTTACCCCTTCCTGCTATGTATATCCTTTTGCAACAAGACGAGTTTTATATCACTCTTCTGTGCCAACAAGACGAGTTTTATATCGCTCCACTTGCAACCAATAGGAACTTTGCCTTGAGACAGTTCAGTTAGATACCAAGTATTATTTGCTTCAAGAGCATTCAATTCAGACTTCATGGCATTCACCTAATCCACAGATTTAATAGCTTGATTATAAGTTTTTGGTTCAGAGGTATGAGAAATGGCTAAAGTACATTTAAGATGAGAATGGGAAATAGAACTGTAAGATAGGACAGAGGATAAAGGACAGAAGGGAGCATCCATTGAGAACCTGCTTATTTGATGTGATGGCAATATAACTCTTTTAAATATTAGAGGCCTTGTGAGTGCAAGTTGATTTACAAAGGTTTAGGGAATTTGGGGTTACTATATATGTGTCAAAAATGGAAGGTATGAGTTGAAGGGGTTGTGAAGAAATTGGTTGGGTAAAGAGGAATTGGTGCTTAAAAAGGTTGGTCAAGAAAGAAAATAGGAGAATCACAATTAGCATGGTCAAGTAAAGATGAAGATTCTTAAGATTGAGAGTACGAAAAGATGTTTTCATAAAACAACACGTTTCATAATAATAGTATCTCACAGGTGTGAAGATCAATAACAAGATAACCCTTGGTGCCATTCTTGAATCCAAGAAAGATGTACTTTCGAGAACGAGGGTCAAGTTTGGTTTTGTGATGTTCTAGAGTGAAGGTAAAGCTAGGTATATAGGCGTTTAAGCCTAACTCGCAAACTAAACGAGTTGGGCTAGCCAAGACCGTGAGATAAATAGTCCTTATTTTGAAGGTCTGCATTCGCACCGCATGGCCTGCGGGCTAATGAGCCAATCCACAGCTAGCGAATTAAAAATAAACATAATTTTAAAAATGCAAAAAACAATAAAATAAAAAATAAATAACAAATACACCAATACAATAAAAATAGAAAATAAAGTAATATAAAGATAAAATCCCAATATTTTTTATTCCCCCAAATAAAAAAGAAATATAATAACTTATCAAAATAAGATGTATAGAATAGAAAATAAATAAGCAAGAACAAATAACAATTAGTGACAATAGTTGATTATCCGGGAATTGACAATAGTACGAAATAAACTTTTGTGTTCCCAATAGCAGTATCTTGTACAATTTATTGGGTTGTTGATGCTTCAACGAGGATAGTAATCAAATCAACTTTAGCAATAAGATAATAAATGAGAAAGAGAAGGGTGTAAATTAGAAAGGCAGGCAATGAAAATCCTAAGTCACTTAAGTAAAGTATACTTTATATACATATATATATATATATATATATATATATATATATATATATATATATATTTATTTATTTATTTATTTAAAAAGTCTGATGTTAAAAGCCTACGGGCAGGCCCGCAAAGTCGTAGTTTAATCCGTTTAAACCGAGGCCTAAATGGACAGGGTTCAAAAAGCCCACATCTTAAATGGTCCACATATTTTAGGATCGTGGCCCGTGCTGGCTACGGCTTAAACGAGTGGGCCACGGGCCTCGATCCATGTGCCTAGCTCTAAGTAGAGGCAAAACACAAGGAGCCAAAGACTTTTAAGTCAAACTAGCAAAGTGGGAAAGGACAAGTATAGTAGCTTAAAAGGAGATTTTTGGTTAAGGGTAGGGAATGGAATTTAATTAATAATATGTACAGTGTGCATGACAGCATAGGACCAAAAATATTTTGGCAATTTAACATGAAACAAAAGACTTATTACTACATTTAAAATATAATGGTGCTTTCTCTCAACAATAGAATTTTGTTAAGGCATTTCAACACATAAAATTTGATGCAAAACTCCAAAAGTTGCATAAAATATATGAACATTGAAATTTAAAGCCATTATCTAATCATATGGCTTTGACACACATTTGAAATTGAGTTTTAACGAGGATAACAAATCGACTTTCTAGCTTTGGACTTGTTTTTCATAAGAAACAACCATGTACGCCATGTATAGTCATCAAAAATTGTGAGGAAATACTTATGACCATGCAAAGAGGGGACAACCAGTCGTCCTTAAATATCAATGTGAATTAAACCAAAAGGTTATGCAATAACAAAAGTGCTAGATGGGAAGGGTAATTTGTGTTGTTTTACTAAGTGACAAATGTCACAAACTCATTATTTGACATAAGGAAAGGTAGTACAATTTTGATCAATAACCTTATTTGAGGGATGATCGAGTCTAAATTACCATATATCAAAAGGCAAATATACAATCTTAACATGTGTAGTAGTTACAAAAGAAATGACATCCAAAATTTTACACAATGATCAAAAAAGATTAGTTTACAATCTAAAGAGATAATAAGTTGCTGGACATAAATGATATTGAATGTAAATTCAGGAATATAAAGAATATTGAAATTTTGAAAACTATCAGAGAAATGGACAATTTCCAAATATTTCGCAGTGACCATGGATCCATTAGGCAAAGTTACATTAATAAGGTCGATACTATAAAAACTAATAAAATGAGATTTGGTATAAGTGACATGATTGGTTGCACTAGTGTCTAGGATCCATACATGGGAATTTGGCTCAAATTTACCTAAATCAACAATTGGATGTTGTTGGCAAGTGGATAACTCACCAACAAATGAGGATCTGGCTCGGTATATAGGCTAACATTGCGAGATTGAGTGATATGTAATTATTACAACAAAATAAGTAACTCCTACACTTGCTCAGGATTGAATTGATTATGGTTATGGTCGTGTTTGTCATTATTTTGAATTGCTTGAGATAGAGTCTTCTCAATGGCATGCGAGTCAGAACCTTCATTGGTGACAAAGTTATTCATAGTGTGGCTCTTCTTCGATTTGTAACATGGAGGAAATCCATGCTTGAAATAACATTATTCCACTGTATGACCAAGTTTGTTATAGTAAGAGCACTACTTTGTTAGTTCTCAACCTCCATTGTGATTGGAACGTCCTCTACCTTTTTTTCCTCCATTTCCTCTTCCTTGTTGCTTTTGATTCTACATGGAATTAAACAACACCTTTGAATCTCCCTAATGAGGCACCAATAAGTTGCCTCTCTTGTTGCAACACCAAAGAAAAAACCTTGTTAATTGAAGGAAGAGGATCCATGAACAAGATTTGAGTTTTCACGGTTCTATACAACTCACTAAGTCCTTTCAGAAAACACACAACATATTTTGAATCCTTATACTTCTTAACAAACTTGATTAGATCTCATTTGCCTTTAACATGATAATAACAATCTAGAACCAGTCTCAGCACTTCTAATTCATCATATATGGTTTTGAGTTCAATGAAAAATTTATAAACAAACCTTTCACCTTGTTTAATTGAATGAGTCTCTTGAAGAAAATCTAAAACTTGAAAATGATCTCCCTTCGAAAACCTTTCCTCTAAATCATCCCATAAGGCTTTCACATTATCAATATATATCATGCTTTGTGCGATTTGTGGACTCAACGTTCTAGTGATCCATGAAATCTCCATCATATTGCATCTTTCCCACTCTTTGAAGGTTTCATCTTCCTAATTCAAAAATGATATGGATCCATTGATGAACTTCAATTTGTTCTTGGACAACAAAGCTCTTCTCATAGTGCGACTCTAACTATGATAATTTGCTCCACTCTTCTATAGTGTGGCCAGAACCATTCGTGGATTTTCTCTAGGACGCAAATAATATGGACTAGAAGGATTCTGCAATTGATCAATTGATATATTACTCTCCATGATCAGGACACAAAAGAGAAAACGAACTTAAAGATTGAGTAAAAAATCAAGAACAAAGAAGAATGAAAAAAGCAACAAAAAAAAAAAAAGCTTCGAGAATAAGAAAGGAAGAGTCATGAATCAGAAGCTTTGCAAAAGTAGAGGGGATTTTCCTACTCTAATACCATAATGGGAAAATAAAATTGTATTTTGGTAAAAAAAAAATGTTTTATAGTACATTCATGACTTGTATACAACACAATGAAGGAAAAATAGACAATTGTGTACGATTAATGACAACTTTGTAAGTAACTAACTTCAACTGACTTATAACACTTTTAACTAACATGGTTATTATTCTAAACATACACAAACAAATGTATGTATTGTATGTGTGTGTGTGACAAGATCAATTAACATCAGGGTCAAAGTTTTGCACTTATACTATTTAATAACTTTTTGTAGAATACAAAATTTAACAATTCAACTATTGAATTGAAAGTATTAATAAAATAGATTAAGTTTATAAGATTTTCACGCAAATCACAAACTAAGGTTAAATTACGTAGTTGATACCTAAACTATTTGAAAATTTTCAAGTATGTCCCTAAACTATTTTTTTTTAATTGGGGTCCTTAAACTAAAAAATGTAGGTCCTTGAGGTTTGTTTCTAGTAGCTTGAAATTGACAGAAAACGACAATTTATGACAGTTTTTAAAACTCTAGGGACTCATTAGGGACCTAATTTATTTTATTTTATTTTTAGTTTAGAGACTTACTTGAAAATTTTCAATAGGTTAGGGGCTAACTGAGTAATTTAACCCATAAACTAATTGATACTTTATCATGCTACTTTATTTTGACGAATAATATATTATTTAAAATATAAGCAAATGTCTATTGCTTGAGAACATATCAACAAATGTCCAATTTATGTAAAATTTGATATACATAATCTCAAAGATAATATCAAAAGATTCAATGGTTAAATTGTTAAATTTCGTATTTTACAAAAAATTATTAAGTGAATTAATTACAAAAAATTGACACTTGGTATCAATTGATTATGTCTCATGTGTGTATATTTGTGTTGTGGATGTTGTTGTGGTGGCACCATTTATTGCTATAGGACAAATTCCTCCTTTTATTTTCTTGTTCTTTGTCATAATGCCCATTCTGGGATGAGTTGGAAGATGAATTCTGAATTCTTATGTGGATGAGACTAACCAATGAAAAATTCTGACACACACACACACATATTGATAACTAGATGGTGATTTATTTAACCACCCTAGCCAACCTCAATCACCTACTTCCCATATTATCAATTTGAGAAATGCTAGCAACATGTTCTCTAACACATTTTTTTGAACACATTCCCTACTATTGGTTGACATTTATTAAAAATCATAAATTTTTGTGGGTCCTACTTTTTATTCAATGATTTTTCCTCTTGATTTTATCGTTTCTAATAAATTTTAACCAATAGTAAAAAGTGTGTTAGAAAAAATGTTGTTATCACTCCTCTATAAATTTTAGTTCTTATTCTTAAATGATGACATTTTTATGATTTATTCTCATCCTTATTAAGTGATGTGTAAATACATTGAGCAATTAATCTTATTTATAATTGTTTTATTTCTTTCCAATACAATTTTTAGGCCTCAATTAGGATTGTTTTTTAGTTTTGAAATATTTTAAGATCAAACCCACTTTTAGTTTTCAATTTTAATTTTTTTATTTTCAATTTTTAAAAAGTTGTTGCAAATTAGAAATGGGTAAAATAAGTTGTTGGAAATTAGAAATAAGTAAAACGAAACACTCATTGCTCCAAATTTTGAAGTGCTAGTGGCTTTCAAAATTGCTTCAAACACATCCAAAATGCTCACAACTTAGAACAACAATACCAACCCATGTTCCTAAAGCAATGTGTATGCATTAGAGACCAAGTCTTGCGACTCATTCTGAAAAACCTTAAGGGCTCTATTCACCTTTTAACTTCTCTTACTCAGCTTTGAGTTCTCAAGCTTTGAACTCAGGAGGGACCAACAATAAAGATTAAAATTTTTTCAACAAATATATAAGCACTAAATTTTACGTAAAGTATTCATAATTATGTGTTTTTTAAAACAATAAGAGAACGCATTTATCAAAATATATTTACATAGATAACAAACTAAATATGTTTTTTAAAAACCCAATATTACAAATGTTAAGTCATCAATTTCATGTACATCTAAGAACCTTCATGAATCTATAATTAAAATTGGTATACGCATTAACTATAATTTTTTATGAAAAACTCCTATTAATTGTGTTATAAAAATCTACTAAATCAGAATGAATTATGTTACTCATTGAATTATTTTTTATGATAATAGTAGCTAACAAACATTGAAAAAGAATTTGCTTTCAGATTGTTGAAGAATAGGAGAAGAAGAATATTATGTTGTTTGGCCAAGTTAAGAAAACAAAGAAAATATAAGAAGAATAGTATTAGAATGGGAGAATACTTGTTGGTTTGTCTCAAAGTTCAAGATGTCAAATCCTTATATAGTGTTCATAAGTTTGCTTCATTAACAATAGTTAATAAATAATCTTTAATTGTCAAATCAATATAAAAGAAATGCTAATAAATTCATTTGATTGCAAATGCAATCATTTATAGCATTTAAAATTGCAATAATAAATTATAAAAGAAAAAAATACTATTAAAAGATAAAATCAATAATACTCAAATATTTTTTCTAGAAAGAAAAAAAATGCAATTAGCTTTACGATGAAGACTATAAAAATGAAAATAAAATATTTGTCTAAAAAAATGTTATTAATTATCTTCACAATAAAAACTATATAAAAAGGAATAAAATATTTTGTCCAAAAAAAGATAAATAATACTTACATATTATTATATTCATAATCAAATCTCTTTAATAAAAATAATAACACACACACACACACACACACACACACATATATATATATATATATATATATTAAAAAATTAAATTGAAAAAAAAAATAGAGGGCCCAAGCATGTTAATACATCCTCCTTAGGGGTGGCAAAATGGGTTTGACAAGGCGGATTAACCCAGTTGATATGCCATTTTGGCGGGGTGGATAAGGTAATAGAACTCGCCCTGCCCCAACCTGTCCAACTGTTTTTTATTTAATTATTTATTATTTTGGTCGTAAATGTATATTTATCTAACATTGGGACAAAGTTTCCAATGCCACATGAATGAGGATAATCATAATTTTGTAAAAAAAGGCATTTTGTTAATTTGTTTGTGCTCCTGCTAAACCACATAATAAAGTTACAAATAATAATAAAATTATATGTCAAATTGATATAATATGTATTAAAAATCATTTAATCTAATTCAATTAGATGATGATAAAAAATATTAAAATTCAATTGATTTTAATTTGGGTGGGTTGAAAAGGGGCGGGTCAACTTACTAACTCACTTTTTTTTTTTTTAACTCATCAACCCATTTTAGTGAGTTTTACCCGCCAACTTGCTTTTCTTTATAACCTATTGAGCAACTCCTTACTCTTTGGCGGGCCAACCTGCCAACTTGTTACTAAGCAGGAAGGGTTGAATTCTCCAACCCGCCCCACCTCACTTTTGACAAGTTGATGACGAGTCAGGATGAGTCAGCCCGTGTTGTCACCCCTAATCCTCCTGCACCTCGATATGTCGCACAACAACTTCTCCAACGAGATTTCAATGACGATCAACCATTTGACTCACCTCTTCACTCTCCATCTTGACTAGAATAAGTTTTTTGGATACATTCTTGATGTGAACCTCCCCAACCTACAACGGTTCAATGCCTCGACAATTGCCTCTCCAGAGAGTTGATGTTGCCATGAAAGAGGCAAAGAGAGAGGAAGAGAATGTGGTAGTAGGTGGGGGTTAAAAATGATGGCAGATTAGAAGTGAGGGAACTTACAAAACTAAAAACAAGAATAAGAAAACTCTTTTTTTATTGTTTTCAAAATTAAAAAAAAAGTATTTCAAAATCAGGTAAAAAAAACCAATTCAATCTTCATCTTATTCCAACAAGTTTTATTTTCAATTTTATATTTTAAAATAAAAAACTGAAAACTTACGCTCAGTCTAAACGGGCCTACATTAACTTAAGGGAAGAAAGAAGCATCCACAAAATTGATTACATTGATTTGATTAAAAAAAAAAAGATGACATCTACCCACGGACATAATTGAAGATTTTCAAAAGTCAAATCTACGCCCATTGTTTTATATGAGAAAAAAAAAATATAAAGATATTATGTGATGCCAACTAGAGAGATGGATATGTACAATAGACAATTGCATGTTTAGAAAATCCCGATTTCTGGAAAAGTTTGTCTATTGTAACCTTTGTCTAAATCCTGATCTGGAAAGCTTCAGAAATAAAAAACACCCCAAAGACATTATTGGCGACCTATGTAAAAGCAGTTCAACACTTCCATCTAGAACTTGTGTAGTTTGAAATGAATTTTTTCTTGCAGTTCCTGTTACTCATTTTAATCATCACCTTCTGGGTTTTGCAAAGACGAAACTAGGTGGCAGTCAAAGGTTGCCTCCACTTAGTCTTGGGTGGCTTCTAGTGACTGAAATCAATTAATTTTTTGATTATCTCTTTGACTAGGTGGCACTCAAGAGAAACCTACACTGTCGAAAGAAAATAAATTAATTATAATGTCACATCTCTTTATTAATATAGTAACTGCATGCTGGAAAGAAAATAGAAAAATGTTTCACACCTCATGCTGGAAGACAAGGGGAAAGAGAAACAGGTATAGATGTAATAAATAATATGATATAGATAAAATAAAATAAAAGTGATATAATATAATAAAAAAATAGAAAAAAATAGAATATCAATATGGGTTTGTACAGAGAAATTATTAAATATTTATGATTCTAATTAATGTTTATATATTTTTATATATATATTAACTAATATTTATAAATATATATTTAAATTTTATAATTTATAAAAAATTTAATAACACTTAATTACATGAAATGAAAAAAAAAACACACACACAATATTACGTGAAAGAAAGAAATGTAAGAGAAAAAAATAATTAGATAGCCTCCATCCAACCAGTGTCTAGATATAGAGTGCCTCAGCGACTTTCATATTCTTTAACCAATGTCCTACATTCTCCAAATAAAATATGTGATGTTATTGAAAAAAAAAAGAGTATTTATATTTGGACATCCACAAATTTTAAATACTATATTAATACTTCTCATTTTTTTTGTCTCTCTCATCTTATCACATCACATTATCAATTATATCAATCACTTATCTCTCTTTTCTTCCTATCTCTTTAAAGGTATAAACATTTCACAAGGTGTCTAAAAATCATTTTCCAAAAAAAAAATGATATCAGTTGGAGAGAGAGATGTAAACTGACTCGGTGACTTCTATAAAAAGCAGTTCAACACAACCATCTAGCATGCTAAGAACATTGTAGCTTGAAATGGATTTTTTCATGCAATCTTTGTTACTCACTTTGATCACCTTAATTGCATCTATCTATATTTTGCAGAAAAGAAGAGGTGGCGCCAAAAGCCTGCCCCCAGGTAGTTTTGGGTGGCCCCTAGTGGGAGAAACCTACCAATTTTTGTTCAACAAGATTGAGCACTTCCTACAAGAGAGAGTTAAAAAGCACTCCTCAGAGATCTTCCACACAAACATACTAGGAGAGCCAACAGTGGTTTTTTGTGGCCCTGGGGCGAACAAATTTGTCTCCACCAATGAGACAAAGCTTGTCAAAGTTTGGTACATGAAGACTCAGCGCAGGCTCTTCAATATTCCTGATCAGACACATGCAGCTAAGCCAAAACAAGAAACAGCATCTGCTGCTCCAGTGAAGATCTTGGGGTTCATGAAACCTGAGGGACTAGTTAGGTACATGGGGAACAAAATTGAATCAATCATGCACGAACATTTGATGACACGCTGGGAAGGAAAAACAGAAGTGAGGGTGTACCCTTTGGTGAAGGCCTTTACCCTTACGCTGGTGTGCCAATTCTTCTTAGGCATTGATGAACCCCGTCATGTAGCCAAATTTGCCAGTGAGTTTGAGAACTTGTATCTTGGAATCTACTCTGTTCCTGTGAATTTCCCGGGCTCTACATACAGTAGGGCACTGAAGGCTGCGGCTGCAATAAGGAAAGAGATCCAATTTCTGATTAAAGAGAAGATTGATGCTTTGTCCAAGGGGCAAGTTGTGGATGACCTACTAGCACACATAGTTGGTGCTGAGCAGGGTGGAAAATATGTGCCGAGAATTGAAATAAGCAACATCATCATGGGGTTGATGAATTCCAGCCACATACCAATAGCTATTACTCTGGCTTTCATGATCAGACACATTGGACAGAGGCCTGACATCTACCAAAAGATCGTATCCGGTAATTTAAGATTGTGATTATATATTAAATATTAAATATATGTAACATAGGACAAAATTTAAATATAGTTCCTAAGCTGTTTTTGGTACATTTCTCTCATTAGAATTGGGGTTTCACCTTAGTAACTTATCTTAGTCTTTAATGCAACTATTTATTATATAAATTATCAAGGTGAAACTGAAATTCTAATAAGAAAACAGTACCAAAAGCAGCTAAAAAACTGCATTTAAGTTTTGTCAATGTAACATATTGTATCCACTTTAAGGTAGTGTGAGATAAAATATGATTTTTTGGACCCAAAATGCAAGATTCTGAAACAAAATAAGGTTGACATATGACAAATAAGGCAAAAATTGTCTTATTTATGCTTAATTTTCCTTTCTAAAATATAGATATTATATCATGCTTCCTTTTATTTGAATCAGAGCACGCTGATATTACAAAATCCAAAGGATCTGCTACAGCACTAGATTGGGACAGCATACAGAAATTGAAATACACATGGGCTGTTGCACAGGAGACCATGAGACTCTACCCAATTGCACCAGGTGCATTCAGAGAGGTGATAACAGATATCACCTATGAAGGTTTTACTATTCCAAAGGGATGGAAGGTACCTTGATCAACATAGTGGAGAAATTATTACATGGCCGGAACCACCAATCTCTGAGTGACACATGATTAATTCTTTTTTCATAAATTGAAAAATGTAGTTACCTGTCACATAAAAATTGGCCGGGACCACATGGTCTTAGACTATGTAATAATTTCTCGGCATTAAGATATTCATACATGTATATTAGCATTTGTATTAAATTTGTCACTAACTTCTCGGTCAATTTACATTTTCACAGATCTTTTGGGCACTTATTGGAACAAATAAGAATCCCAAGTACTTTCATGACCCTGAAAGTTTTGATCCCTCAAGGTTTGAAGGGAATGTTCCTGCTCCATACACTTGCATACCCTTTGGAGCTGGACCAAGATCTTGCCCTGGAAAGGATTATACTCGGTTTGTGGTTCTCAATTTCATTCACATTCTTATAACCAAGTTCAAGTGGGAAGTTATACTTCCTGACGAGAAAGTTTCTGGTGCTTTGATACCTACCCCAGCAGAGGGAATTCCTATCCGTCTTCATCACTTTTAAGTTTTCATGAGTGCATATATTGTGAACATGCAGCGTTTGAAAATAATCTTTGGGACTATAGTTTATCTATCAGTGCTGTTGTATTATTTGGTAAATAAGATCAAGATCATAATAAAGATGACAAATGCTCCAAACAAAATGTAAAATTGGTCGTACGATTATTATATGTGCAATTGAGATGATGTAATAAGAATATTCTCAATGTATTCTTGTCATTTGCTAGAGGGAAAAAGTGATATCAAGTCCCTATTAGCATTTAACATTACGTGTTATACAAAAAAATGCAAATAAGTCGTGGGCCACCCGTACGTATAAAATCCTAATAAATGACTTGTTCAAATCAATCGATGGCGCAATGAACCCCCACCCATCTGAATTCGATTGTTATTGAAAGCAGCGCGATTAGTATTCAAGTAATAATACATACTGGACCACAAATTCATAAACCAAAAGTGACAACGCACAACACGTAAGATACCCCAAAAGTCCTTGACCATGCATGCATAATGACAAGGACGAGAATGCACATCAATAAGAGCAGTGTACAGAAACAAACATTTGAGAATGAAAAAAGAAATGGACGAGAGACCATAGAAGATACAATAACAGGCAGTAATTATTGTTGGGAAAGTAGATACATAGCTACGCATTGTACGATGCCATAAAATTATGAGATAATTTTAAAACATGTAAACGAGAGAGAGAAGGACAATTCAGTTCACACCATTTAATAAACTTTTTGTACCATATGAATATAATCAATCGAACAATTGGGTTATTTGATATTATATTTTTTTATTATTTTTATCAAATTTCACATAATTTAGAGATTTGTTGGTATATTATATAACAATAAATATTCACTTATATTTTAAATAACATATTTGCTAAAATAAAGTAATGTAATAAAGTATTAATTAATTTTTAATTTGTATGAAATTTTATAAACTTAATCTACTCTATATAAACTTTCAATTCAACTACTTAATTTCATATTTTACATGATATTTGATGTCAATTGATCTTATACACACACATATTTGTTAACTTACATCCACTTTTTTTTTATAAGAAAGAGTATGTTAGCAAGTTACACCTTAAATGTAATTTAAGATAATGGTAGGTATAATTTGCTAAAGTACCTCCCAGTCAGTACACGCAGGACACATTGAGACTCGCACAGTTAGCACTGCAGCAGGATGTACATATCAAAGGAGGTGAAAGAGGAAGACCTGTTAGTGATCTTTTTGATTGTATTTTGTATCTCATGTTAGTTGTATACCATTTTGTATATTGTATTGTTTCATGTATATTGACTTATTTTGTACGAGTATCTTTACTTATTTTGTAATATTTCATCTTTATTATTTTGCATTTTGTATCATTTGATGTTATGTTCACTTTATACAAGTATATTCATTTATGTTGACTTATTTAAGACTAATAAAAATTAAGCGCCAAAATTAGATTATTTTCCCTGTATTGCCTCACTGTTAAAATAAAATGCCGCAAATGACACACATGGAAAAATATTTCCCAATATGCCACAGATTTGAAAACAAGTGGATTTTCGGGTTTCCAATTCCCGGCTTCTGAACGTTGATCTGCATTCTTTTTCTACAAAACCCTTTAGGAATTCGGGTTTACAAGACCCAATTTCTAAGCGGCTTTTTCCTTTTTTAAAAATAAAATAAAATTTGCTTGTTTTATTTAGTTGAAAAATAATTTTAATTAATTAGTTGATTTTAAGTGTTAATTGTGATCTAATTGTTAAAAAATCACTTTGTAATTATAAAAAAATGCAATGTTATTAATTTCAATTTACATTATAAAAAAAATATTAATCAAATTATTAAATAATTAAGGTAATTAATTCAAATCAATAAATTGGAAAAGCTTACAATTGTGATAAAAAAGAGACCTAAATATATTTTTAATTCTTATAAAATGAGCGAGTTTTGATTTTGGCTCCTATAATTTTTTTTTTCATCCCTATAAAATTCAAAATTACGGTTTTTTGTCTCTATAAAATAAGTGAATTTTGATTTTGGTCCATGTAAAATGTTTTTCTTTGATTTTCATCCCTCCAAAATTTGAAATCACTATTTTTAATCCCTAACGTTTATTTTAAAGTAGATAAATAATATTTATTTTAGAAATCTAGAAAAAAATTTAGATGTATCACATGCTAACACTGTGTTATAAACACTAATGAGTGTCACTTAGGATAGTCACTTAATCTTCTATTAAACACAAAAGTAGTTAATGAGTGTCACATAATAATAGGAAACAAAAACAATGATTTTAGTCTTTTGAGGGATGAAAACCAAAGAAATTTTTTCATAAAGACTTGAATCAAATCTCGCTCATTTTATAGGGACTAAAAACATATTTAACCAAAAAAAAATCCACTTCCTACGTGCTGACAATGCTAAGCCCGCAAATTGGGTAAATCAAATCCCAAAGGAAAAGTGGACCCAAACTTGGGTCGGAGGGAGGCATTGGGACACATGACCACCAATCTTGCGAAGTCCATCAACGGAGTACTAGAGGGGACACGCAATTTGCCAATAACTTAGTTGGTGGAAGAAACCCACAACAGGTTAGTTGACCTATTCGTGAGGAGGGGGACCAAAGCCACAACAATGCTTCAATCTAGCCTAATACATTCAAAAATTCTCAACAAGGAAATTATCGAGCAAACACCAAAGGCAGTTTCTTACTCACCGCAAACAACTGTTCACGGCGAATGAGCAAGTGAACTCACTAGATGGGCTACCTACATGTTCATTCAAGGTCGGCCTTCAAGAACTAATGTGTGATTGTGGCAAATTGCAAGCACTGCACATGCCTTGTTCTCATGTCATGTTTGCTTGTGCACTAATTCGAATAGACTACATGTCGTACATGCATCTAGTATATAGCTTAGAAAGTGTGTTGAATGTGTATAATACTAACTTTAGGGCATTCTGCCTCCAACATTATTTGCCACAGTATGACGAAAAAGAGGTCTTCCACAACAAAGACATGTGGAGAGTAAAGAAGAGTCATCTTCAGTCAACACGCATATGCACAGAAATGGACCTCAAGGAAAAGAATCAACCAAAGAGGTATGGTCTATATAAAAACCACAATCATTCAAGCAAAAATTGTCCTTACCGTGGCCAAAGTTCAAAGCAACCGGAATAAATTAATTACATTTATTTTTTTAATCACAATTGTATTTTATTAATTTAATTATTCATTTATTCAATTAATAATAATTTTAAATTTATTTTATTATTTCAATATCATGTTTAATTTATTGATTTGAATTAATTACCTTTATTTAATAATTTGATTAAATTTTGTAAAATGTAAATTGGAATTAATAATATTGTATTTTTTTTATAATTATAAAGTGGATTTTTTAACAATTAGATCATAATTAACACTTGAAACCAACTAATTAATTAAAATTATTTTTCAACTAAATAAAACAAGCAAATTTTAATTTAAAAACAAAAGGTAAAACATGTTTAGAAATCGGGTTTTGTAAACCCGAATTCCTAAAGGGTTTTTTTGAATAAAAAGAATGCAGATCAACACTCAGAAGCCGGAAATTGGAAACCCAAAAATCCACTTGTTTTCAAAACTGTGGCATATTGGGAAATATTTTCCCATGTGTGTCATTTGCGGCATTTTATTTAAAAGTGTGGCAATACGGGGAAAAAAATCCCAAAATTAACTAAATTAAATTATATTTTATTTAAAACTAATCAACTAATTAAAAAGTTATTTAATTTTTTAATCAAAAATAAAAAATAACTTAAATACACAACAAAAACATGTTTTTGTTATGTATCTGGACCTAACTACACAATGAAAACACATTTTCGTTGCGTATTTCATAGTCACACCCCTATTTCCTATTATTACACAACAACAACAAAGTTTCGTTGTGTAAAGTACACAACATAAATGTGTTTTTGTCAAGGGTATTTTATATATATATATAAAAAGTATGGGTGTGAACTTAAATATAAGGGGTGTGAGAGAATGCCACTCGTAAAGGCCTAGCTCGAGCAAAGTCCGGCCCAAATTAACAGACCTTCAAACTTAAGGTGACCTTATATCCAACAAAAGGAATCATGATCAATAAACAAGGGTAAGCCGGGTAGCGTAAGAACTAAGAACCTTGGCACGTCACATCCCACCTCAAAAGAACGCTACCACATGAGAAACATAAAATTTATCACTGGTCATGTTTAACTTATCAAAAGGACATAAGGTTGCCCCACCTATTGATTCAATTCAGGGGTGATAACCTTTCAACAACTCAACAGTTCCCACACAGAACCTAATCTATGCCTATTGTGTTGTTCAACCTGAATAGATGTCCATAATTAGACAATGTTTCTACCTGACTAGCACCAATATATAGCAATATTACTCTCCCATAGCAATATGCACTCAACTTCCAATACTTGTTATCTCCACCTTAAATTTCTACTAGAGTGCCAAAGTTTGTGCAAGTGTCATCCTGTCTACTATCGAGACTACCCTCATCGACTAACAGACTCTAATACTCAACCAATAGCTGATGATCCACCTAGAGCTTCACACAAATTAGAGATGGACTCCTCAACTTTAGATTTGTGGCAGAAACTAGGCCAACAGGCCCGTAACGCAACAATTACTACACGTGCTCTTGACAAGGAAAGAATTCAAAGGTGAAAAATTGTATGTATTTTGTGATGTAAGAGATGGAAAGAAGGGAAGAAAGAAAAAAACAAGACAAATATGATTAAGTGACATGCTATAATAAAAATTCTTAAATATACTTTTAGTTCTTTATTTTTTTACTAAAATTCGTTTTGATCCTTTATCTTTTAAAAGATTCATTTTGATCCTTTAACTTTCAAATTTGAGTCAATGTTGTCCTTTCATTAACAGTGATCGTTTTCGATTTTAGGTTTGAATCATTTTTTAATCGATTCAAAACCTAAAACTTATCCCATTATATTCACATACATGAAAACTATGAAATCCAACTAACATTTGAATCAAAAAATATTATAAACATGGTGAAAAATACATGAAATTTGAGTCCCACAAACAATTGAAAAAATCTAATATTAGATTCTTTTTTGGTTGCTTATGACATTCACTTTTCACACAGTTTTTACCATATTTATAGCCTTTTTTGATTCGAACATTAGTTTGGTTTCATAGTTTTTATATAGGTGAATTTAATAAGACAAGTTTCAAATCTTAAATCAATCAAAAAAATTTTAAAATTGTGTCCCAAAATTGAAAACAATCATTATTAACGAAAAGAAAACATTGACTCAAATTGAAGAGTTAAAAAACCGAAATGAATCTTTTAAAAGATAAAGGATTAAAACAAATTTTAGTAAAAGGATAAAGACCAAAAATATATTTAAGCCTAATAAAAAAGAGTAAAAAGCTAAAAGAAAGGGTAGTGACACTAAATAAGTGTATAAATATCATAGGAGGGATTTAGAAAAAAGCTATAATAGAGCCTCAGCATTATATTATTGAATCATATTATGCGGTCAATACATGTAACGAATGGACTACCAGCTCCCTAGGAATAAATTCCCCAATACCAAATCACTGTGGAGTAAAAGAAGAAAAAAAATAATATCAACCCCTCTTCTAAGACATCAATAGAAGTGCAGCTGACATGGATGCTGCCGGGGTTTCTTCTAGTCTTCTGCTATGTTAGAATTCTAAGTAATTCAATAAATTGCATTTGAAACCCCATAACCATCACGATGAGATTTCTGCCATCTCCATGCAATCTTCAAACTCTCTTGAAGATCAGTGTGCTTAGCAGACCAATTCAATTCGCGTCTGATCTTTGTTGGGTCACTATACACCTCAGCATAATCACCAGGACGACGAGGCAGGAAGTCTACTTTAATCTCCACCCCTGTAGCCTTTTTACAAGCTTCCACAAACTCCTTCACTGAACTACCTGACAAACATAACACCCCATGAGAATCTTGACAGTGACAACTAAGAAATGTGCTAAGCTATTTTACTACCAAGATGAGTGCTAGCAACACACGCTCTCTTATTAGTTGAAATTTATTAAAAATTATAAAATCATGAGAGAAATTATTCAATAAGATGTGAAACCTACAAAATTTTTTGATTTCCAATAAATTTTAACCAATAAGAAAGAGTGTGTTGTTAGCATTTCTCTATTACCAATAAAATTACAGCACTACATTCTTAATCAAAGTGTTTTTAACCTACCCTTTCCAGTGCCAACATTGTAGATCCCAACTTTACCAGATTGTGCCTTTTCAAGAGCTTTCACATGAGCATCAACCAGGTCAGTTACGTCGATATAATCTCGTACGCAAGTTCCATCAGCCGTCTTATAGTCTGTTCCTTTTACCTGCAAAGTGGAAGCGCACGCAATGAGCACACTTGCAAGTACTCCATGAATTCGATATTATTGAGTGAGTTTATTTACAACATAATCATCTAGATTGTTTTCAAGCAAGTTGTAAATAACGAGTAACAGAAATAAGTTATTCTTGACGTTTAGGATTTCCATGTACCGGAAAATTAAATGTTTAAGCATACAAACCATTTCCATGGACTTGTATGGCCAAAACCTTTTCAGATTTTGTATGGAAGCTTATAAAACAACATTTATCTACCAAGATTTCAGCATAAATGAAATGCAACTGCAACAAACTTTAACGGATAAAAAGCCATAACACTAAAAACGAACTTGGCAGGAAATATCTAAACAAAGGAATGATAACTTTATTCCATTTAAGCCAATTTCACTTCATTCCATTCCATCCTATTCCACTTATCATTAAATATCCAAACATAGCCTGACTTTTATAAAGAATTCCCTTTTAGCTAAAAACAAAAATGAAAATATTAGTATCAGCGTACCTTTAAACCAGGTATAATACCACGAGCAGCATCAAAGCAGGCACCTGATATTCGACCTTGCTCTCGTAGTTCAGGCCTAGGAGCCTCACCCAATCTTCCCTCAGGGTCGGATCCAATCACATTGAAGTATCTGGTGGTTTCCCAAAGAAAAGTGATCAATAATTACCAGCATAGATAATTCTAAAATATCATCAACTTCCAGTGATTGGCTATATTTCATCCATAGTCAAACCTCAAACTGTATATGTATCAATAGTCCAAACAACATGAAGTGGGCAGTTTTGACTTCTCATATAAAAGATCGTGTCGGAAGCTCCATAAAATTTTCCCAACACATGCGTTGATTAAATGGATCAATAACACAATCATAGAACCTCTTTTGCAAGGTTTCCATATATTTCAGATATAGTAAGAATTGCTTACAGCTTTTGCAACAAAGGGCACATGGAATAAGATATAAAAAGCTATTTAAAATGAAGGGAAATGTAAATCCAAAAGACATACCTAAGAATCATTACTGCCATGTCTGAGTTTTTAGAAAAATCAAGGATGATATCTTCTGCCATCTTCTTGGCTTTCCCATATGGATTTATTGGGACCTGATACATAGAAATAGAACATCAATTTTAACACTAAATCTCCTCAAGCAGTAAAGCTAATTCAGGATGCAATGAAAAACTTAAAATGTTTAATGTTCTCAACCAACCCCCCTAATTCAACTATCCTTAGATTCCCACCTGCTTCGTTTCCTCTGTAATGGGCATCTTTTCAGGCTCCCCATATGTTGCACATGTACTAGAATATATCAATGTCTTCACATCATGTTTAGCCATAGACTCCAATACCAGCAAGGTGTTTGATGTAATATTGTGATAATACCTGACAAACATCCAAATTAGAAATAAATTAAATTAATAAAGTGAAACTGAAGTAGAACATCCAACCATACCATTCTCATAACAACAATTTGTCCAACTCTCAACAAAATCATATCTAATAACAAAGAATAGCAAAGCAATAGCAATAGCATAATGCATTTCTTGAGTAGCAAATGTGGGTGCACTCAAACCAAAAATATCCTCTAGATAAAGATGATTTTAGAAATGGTTCAACTTATCTATCACTAGTCTGGTATTCATTGCAAAAATTACATCAATAAGAACAACTACGACTTGTCTTTGAAGTTCTTATCCACAATGTTGAACAGTTAATAGAAAAATATATTATACTCAATATATTATCAGAAATACACATGTATCTTGCATCATAGTTTGTGTGTCTCAATGCGTGACTTAATTGGCAAAGCCAATATCATAATAGAAATCTCTATGTCAGTTCAAATAATGTTTCAAATGTCAATGTATATCTAAAAAGAAAATATGTGATTTGTGGAACTTAGATATAGATGGTGAAAATTAGAAACTGAACTCAAGTGCTACATTCCACAACTTATTCAGCTGAGATTAATGTGACTGAACAAAATCCAGAAGGGCTTACTTAAGAGGATCCATGGTGCTTTCTCCAACATATGCAACAGCAGCAAAGTGTATCACAGCATCAAATTTGTTCTCCAAAAATATTTTATTAACCTGATAACCAGTCAAATAAACAATCTTTCATGGGCATACCCCACACATGCATCAACAAAATAAAAAGAAAGTGACACCAAAGTATTTCTTGTAACAAAGAGCGTAAGCATACAGATTTGGGATCTCCCAAGTCAGCGTATATAAACTGAAGCCTTCCTGGTTCTGGAAATAAGTCCTGAAGAACCCTGATGGCACCCAAATTTCCTCGTGACAGATTGTCCTGCCAGAAAAAAAAAATGTTATGTCTGTAGCAACCACACTGATCAGGGCATTTGGCTTTAACAGAGAATCATATTTTCTGAATAGACATACTACTATGGTGACACGATAATTATCCTTCAGAAGTCGTAGAGCAGCATGTGAGCCAATATATCCAGCACCCCCTGTTACTAAAACATGAGTGACCCCAGGTTCGTGAATGGCAAACTGAGAAATGGGGGAAAAGCAGAAATAAAAAAAAAAGAAAGAATTAGCTAGATGAATAAAAGAGAAAAAGTACAGTTGACTTAAATATATAAGTAACAAACAAGAAGATTGAGCAAGAGAAAGAAGAAAATTATAACTGAAAAATATAACCATATAACTACTCTCTATGACTCTATCTTTCTTTCCTCTAATTTCTTTCAATCTGTCATATCTCTCAAACAACACTGGTGAACACCAACTAAACATACCCAAGCTTCATTGTTTATCAGGATAAAAGGTAAAAACAATCCATCATCTGTACCAACGATCTATCATTTTAAGGTATCTTTCAATAGGCAATAATCAAAAAGCCAAAGAAACTTAACAGGATTTATATATCTGTTCTGTTGCCCCCCCCTGCCAAAAAAAAAGAAAGAAAGAAAGAAAATACAAAACTGTCAAAGAAAAAAGCATTATCTTCAGCTCTACATACATTTTAATATTAACCATACACAAGTAGGAAGATGGAAACTTAAATACATTGAATGAGTTCAGTCAACTCAACAAGAACATGTTAGTGTGACTCCCTTTTTCCCCATAAACTGGCACCAAAAACTATCCATACAGAAATCACATTGAACAGTGACAACAAGCAAGCCTTATTCCACTAGATCTCACTATGCAGTAGATCTCTCAAATCTCAATGGCATAATAAATGTCTCCAGTCTCTTTTATGAACTTAAATCAAATACAACAACAAAGCCTTATCCCACTAGGTAAGGTCAACTACATGGATCACATGACATCATTCGGTTTGGTTAAAGACCAAACCTAAACAATTAAAATATGTAATTATTGCCATCAAGGAAACATAGTATTTCATGTGTGTAACAGGATTAATACCCACATATCCCAACTCTAATTGTTGGGTACAAATGTACTATAACGCCAACTGCAATAAACAATATAATCTAATCTACAGATACAACATAAAAGATGCACACACATATGTAGGTAATGGTGTATGGCATTTTAACTGTATCAATGGTATAGGGATTACCGGACTAGGGGAATTCAAAGATGGAGATTGCTTGATCATGATAATGCATAGTGTTGTTAACACAGCAGCAAGAAATACTTTCCCAACAAAATTGCCCTTCCTTTTTGGCTCTGCGTAATCCATGCCTAAAGGACAGAACAGAAAAACAGAAACTACATTTTCAAACACCAATATATGATAAGTGGGGAAAAAATAATAACAAACATGAAACAGATTACAGGACATTGACAATTAATAAATTCACAAACACCTTATGTTGTCAATTCATATACCTGCACACAGTCTATCCAATAGTCAAGTGTTACAAAAGGTAAAGCTTTCCAATCCCATTTTCAAATTGATTAACACTTTAAGATCCCAAGCTTCATTCAAAGGAAAAAAAAATTGAGAGTACGCCATGCCACCATTCGTGCTCAAATTTAGAGGACAGAATCATACCTCCCATTGATGTAGCTCTGGCTGCCCTTGACTGATTTCTGGACCTGCCAAAATTTAGCATTTGCAAAATCCCTATTGCTTGGTGTGTAGAATGAGGTCTTATTCCTTGATATCAATGATCAAATCAAGCTCCACTCCCCAGACAGATCTTGAGAGACATGCTGCAGTTAAAATCATACCATATGAGATATCTTCTCCCCTAGAATGCAAAACAACCCAAAGAAGTAAAAAATGAAAAACCACCAAACAAAAAAATAAAAAGCAAGCAAAGGATTGACCCCAAAAAACACAGTAAAGTAAAAAAAGGATAAACATTTAAGCAAAACAGCAAAAAGGACCGGGGGATGGGGGGTTAGGGATTAGGCGAATGAAAAAACATAGAATTCAATAACCACAACACTTTTGCAAATGAAACAGAACCATTGCAACTCACCAACAAATTCAAAACTGACACATGGCGAACCAAAGAGAGGGCATCCAGAATTTCAAGATCCACATAAACCAGCACAAGAGCAAACCAATAGAAAATTGAAACACAGACACACAAACACACACAACGCTAAAAGTTAGCTCTGCATAACTCATCATTCATAACACTAACAAAAGACAAGCACACCAAATTGTTCCTCCTCAGAGCATTAAAGGCAAAGGAAACATGGGGAAAAACAAACGAGGACCACATTCCCATTTAATAACCCAATGAGAAAAAGCTACAGATTTTGAACAAACCCAGAAGACCCCACAGTTTCAAGATCCAACACGTGACAAATGCATACAAAAACCCATCATTAACCGTTTCAGCACAACCACACTTCAAAACAACCCCATAAATCAAAATTCAGAATAACACAAGATTCCCAGAAAACAAAAACGAATTCGAAGCTTAAATAACACCAAGGAAGCGGTTCATCAGAACCAGACCCGAAACCGCAATCACAGTTACCTCGAAGGAAAAGCAATGAAAAAAGAAAACACGAGCTTTCACAGATACCCACAAGATCTTAATAGGATATAAGAGAAAATAGAATTGGAATAGCTAAAATGAAGGGGAGAAAAATATGTACCAGAAGAGACGGTGGAGAGAAAGTGGAAAATGGAAAGAGAGTTGCATACGAATATGGAAGGGGGTCCAAAATTGAAGGGTGGTTTTGAGAGCCTTGAATATATGATGAAGAGAGAGAAAGAAGAGAGAGAGTGGCGGAGAGTTCTGTGCGTGCAGTCCATGTTGTCGAAACGTTAGAGGGAGAGAGAAAGAGAGAGAGAGAGACTGGACCCCGAATCAAAGGAACAACAACATCATAAGACTTCTTTTTGGTTTTTAATTTTTTTTAACTATGTTCGTTTAAAAAAAAAAAGATTTTAATTTCTATTGGCTAAAATTTTACACCGTATATTAATCAAAATTTATGGTAAATATAATTTTTAAAATAATTATTATAAAATTCAATAAATTTTTAAAATAAATAAAATAAAAATCATTTACAGTGTCAAAACATAAATTATTCACTCTTTAAAAAAGAGTTTAATTTTATTATTATTCGTGTAGAGATTTTTATATAATTAACAAAGTGAAAATATCATATATATGTATCTTTTAGAATAAATAATATATGTTCTAATAATATAAAAATTTTATACACTATTATTTAATTATAAATTAGTAATAAATTTGTTAGTTTTTATAATAAATATTTTAAAAAATATACTAAAAACATTTTCTGATTAATTAATAATATAAAAACTTTTATTGCAACAGTAAATGGTTATTGACCTTTAACTTTTAAAATAATTAATATAAAATTTAATATTTTTACTATGTACGTATGATGATTCATAATGAGATGAAAATTACACTTTTAGTATATTTTAATTAAATTATTAAAAATATACTAGTTAATTATTAAAAGGGTTGGTACTTGAAGCTTGAAATTGCAACTCCTTTTTGAGTGTCCAATCATGTGCTACCATTTGTTGCGTCCTCTACTTGACGAACGCGGGACGGTCTTATGTAATTACAATCTGCATGCCATCATATGGGGCAGCGTTTTTCCACTTTGGGACCTACGTGTCCCGTGAAACTCAACGTTCTATCACGACCGGTTTCTTTCAATTGCATCTTTGCTCTAGTAAAAAAATTTAATAGGCAAGCCATATTCCGAATTTTTTAGAAAACGAATCGGTAGACATTAACACTTTGTTTGGTAGCAGCAAATTACATGAGAAGAGAAGAGATTTGCAGCGAAATTACTACTTTTCATCCGTTTGTTAAGGAAGAAAAACAACAAAATATTTTAAAAAACACGAGACTCACTGTTTAAAAATCTTTCACAAAATAACAAAGAATTACACAAAATTTATTGTGCACGAGAAAGACACTCTTTACAAAAATAGTTATATAAATCGATTTACACAAGTTAAAATTAATTTGTAACCCTTTTTTTATTGATGTGTAAATTAGCTTAAGCAAAATCAATTTACAATTGGGCAAATCGATTCAGTTCCTACTCCCTGGAAATTATTGTACCCCTTGTTTTCTAAATCAATTACCCTTCCCACCCCCCCGATTTCTGCCCCTGCAGCCCGTACCTCTTTTTTATGATAATAATAATAATAATAATAATTAAATAAAAACCTCAAAAAAATGAACTTTTATTTTATTTTATTTTTATTTCTCTTCAACCTAACAACCTTAACTTTCACTCTATTTTTCTTCTCTTCTCTTCTTTTCTCTTCTCTTCCTTTTCCTCTATTTCTTTCATCTCTACCAAACACACTCTAAGTCTTTGTTTGGTAGAGAGAGAAAAATAGATAGGAAAGAAATATATAAGAAATAAGTTAAGAAATGAGAAATAGATAAGAAATAATTTAAAATTTTAAGTTGTTTGATAGGAAAAAAATAAATGAAAAATATGAGAGAGATAGAGAAGTGAATAAAAGTAGATGGAAAATAGAGTGAAAATAAATAGTGGGACTCACAAAATTTTTAAAAATTTCCTACCTATTTCTACTCAACCAAACCACCTATATTTTTAAAAATTCAAAAATTTCTTCTTCTCGCCTCTTCTCTCCATTGTACCAAACAAAGCATAAGGGTTCATTTGGTGGTCATGATAAGATAAGATATAAGAGTAAAATAAGAACAGATAGGATAAAAGTAAAATAAGCTATAATCTTATCTAATGTTTGGTGTACACCAAATAACAAACTAGATAACGATAAAATAAAATATAAATTATGTTCAAATAACAAAATTATTGTTTCATAAAATTACATATAATTTTTTAAAAGTAACTTTAATTTAATTTTTTACTTTTTTTACAAAAAAATTACAAATTTAACTAAACTATACAATATTATTTTTATTTATGTAGTTACTTTCTTAAAATTATATAAGATTTTTAAAATTATAATTATTATTCAAAAAAATTATTTAAATAATAATTATTTAAATTTTAATATTTTAATTAATATGCTTTAAATTTACATGTCAAAATTATTATTATTATATATAAATTAATATATATGTTACTATATATTATGTTTATTATATATATATTGTTTTACATATATACAATGAGATAAGATAAGTTCTCTTTATATATATATATATAATCTCAAATAAGAAAGCTCCACGTATCAATTTCTGGAGCAATTTCACACAAAATCTTATCCCACTTGGCTTCATGACAATACTTCTCTTTATTTTTTGCTTAGGTGTCGGACTCATATTCATTCTTACATAAATCAATTTGTGGATATTTATGACACAATAATTAATTTGATGATATAATTTAAAATTATTCATGAAATCAATTATTGCTTGAGTGTGAATAGCATTGTACAATTTAACAATTAGAATTAATTGTTTTTGCACAAGTTATGTAATCTGTATAATTTCCTTTTTTTTTAATCAAATTTCAAATTCAAAATGTAATAATTATTATTGTAAGTAATTTTGAAATAGTATTGGCCTTAATTTCCCTTTTTATGAAACTCCAATTTCAAAATGTAATAATTATTATTACAAAGGTAATTTTGAAACAGTGATTTTTGCATTTTGGTTGTTTAATGAGGGAATAAAAACACCAAACACCTTTCTACAATGTCAATTGTTACAATTGGGCATCATGATTTTTTTTTCTTCAATCTTCATTCTACCTTGTTTTTTTCAAAGAAAGAGAAACATCATGTGAAAAATTAAAAGGTAGAGCGTTTGGTTTGAGAATCCCTTCCCTATAGGTAAGCAAATGTACAACTTTTCTAATAATAAATATTGTTTATACATTATTTTTTCTCTTTTTTTTTCTACAAATCATTACAAATTTATTGATTGTCTTTCTTCTACCTTTCTTTAATTGAAAAATGACTTCTTTCTTCGCACTACATTGTTTTTCTTTCTTCCATTGAAAATCGGTACAAATTTACTAATTGTTTTTTTTATGTAGCCATGATTTGAGTATCCAAAGCAAGCTCTTTGAGAAGAAAGCTTAGCATTTGTTTTACATATTATGTATATTTATATTTTATAATTTTATGATTTTTTATTTCTAATTTTCTCCCATTTTGTAGATACCATTTTACTAAATAATAAGTTAAGGAAGATCAATATTTGTTTATTAGAAAAAAATGATTTCCTAGTGAGCGAAACGATGAGTCTACCTTCTAATTTTATACTAATTCACTTTCTATTCTATACATATATCACATGTTATTGTATTATAGCTGAAGAAACTATTTTTTATCACATGTTTTTACAAATTTCAGGTAATTAAGCTGCAATGGAATGGATATTGCTTATGAATCCTATTTGAACAAAGCAACCATTGTTGAGAAAGTTATAACTCAAAATAGCACAAAGCTACAAGATTAAGTTAAAAGAGTCTTGACCAAGAGCTTCATGAAATGGAATCAAAGGATATAACAAAGTCAAACATAAATGAAAGATGCATCTGTAATGAAGAAATAAGGGATATATGTTTTCTATAAATTCATCACCTGTAACTATTATAGAATTCATAGTCTATAAAATGATCTATTATAAAATTATATATTTTGTACCTTCCTCTAATTTATTATTTTATTAATTTTAATATGAATATATTTTTTTCTTTAAAGTGTCTCTTCACCCAAATTCATTGATGACTTTTTTTTTATCCAAGAAAATTTGAATTTTTTACTTAATTAATTTAGATTCAATTACTTGATAGCATATTAAAACCAATTCATGTATTTGTTTCTATTTTTTTCCATCTATATTTAAATTTAGACTCCAAATTGTTTGTGTTTTTAATATTTTTTAATTCATTGTTATAGTAATTAAATATAATTTTTATATCTATATTTCCAATTTAAATCTATTAATAATTTGATTTATATCTTAGTTTTAGTGTATTTATCTTTTAAATAAAATAGATAATTTTATTCGCTTAATACTTAAAACAATAAAAGTCAATTAAAGATGAATGATAATAAACATACAAGAGATAATATTACATATTCTTAAATTAATGTAAAATATATTGAAGAATTAATGGAATGAAATGTAAATTTTCTATTGAAGATTAATATATTATATTTAATAAATTCAACATCTAATAGTAATAATTATTCATACCGAATGAGCTATAAAATCGTACCGAATAGTTAAGATTAAAAAGTTAATTTTATGTAGTGATCTTTATTGTTCAAGTTTAGGTTTAATGGTTAAAGCTCGCACGTCTAACTCTCATATAAAAAAGGTTTGTTCATTGATACACCATTCTTAATTTTTAAATAAAATCCTTGGGAAGTATGAATTTTGAATTTTAATTAGTCTAGTGTTAATTCTACCATTAAGCATTTATACCATCAACAAGCAATTAGATGCTAATCAATGACAGTGATTTTTTAAAATTAATATCTAATTGTTCCACAACATTTTCTTTAGTAAATATACTAAATTAAAAATAAAAATAGAATTTGGGATGGTGACAATTCTTTGTAGACTTGTTAACTATATTTCCATACAAATTTAACATATAAAATATTGTCTTTTAAACAAATAATTGCTTTATTTTTATTTTTATTTTATTTTCTCATCTAACTAATTTATTAAAGACTTTTCTCTTATCACAGTGATAAAATTCTGCTCATTGCACGGTGATATCATTATTATTGCTATTTTTATTAATTATTAATATTTTATGAATAAAAAATAAAAAAAGATGACTAATTTATGGGATTGATGGAAGTTTGTAGCAATTGATTGGTGTGATTCTTAATTTTCTTTTATATACATGTATCTTATAAAGCAAAGTAGCTAATTTTTTGATAATTTATTTATATTACCTAATATATGAAAAGACATTAATTTTTCAATAACTTCTAATTCAATTATAATGAAAATATTAATTTTTTAATCTTCTATTTTTATTTTACATAAAAATTGTCTTTTAAAACAATAAAAAATATCCCTCTCACACACATAATTTATCCATGTATCACATCAGATCAAATTTAACATATATAAATGTAATTTGAATTGTGATTTGAATTTATTAAGATAATTACGACCAATTTATATTTTAATTAAGGTAATAAAATTATTTTAAACAAAAGTTATTAGATTTTTTTTAAAATTATATAATTAAATTAATTAATGTAATTATCAATTATACAAAATTATGTTAATTACTTACAATTATTATATATATTTGAATTAATTTTTTTTACTAATAATTAAAACAATTTAAAAAATAAAAGATTAACATAATTACATATAATTATTATAATTTATTTTTGGTAAATGTAATTATTAATGTTGATAAATATTTATTTCTATTGTTAATAAATATATTATAGGCTTAAATATATTTTAAGTCTCGACAAATATGACTCTATCAAATTTTAGTCTTTGCAAAAAAATTGTTCTTTTTAGATCCATGACATTTTCTTAATGATTTTTTTTTAGTCCTTATCATTTACTATAGTTAATTTAGTGCTAACATTGCTAACAAAATAAAGAATATTAATTAAGATTATGAAAAATATTTTAAATTACGATAATTAAATTATTTTTACGTGTGTAATTCAACTAAGTAATATATTTATTATTTTATATAAATAAGGTAATTATATATAATTTAATTTTATAATTTATTTTAAATTTTAATATATTATAAATAGTGATTTTTATTGCTTTAATATTATTCTTACTTTTTATTTCACTAATTTATTTTTAACATTGTAATTTTTAAAATATAATTTACTTAGACATTATAATTTACCTTTAATATATTACTTTGATGTTATTTTTATGTTTTAATTCATTAATTTTGACTGATTGCAATATAATTTATTTATTCTTAATATATCACAAGCAATGATATGGTCTCTAAAGATAAAAGTAACATATTAAAAATAAATTATAAACATCTAAGTAAATTATAATTTTTTTAAAAAAAGCACAATGCTAAAAGTAAATTAGTAAATTGAAAAGTAAGAACAATATTATAAGTAATAAAAATTACTGTTTATAATATATTAAAAATTATAAATAAATTATAAAATTAAATTATATATAATTACTTTATCTATATAAAATAATAAATGCACTACTTAATTGAATTACCCACCTAAAAATATTATAATTATTTGAATTTAAAACATTCTTCATTATCTTAATTAATATTATTTATTTTGTTAGCTATATCAGCACTAAATTAACTAGAGTTAATGATAATGACTAAAAAACACTAAGAAAATGTCAGAGATTTAAAACTAAGAAAAAAATTTACAAGAACTAAAACTAAACAAAACTATATTTTTAGAGACTTAAAATATATTTAAGCTATATATAATTATTATATATAATTATATTGATTATGATAATTACGACTATTATATATTGTGATTTCAATTAATTAAGAAAATTATGGCAATATATATTTTAATTATGATAATAAAAATTACTTTTAACAAAGGTAACTAGATTTTTTTAATTGTAGAATTAAAGTAAGTAATATAATTATCAATTATATACAATTAAGGTAATTATCAAAAATTATTATATATATATATTTGAATGAAAATTTTTGTTTTAATTAAACCAAATGAAATTTAAGGTAATTACATGTAATTATTATACATAATTTAATTTTTATTGACTGTAATTATTAAATGTTGTTAAATTTTCAATTTTATTGATAAAAACATATAATTTATATTAATTATGGAAATTACGGTTCACACACATACATATTATGATTTGAAATAATTAATATAATTATGATCAATATATATATATTTTAATTATGGTAATATAATTATTATTAATATAATGTAGTTATCAATCATATACAATTAAACTAATTACTGCAATAATTATAGATTTGAATTACATAATTAAAGTAATTAAAATAATTATGATTATATATAATTAAGAGAAATATTTTGGTTATATATAATTCATTTTTCTCAACGTGATTTTTTTATTTTTTATTGCTAATATTAGATAATTATATTAATTAAGGAAATTACAACTAATACATTTTTAATTGAATTAATTGAAGTTTTATAATTAATATATATAAGTTTTAATTAAGATATTAAAGGACTATTTTAAGTTAGGTTATATGTGTGTGTGTGTTGTAATTATTATAAAAAATTTAGTTTTATATCTATGTTATATATATATATATATATATTATATATATATATATATAATATGTGTGTGTATATATATATGTGTGTGTGTGTATATATATGTGTGTGTGTGTGTGTATATATATATATATATATGTGTGTGTGTGTGTATATATATATTGTGTGTGTGTGTGATATATTGTAATTATTAAAATAATTGCATGTGTTAGATGTTATATTTCAAAATGTCAATGAAAAATATAAAGTTTAGTCAAAAACATCACATCTATTTTTTCTAAAGTCATAGGGTCACATTCATTTTTTTTTCTATCGAAATGTTGTTGCTTTTTTTTTTTTTACAACCTATCTATATTTTAATTTGAGCTAATATAGATAATTAATGTAATTATCATCTACATATAATTAAGGTAATTGTCTGTAATTATTATATATATATATATATATATTGCATAATATATTAGTTAAGGCAATTATGATCAATATATATTCTAAAATGCATTAATTAAGGTAATTTTTCACCCACGATCAATTATGCGTTCCATTATTTAGATCAAAATCAAGAAAATGTATCAAATTTTCAATATTTGATGATGATCAAATAGTATGTACATCAACCAAAACATTATGTATCAAGAAATATTTGATAATGTTTAACATGACCAAAAACATTAACATGAATTTTATTCCAATTTTATTTTTTCAATTGGAGTGTTGTGTTTTTTTTTAGTATCTTGGATTTTTTTTAATCTTTTTTGCAATTGACACTTATCTTTCATACTATAAAGTCAATGGTCATAATTATGTCAAAAGTGTTCAATTAATTTCACTCAGTTATCAAATCTTTCATATTAAAATGCTATTTTTTTTTCAATGGAAGTGATGAAACCCTCTTTTAATTTCTAACAAAGATACAAAAAAACTATAAAACCCTTTGTGATCTCTTAGATTTTATTTTTGCCACATTCATCTTTTTATTTGGATTGTAAGTATAATGATTAGAGATGACAAAAAAAAAATATCGTACTTGTGGGTAAACTATACTATAACTTGAAAATGGATAGCTTAATGGGGTACTTGTTGATAAAATAAATGAATTTTCTCTATCTACTTATTAATGGAATAGGGGCAGGTACCTGAACATGTAAGTACCCGCAATTTGGAATTACTTAAATAACTTTAATTATATATAAATTAAGTTGTTCTAATTTATTTTTAGTATAAATATATATTTCAAAATTATTTGTTTTAGTACAAATATATATTTTAAAATCATTTATTTTTAGCATAAATATATGTTTTAAAATTGCTTGTTTTTAATTTATTTTATTTTATATTTTCATAAATATCCATGGATACCCCTGTATACCTTTGGATATTATAAAATTCATTGATACCCGTTGAAGAGATACTCATGCAGGTACGAGGTAGACATGAGGTGTACTTTCATTCAACAAGGGCAGTGATGAGAGGTTATTACTCGTGCCCACCTTACCGCATTGTCATCCCTAATAACAATTTAGTCCGCATAATATCAAATCATATTTATAAAAATCATATTAATATTTTATACAATATTCACATTTAAGAATTATCATCTAAACTATCTATTTACATATACATACATACATATATATATATATATATATATATATATATATATATATATATATATATTTAAAATACAAAATATCACTACAATATTAACATTAAAATAAGCATCATCATACTTAATTTCACTAATAATATTAAAACTTATGGTCTTTCTTTTTTTTATAATAAGTATTAAAATAAATACATTTAGAAATTTACATATTAATAAACATTATATTTACCTTACAAGTAATTAATATTGCATATCAATCAAAATAATAATCGAACGCTAATTCTCGTGCATTGCACGAGTCCACACACACACACACATATATATATATATAAAGAGAACTTATCTTATCCCGTTGCTTCCTAACCCAGCTTTCTCCTTAGGATAAGAATACATTGAAGCAATAGGATAAGATAAGGAATAGAATAACATCATCATATTTTATTGGCGTAGCAAACAACGGATTACAACATGATATGATAGTTATCTTATCTTATCTTATCATATCCTGACCATTATACGGGCCCTAAAGGATTACTTCAAATAGAAATAAGAGTATAAGTATTATTTGAAATTAATTAATTATTAGAATTTAATAGTTATGTACTGACAGTATAAAAAACTAATCAAAAATTACTGTTAGTATGACTTTTAAAATAATTATTGTAAAAATTAACAAACTTATTATATAGTTTGTAATAGATGACAATGTAAAACTGCTTTACATTGTCAGTCTATAACCTATTTTTTCCAATGATTATATATTAGTATTTATGAGCACTCTTCAAATAATTGTGTTTGCTTGTTTGTTAATTTTTGCATAGATTATGTTAGATTATTATTGTGGCGATTGTGGCATTAGTATCTCTTTTACATGTATAAATAAGGAGATTTACTTTTTATTAAAAAAAGTAGTCCAACTCTTTGAAAGTTGTCACTTGTTTGAAATATAAATATAACAAGTTAATGAATATTTTAATATAATGAGACATTTGAATTAATATTAATTAAATTTAACTGCACTTTTCCATATTCTTCTATTTTTAAATTTAGTAAATTTGGTCTCTTCATCGATTTTATTCTACTTAAAACCTTTAAATTTTTATGTTTTACTTAAAATCTTTACGCATTGAGTCAATTAAATTATATTTTTTTAATTTATTAATATAAAGATTAAATTTTATCCAAAATAAAAAAAAATCTCAAATTTTTTCTCTTTATATCCTAAACTTACATTTAATAAAATCCTTCAAATTTTATCAAATTTTCACTAAATATATCTTCTAAATTTTAAAATCATTTAATATCTTAAATTCATCATAAACTTCTAAATATTTGGATAAAATAATAATTAGAGAGTTTTAATAGAAGAAAATCACCAAAAAGATTAAATTTTCTCAATTTAAAAAATAGAGAAATTTGATAATTAACTCAAACCAAATGGGAGAGTAATTAAGCCCTTAATTATTAAATTGTTCTTAAAATCCCTATTACTTTGCAAGTAAAAGAATATCAGTAACATTTTGTATATTTTTATTTAATACTTTCTTAACGTTGAATAAAATTTAGTATAAACCTCATCAAGTATTTTGGTCTCATTTTTTTCTATTAGTGATACTAATATGAAATTCAGGTCAACTAAATGAAGATATATATAGGGAAAGGATCCGTTGACACTAGGTGTAAGAGTTAGTCAAATTACACTTTCAATAACTTTTTGTATAATGCAAATTTAACCAATCCAACTGTTGAATTTGTTGTTTTTATTAATTAGATTAAGTATACAAAATTTCATACAATTCTAAAATTATTTAGTACTTCATTAAATCACTTTAATATATATATATATATATATATATATATAACACATTTTTCTCGCAGGTAAAATTTGAATGGAATTATAATCTATTGTCGAGTACTGAGGAGTTGATTTTCAGGTTTGATGAACCATATACTTGTCACTTTTTTTTTTTTTGCAAAAGTTAAAAAAAAATACAAGATAAGTTATGCCAATATACAATGTTTATAATTCGTCTTTATGTAATATAAATAATCCGTGTGTGTTTAATTTAACTTATTTTAAAAAATAATTATTAATTTTTATTATCATCTTTCTAAGAGAATTTTAAAAAATAAGCAATTTTTTCTTTTAATTGAAGATGTTATGTATTCATAATTAAACAAGGAAAATTTTTAAGATTTATTATCTTTCTCAATAAACAATCTATTCATATGATTCCTCCTTTATCAAATATCTCATTTTTTATATTTTTAATTCCTCTCGCATATTTTTACTTAAATTTAGTCAATCTTATAGTTTTATTTTGACTTTGAATTTGAATATTGAATTTTCAGTTTAACACACCATATCAAATTAATATGTATTAGTAATTAAATTATTTATTTTCATAAATTTATTTTTTATTGTTCTTTTTAATAAAATAAAATTTTCATTATTGATAATGAAGATGTCTCTTTTTATATTTTTTAATTTTTAAAATATGTAATTTTATTATTATCTAATGATGATAATATTTGTACCTTTTATATATTTTTATATGAATTTAATATACATGTATTGTCAATAAAAATCGCTAACGACCAAATAAAAATTACACTTGATATGACTTGTAAGATAGTTATTATAAAAGTCAACAAATTTACAATAAATGATAGTTTGTGATTAGATGATGATGTAAAAAATATTTACACAGTCAATACACATGTATTATTTATTCTTTTTATATTTGTGTTTATTTTTAAATTCAATCTGAAAATACACATGTGATGTTCAAGAATTTTGTTTGTATGTTATTTGAACTTGTCACTTAACTATTAACAAGGACGAAGCTTATTGAGAATGCCGTAGTTGCTTACCTTTTATAATTTCATGTGAATAAATAAATAAATAAACGCCAAAGGCACGATCATGTGGTAGAATTATAATTAATGACATTTTTTAGAGCAGCGTTCTTTCAATTTTGTGCTTTTTCAACTAGGTTTATCTTATTATGAGGTTTGTATGGCCACTTCTCTTTTTCATTGTTATTTGATGGCAGTTCCAAGTAAATTCTTTTCTCCCTGCTGCTTTCAACATTGTGAATCCCTTTCATTTTATTTGTATATGAAAAAATAAATAAATCTACAATGATATGTTTTTTTAAAGGTTACAATGATATGGTTGATGTTAGTTGATTATTAAATATTTGATGCATTTTTGTTATTTATGAGTATGGATTATGTTATCAATATATTATACACTGTTATAAAGTAGATTCTACCAGGAGTTGAGTTTGAGTGTAGCAGAAGGAGTTAGTCCTTTACAACGCAACGACCCAAGGTTTGAATCTTCATTAAGAGATGTGTTTACATTTAGTATTCAAGCGCATTTCAAAGAAGATTGCCTCTAAAAAAGAATATTGGTAGGAAACGAAAAAAAAATTATAAATTAGATTCTCCATGTTGGAACATAATATTTTTTTATTTTTCAGAATTATCATTATTAATTACTTATTACAAGATATAAAGCCAAACCTAAAACATTCATTTGAAACTCAGCCTCGAGTAGGAGGGCTTATGTTCATGAAGATGCTTGGTTAAAGACAAAATTTAAATTTAGAAATAAATATAAAAAGAAGATTGTAAATATAAATCTTTTCATTACTTATTAAATGATTAAAAACAATAAAAAGAAATTCACATAATCTTTATTATTATTATTATCTTTATCTTTATCTTTCTTAAAAAATAAAAAAAATGAATTGACAACATGATGTCTATTGGTAGGTTAGTGAATAATAGTTTGTTTAATTTTATATCTTTACATGTAGAAACTTTATGTACCGTTGATTTCTTAGATTTTTTTTTAGCTGCAATTGATTGACAAATTTTTTTTATATTTATGTTTTTTTAATTCTCTCTCTATATATTATTCACACGAGAGGCAATCTTTTTTTTTTTTTTTGAAATTGAGATATAATCATAGAGTATTAAATATTACCTCTGTTTCTTTTTAAGTATCATTTAAGGTTTTTATATACAAATCAAGAAATGTAATAATTTTTTTGGTTTTCCATAAAAAAAGTTTTGAAATTTTTTATTGTACCCTTTTTCATTTCTACTCCACAATAAATAAATACTAGTTGTAAATGTGTAAATTAATTAAAAATTAGGTAAGAAATAATGGTATAATTGACAAAAAAAATAATTAATGTCATTTTAAACTTTAAAAATGACAGATAAATAGAAATAATTTTTTTAAAAAAACCGACAAATAAAAAAAAATGGAAGGAGTATAAACATTTCTCCTAGTAACAACTTAATTAGTAGTAATCTGTTATGTTCTGAAAAATTGTCTCCTTCTTATCGATAGACTCAATCCCCATTCATTATTTTTAAATTAATATGATCATATATAAGGCAAAATACTCCTGGCACAGCCACAGCTTGTTATTACGGGCACATTATTGTAATATCGTCATTAAAGCTAGACTTGCTAAACCATGAGCTATTATTTTGTTCATTCCCGCAAACATTCTTATTTGAAAGATTAGCTAATGAAATTAATGAGATTCTGCAACAGGGATAGATTATTGAGATATAATGAAAAATGTCGACTTTATATTGCCACTTTAGGCATATAAAGTGATACTGAGTATAAATTAACAGATAAACAATTATTATTTTTCTCCGATCTAAGTAAACAATGAGGTGGGTTCTAATTTTTAAAGCATCCCACGTGCAAAACACATTTAAATTTTTTAATGCTTTACTCTTTTTCTCTTGACAACTAAAATTATCACACCCTCGTACCTTTTAAATTCCTGTGCAAAAAACTATAGATGGCCTGTTAATTTACTGAGTTTTGTAATCAACAAAATTGATGCTGAACAGAACAGATACAGAGCTTCTTATAACTGCTAGTTCATTAATTACTCCAAAAACTAGGATGGGAATTTTTGCGTGTCTATGGTCCCCCACCTCCAATCTGTGATGGATATCTTCACCCTCCTAAGGTTTTTTTTTTTTTCTGTCGGTTACAAGCTTACACTTTCTCTACCTCCTGCTTATATATAAAGTTTACATTTATTAATCATCTTCTAATCAAGTGTCCTTTACGTCAAAAAAGTCCAAGGAAATTTAATATCACCCCCAAGAAGTTTGGTGCCTCATTCTCAATCCTGTGAAACAAATGAACTTTCGAGTTTCGCAAGTCAAGTGAAGTGAAATAGTCTTGCATAAACGATTTTGATTAATTTTTATTAAATCCGGGCCCGCTCACGTTGGTGTCCATATACTTATTCTTTGGAAATATTTTATGAGAGGAAACATAAGTTTTTATGAGCATAGACCGGGAAAGTGTATGGAGAGAAAGGAAAGGGAGATAATTTTCTTTTAAATTAAGAGAACTATATAATATATAAATAAATAAATAAAATATTAGGATATTAAATTTATGTTAACACATTAATTTTTTATTTTAAAAATATTAAATTAGAAAAATTTTGTTTTTTTTTTTTCTTCCCAAAACTCACCTTTCAAGATGCTTACAACTTGGTTCGATTCAATCAATAAAATTACTGAATCATATACCAGGTTTGATTGAATAGGTAAAATTGATCAAATCGTTGACTGAGTTATACACAGATTTAATTATATTTTTAAAATTATTTTTAGAGTCTAACGGGCGAAAACCTAACTCAACTATCTAAAAAATGAATAATCAAATTAACTAACTTTTAAAGGTCGTGGTTTTTCTTTAAAATAAGCAGTGTGTTTGTTTTAATGTTTTTCCAAAACCACCTTTATCTTCAATCCTTCTCTCATATTGGATTGACTTTGGATATGACTCAAGATTAGACGAACATACACTAATACATACATGAGCTTAGGTGGGTCAAACATCGACTAGGTGTGTAGCCAATGTTAGTATGTTGATTTCAAGTGGTTTGAAATTATCTAAAAATTAAAAAAGTAAAGAAAATGCTCTAAATTTGTTACTCCTATTTATTAATTGAATGAACCATGAACCATATTTATAATTTTAATCTTTAAAACATTGTTACCGAGTCTATCAATCCAGCATAGAAATTAGTTTGCGTCTTTTCCCACAACTCCATATTCTTTTTTATGAAAATATAAAAAATAATGTTTTGTTATTTTTTATGGTTTAAGCATATTTTTAGCTATAAAATTTGAGACTTTTCATAATAACCTCCGTAATTACTTAATGGTAACGTAACATATATCTAAACATGTCATTTTAGGAATCATGATGAGATGATACATGTTTAAATATATGTCATATCATTGGTAAGTAATAATAGGGACTATTTTAAAATATTTTAAAATTTATGAGGACTAAAATTAATAACTTTTTAGAGAAATAAAACTAAATTTAACTATATTTATAAGAATTAAAAATATATTTTATATTTTTATTGTTTGTGCAGAAGGAAGAAGTTTAGTCGTACAACTTCCATTGTTTGGCATCGTCGTGAACTTGGGTAAATAGTCAATTATAATGAGAAAACATTAGAAGAAACGCACGCTACCTGGTGCTTTCCTTCCTTGTCAAATTTGGTGGACTTTGAATTTTTAATATCTACTTGCAAAGCTTTCCACCAAACCTGGTGTGGACTTCAAAAGCACAAAGAAACCAATTAAGAGAACAACGTGTAGTTAAGAGACAACTCACTTTGTCATATGCATGTTTTTATTTTGCTTTTGAACCTACTTCACTTTAATATGCATGTATAGAGATAGCAAGTGAGTTCAACCCGTCCGATCAACTTAGGTAACTCGTCACTTTTTTTTTGTTAGATTGTATATAATACTCCATAAATTCGCTTAAACTATCTCGCACAACATTTGGTTGTGGCATGTTAAAATTCTATAAGTTAGGCATTCCTGATGGGTCAAAAGTAGAGATATTTATCTATTACACTCAATTGATTATCCTACTTTCAGATAATCATTTTAAAATGAAAGAATTTAATATCAATAACTGACTAATTAAAAAAAGTTTTGTATTTTGAAATAGAATAGCTTCAAATGTCTTCAAAGTCGAAAAGACAAGTCTATATGAGAACTAGATAGAGCCAGATTAGTTAATTTGAAAGTCAAACATCACAAATTAGATGGATTCACAATACACTGAACCTTTTTTTTTTTTTTTTTCCAAAACAATTGAATAACTAGAGCATTTAAAATATTTCTCCTCCTATAACAACAAAACACACCAAGACATCTTTAGTCCATTCTACCACTTGGTAAAGGGGTGAGCAAGATTTATCCTGTCTCACTTACTTGCCCAATCCAAAGTTGATTTTGACAGGTTTTAGTTATAAAAATTAGATCCAATATATTTTTAGGGTTTCAAATTGTCCTAACTCATAATAATATATATTATTAATTAGTTATACATAATGATTACAATAAAAAGAAAGGAAAAAACTTGACTTGTTTTTAAATATACATCTTCAAAAGCAAGTCGATTTGGATTAGAGACGAATAATAAAAATAGGGTTGTGAAAATAAAATAGATATTTTTTTATATTTTCTAATATATTAATTCAAAGTTAAAAAAATTTAAACAACAAAATTCTTATTCTTTGTTTTTGTTTTAATATTCATTATTTTCTTTGTATTATTTTTTTATACTTCTTAATATAAATAGAATTCTATAGAATAATACTAATACTAAATATTTTCATTAGATTAATTTACTCAATTCATGAGTTGAGTAATAAGTTTGTTGATTTGGAATCACAGGAGGGATAGATGTCACATATGATGAATTTATTTCTTAATTATGTCACTATATTTATTTTTATTCGTTTATAATAAAACTTTTGATCTAATAGATAATATTTTACGTAACATTATATTTATATTGATATTATTTATTTTAAAATATATATTATAAAATATATCTTAATTTAAATTTTATATTTTATATTTTGCAATTTAACCATACATAATATTAAAATTGATATATCACATTAATAAATCAGGTTGATCTAGTCTTATTCCATATTTTATCAAGTCTTGATTAAGTCAAGCTTGGATTCAAATAAACAACCTTATCAAAATTTCAAATCAAATGCAGAAAAAGATAAACCTATTCTAACCAGTGCTACGCACACTCCAAACGATGTTTATGATGATATGCTATATATAATCTTTACCTATGTCTAAATAAAAATAATAAGAAGAAGAATAAAGGGCCAAATCTAATAACTCAGTGAGGGCATCACCAACCATAAACATAATCACAACACCATATTTATTATACACATAACAATTTTACATGCAAGCTAAAAATTTATAATTACATCATGAAGCTCAAAACTCACGTGAATCCACAAGAGTTCAATTAGGAAGGGAACGGTCATGTTAAACATTATTTTTACACCTCAACATTCGTTATGTGTTCATCCTTATCGCAGTTGTCTCTTAAGCAGTCTAAGGATGGTTATCTAGAGACTCCTATTAGGTGTAACATTTCTATTTCAAAGATACCTGCCCCTTTGATGAGTGAGTCTGATCTTCTTGTAAGGAATTTTTATAGCCAGGTAACATGGCATGATCACAACATCCCAACTTAAACTTCGATGAGTTCTTTATTGAGATCCCACTCTCCAAAGTTCTTATTTATATTTCAGAAATACCTTCCCTTCCGGTCAGATGGCCAAGATATATATACATATGTATATGTATATATACATATGTATATATATATATATATATATATTTGACATATAAAATTAAAAATAAATTATTAATTAAATTTAAAAATTATATTAAATAAATGCTATTTAGGTTTTTTTTTTAATTTGTAAGAATGAAATTAAAGATAATAAAATTTATAAATATTACATTGTAATAAAAAAAAATTATATCAATTATTTAATATATGTTATATATTTTTTTTAAACATTCATTGCTTACCTTTTTTTATAATTTATTACAAAATCTTCGATTATAAAATGAAATAATGTATAAAAATCAAAAAGGAATAGTAAAGATAAATTTTTATATAACTTAAAAGAAATAATATATAAAAAGTTAAAAAATATATTAAAAACTAATTTTAGAAAATTATTATGTAATTATAACAAAAAGGTAATATTGTTATTTTATATTTTTTATATCATAACGTGATATAACACACACACACAGACGGATTTATCATATTGTTATCTTATCTTATTCTTATTAAAATCTTATATCCTATCTTATTTTATTCTATCCTAAATACCACGTTTAGAGTATCATTTAACCTCAATGCCACTCAAAATTATACCAAGCAGGAGAGAAAGTAGAAACGAACTAGATTGGGAACTAACTTGAGGTCCTGAGCCCAACAATATGAGGCCAAGCATTACCTCCATGATTAGCTGGGCTGAAGGGCTTTCTTGGATCTCATACACAACAATATGAGGACTGATACGAGTGTTCAAGGGAGAAGTGGTTAAAATTTAGCAAGCAAAGGAAGCAAAGTCACCGATTCAGGCAAGGGAGCTTTGAGGGAAGAATTTGGGATATTATTGCAGGTGAAATGATGAGAAAGGAAAAAATGGAGGAGTTCTGCTAGAACCTCTGAAATTTACCATAGCAGCCTCCTTGATTACTTTGCCAAAACACTATGTTTTTTAAATTTTTACAAGCTTCCAATGAATATTGAATACTTAATGGTCACGAATCAGAGCTCGTACAATTTCTCAAGAAAACATTATATACAGATTGCAACTTGTTTGTGAAAAGAAAGGAAGATTAAAGTTCAGTTTAGATAAAACACTTATAAGAAGAAATAGAAGTAAAATAAATCAAACTTTTTACAAGTTAAAATCAAAATATACATTTCAACTTTTAGAGAAAATAGATGAGAAAACTTCTAAAAAGGTTTAGATGTATAAGTTGATTTTAATTTATGAAATAAATTTTAACTAATTTTACTTCTAAATTTTCTTATAAGTACTTGTTGGAAGTTTCTCCAAATTAGGCCTAACTTTGTCTGCAAGATGCACGCAAAAGAAGACAATTAAAGGAAAAATCTTTGATAAACTTGTTTCCATGAAAGTGTTCATATATCTTCAAGAAAACATGGATGAAACTACACAATTTTGTCATGCTATTTCGAATACTTTGTTCATGATACGGTTGTTTCAGCCTTATCATCCTCCAATTGCTTTAACTCCCTACGCCAATCTTCTAATTTTGCTACCTTTTCCAACTGTTCTGGCTTCAGATCTTGCTCTGCACTTTTCTGCTGCAAGGCTTCTGTAAGTCGAATCTGAATTTAACAGTCAAAAGATTAGGCTAGGAAAATGTGAAAGCACTATTTGAGATAGTTCTAGCAAGACGGAGAATAAAAACACATGCACTATGTCATCCATTCAAGTTCTCTAGGTGATGGCCAAAACAATTTTACATTTAATCATTGAACTAAGTTGCTTAAAAATAATGTAAGCCTATCAAAATATTATACTTTCTATTTCTAATTTTCATTTCTCTAATAACAAATATTCTGTTTTATAAAGCCTCCAATTGTCCTTCAAGTGTTTGCTCTGACACAATGTCCTTTGTAAAGTTGATATAATTATTTGAGTTTCTGGACATTTGTCATTAATAGACACATACACACATTCATTTAATGAAACAAGTCAACCGAAGTCCCAATTGCTTCCCAGAAGGATTGCGTTGATGTGAATGCATGTTCTGCCAATTCTTCAACTAGACGAGAGCTAAAATATTAGGTACATAGTAACTGAAAAGAACTTTTCAGTAACATCCGATGAGAACGTATCCAATGCTCCAAAAGAATAAAATTCCAAAGAATTCCTTAGGAACAACATTCACTTCTTCAGCAGTCTATCTTGAGCAATATTTTCTGCTAAGTCACCAAAAATTCACCTCAGTATCTTACTGCAACTTGCAAAATATAGACAAGTGAGATGATAGCCAGGATCCATCCCTATGGTCAAAACAAACGAAGCTACTTAAAAATGGGACTAGGGACACCTTTACATCACTAATATTGTGTTTGGTTAGAGTGAAACGAAAGAGAGGGAAGGGGTTTTGATAAAACATCCTTGTTTGGTTCAGAAGTTTAGAGGGAAGAGGAGAGAACATAAGTGGGCGAAAATCCCTCCTCTCCACTATTTGCATCCCTTTCCCTCCCCCAATTTAAACCAAACAGTCAGTATACTGTAAGTGCTACAGGATCTTGAGTAGCATAAGATTGAAAAGTTCCTGGAACAGCATTACTTGAATATCTTCTTTCTTTCATATTTTTTAACGGATATAAGAATATTAAAAGAAAGAAAGTAGAGATAAGAGATCCTCTGAAGAAGAAAAATGAAAACAGCAAGCCACACACACAGGCTACAAAATGCAACAAAGCTCTTCTTTAATCCAAAAAGAGAGAGAGAGAGAGCAAGAAAGCTTTCCAATCTAGTGGCACATCAGTTATAAATTCCCTTGAGATAGGAGTGAGTAGTAGACACAAAACAAATCCTATTCCATAGCAAATACAAGGTGATGAGACACACTTGAAAATATGGGCAATCCATGCAAACCTATACCCATGAAATTAACTCAAATGCTCCTCATACACAGACAATACTAGATAGACAGCAGTGCCATAACATATGAAGCACGAACTCTAACATGGATACCAACTACAACATGGACACGGCTAATGTTCAAAATATAGGACATGAGGACACCGCACATATATAAAAGTTGAAATTTCAATTGCACCATTCTCTTCATCCAAATTTTTTTATACATTCAATAATAAAGCCAAAATACAAATTTATAAATTTTAAACCATAAACTGCACGACCCTGCACTTATATCAGAACTCTAGAGGATCCTATTACCACTATCACAAGCACTTTGCTGCATCACATCAATCAAACATTTATAGACTTGTTTTATTAAAATATCAACCCCCATACTACTTTCAGGTTCATTAATTCTACTACTGCATGTTGCAATCGAAAACACGTTAAGGACCTTAGGATCTTCATTTTCTTCACTATAAATAATTGAGGGACACATTGACAGGATAAGTCATTTATAACACACAAAACAGCCAAGCCAGCCACGATACCAAAGGGGCAGGGATGCTTCCTACATTTTTAGGACATTTTCACCAAATGGAAATCTTCGTTCATCTTACACCATTTTAAGAAAAAGGAATTGTCTGTTTAGGAGGTACTTAAAAAAGCATATAGGTTATCTATAGGAGACAAAGAGGGAGAGAAATTCAAATATGCAGGAGACAAAAAAAAAAACTGAAATCAAAGGAAATAGGAACAAAAGATCTACATTGACAGTTAAAATTTATATATTCTTGTATATTTAACCTTTTTCCTATGATAATGAGTCTCGCAAAACAATATTTAACATCTTCTGTGTGGTGGAGGGATATTACTAGAGTGGAGGGATATGGGTGAATGCCTTGTAACTGGTTCTCTTCAGCTCCGGAACCCAAGTAAAATTTTGGCACGAGGTTTGGATTGGAAATGTGTGTTTAAAAGAGTCTTTTCCTCAGTTGCTTCTTGTTTAAAGAAGGAATTTTTTCGTGTGGGAGGAGAAAATCTTTACTAAATTGTCTAATTTACTCTCCTCAATTTCTTTAAATAGAGAAGGATGTGATGAATGGGTATGGAAGGTAGATATTTTTTACTCCAGAATATGTTGTTGCCTGTGACCTCTGATGATTTTGCAGTGAGAATTTTTCCTAAGTTCTGGAGATGCATTACTCTGTTAAAGGTGCTGGTTTTTTTTCGGTGTTTATTGCTGGATAGACTGCTAACTAGGATGGGGGTATATACGAGGAATATTATTCTTAACGTGCAGGAGACTAATTGTGCTTTATGCAATATGGACCATGAGGACACCAATCATCTGTTCTTCTCATGCTTAGAATCCTCTAAGGTATGGTCAGCTGTATATACTTGGACTGGGTTTGAAGTGGTCCTTCCGTCTACAAGTGCTGCTCACTACCTCCATTACTCTGACACTATGGCTTAAGAGAAACAATATTATTTTCCAACAGGCTCACTTTAACTTCCCACAGTTGATGGATTATGTTAAAGCTCTCTCATGGATATGGTTCAAAGCAAAATTAGGGAATGAGATGTTGTCATATTGGTCCGCTAACCCCTTAGAGTGTATGTGTCGCTGAAATTACAAAGTTCGTTTTTATGTTGATTTTTTTGATTTTGTTGGGTACTATCACGTTTAGTATAGTAGTTATATCATGGGCTCGTTAATTTGTTAAAGGTCTGCATTATAGGCAGTAATGCAAAATATTATGTTTATAAAGAAAGAGACATTATTTTCCAGTAAGCACATGTAATTAAAAACTTTCAATTTCAACAAAATATATTATTCACCATTGACGTTAACTCGGAAGGAATCAGAAACAAGGCCTGTTTATTTTATCCTAAACTTCATTGAACAATGGCAACCACCCCTAATAGAGAAAGTGTTAAAGCATAGAAGCGCACCTTCTTTTTCAGCGCTCGAATTCTCTTATCTAAATGGCGCGCCGAATCTTCCAGAGAGTCCGAAGCAACAGCCAGGTCATTCACCCGCGAGGTCAACGACTCCACAGATTCCTGCTTTCCACTATCGTCACTCGCACCACCTTCCACATTCTTTTCCTTTTCAAGAGCAGCCTGCAAGAACGCGAATAATTCGCATAAAGATTTATCAATTACATTAACGATTAAGCAGCAGCAGCAGCATTAATTTTACGCTGAGAAACAAACCTGAAGCCGCTTTTCCTTCTTTCTCTCGTTCCTCCTGACGGACTTGGTCTTGGGCTTGGCATCCGCGTCGGGGTCGTAGCCTGGAGGCCCAGCGGAGCCCATCTCCTTTTTCAACTGCAGAGACGAAAGCGAAGGAGTGAGAAATCGAGACGCGGAAATGGAAGAAGGAGGGGTTGTTAGGGAAGGGAAGGGAACGGACGAGGGCGCCTTTCGGTTGGTAAATGGCGACTTCGTCTTGAGGGGTGTAGCCGGCGCGGATGCGAATGGGCTTGCGGAGGGTTCCGTCAGGCCGTCTCGTTGGGCCCACAATCCTCTCGCCTTCCTTCAGGCTTTTGCTCAGTTCCGCTATTTGCTTCTTCCTTTCGTCGTCGCTCATCTTTCTTGCCGGGGACAAACAAGGAGAAGCAGCTTCTTGCTTTGTTGTGACTGACTTGAGCAGTTAAGACCAAACCAATGAAAGAAATTACTACCAATAAACAAACGAAACCTTCTTAAATACTGGTTCATCATGGTCCCCTTTATACGCTCCGTTCCATATAGTTTAATGGCTAGGATTAGGATGAATATGCTTTAACCTCAGTAATAAAAATAAACCACCAATTTAGTTTATAAAGTATTATTTTCTCTCATATATTGTCTCTAAAATAATAAAGTTAGATAAATAGTCCTTTAAGTTTTAGAATTCATAATAAGTAATTTTTTAAATATTAAAAAATTTATTAAATTGATCCTTAAACGTTAGTAAAATATACCAATTCAAGAACTAAATTAATGAATATTTAATACTTAAAAGTTTATTTATATAATTTTATTACTTTAAGACTATATAAAAAAAATAAATACTTCAAAGACTAAATTAATAGTTTATTCCTATAATAACCGGTTGTAATCATAATTTTATGAAAATTGCAAAATAGTCACTACATGAATAATACATTTTGTCAAGTGCGGTCTCCTAGTGGGGTTTATTGTAACGAGGTTGTGCACTTTCATGTCATATACTCTATTAATATTTATTATTTATCTCTACTTTTTTATTATTTATTATATTTATATTTTTTTTGGGTAAAGCACTATTTAGGTCCTTGAAAGTGTATCTTGATTTCACTTTGGTTTCTGAAAACAATAAAATTTAAGAATAGTTCCTAAAAGTGTAAAACATTACTCACGTTATTTCGACCATTAGTTGTGCTTCGTTAAATGTAACGTCGTGCCTACGTGAGACATTGTCTATGTGTTTGGCATTTGTCTTGTACACATATAATGACACGTCACTGTACAATCAGATGGACTAAAGTGACAATTTTTTTATACTTTTTACTGACTTCAAACGTCACACTGAAGTCCTCCTTTTATCTTATTCTCTTCACCATTTTCCTCTGCCCTTTGCAATCTTTCTCCCGCACAGTGACGAACGAAGGAGAATGTCATCGTGGATGTTCTCCATAACCAGGCTTGATAAAACCCTGTGCAACAGTGGTTTGAAGAAGAAAGCACAACAGTAGCGGTTGAAGGACGACAGGTATCCTTTAAACCCTTATTCGCTTTTCCTTGGTTAGTTCATAGACGAAGGTCTTTGTGTGGTGTCTTTGTTGCATGATTTTGTTGTCATTATTTTTTTGGTTTGGGCTTTTGTTCATTTGTAATAAGTTAATTTTTTATTTTCGTTTGTGATTTGGATCTCGGTTTTGATGGTTGTCTAATTTTGAAATGGAAGTTTGTATGTTGGTTTTTCTTTTGTTATTTACTGTGTTGGTTGTTGAATTTCTTAAAATGGTCAAATTGTTAGTGGAAGTTATAGGATGCTATTCTTGATTAACCTTGTTATGCATCATAAGGGTAAGTTCATAAGGACTCGGAGATTCTTTATTGTGGTCCTCAATGTGTGGGTGAGTGTCAAAGGGTAAATACAGAGGGTGGTGAGGCAAGGTGTGGTGTGCAAGTGTCTGGTGATGAAAAGGTGAATACAAAGGAGTAGGAAAATGTGAATGAAGTGCAAGTGTGTGGTGATGAGAAGGTGAATACAGGGGAAGAGAAAAATGTGAACGAAGAGCAAATGGGTGGGGATGGGAGGGTGAATACAAAGGGAAAGGAAAATGTGAATGAAGAACAAATAGGTGGTGATAAGAGGTTGAATACAAGCAAGAAGAAAATGTGAATGAAGAACAAATGGGTGGTATTAAGAGGGTGGATACACTAGTTGAGGAAAATGTGAATGAAGAGCAAGTAAGTAGTGATGAGAAGGCGGATGCACAACTTGAGGAAAATGTCAATGAAGAACAAGTGTGTGGTGATGAGAGGGTGGATACACAGGCTGAGGAAAATGTCAATGTGAATGTACATGAAGAATGTAGTAGATTACAATATGCATAATGAGGAGTTTTATCATGAATTTGATGATGACTCTGATAGTAGCGAGGACAATCTTTGTGAAACTACAGCAGGTGCTGATGACTAGTCAAGTGACAACACCAATGATGGTTATTGTTCATAAGTGTTAAAGTCTATAAATAACATTGATGATGAAGGTAGAAGCAGTGAGTGGGTTGTTTATCCTCAATACACTAGTGTTGGACAGTTTGGTTATGTGCATTTAAAGATAGGAATAGAGTTTGCCAGCTTAAAGACTTTTAAGGATGTTGTTAGGGACTATACTATATACCATGGAAAATAGATTAAATGGATCAAGCATGACAAGATCAGGGCTAGACCAAGATGTAAAGAGAAAGAATGTGTGTGGGAGATCTACTATGCATAGAGTGAAGTAAACAGAAGTTTTCAAATTAAAACCTTTGTGCAAAAACATAGTTGTGGTAGGAGCTTCAGGAATAGTCAAGCTTTAAGGAAGCGGGTGGCTTGCAAATTGGCTGACAGGATGAGAATTCACCATACTTTAACTTATACTGAGGCATTTAAATACTTGAAAATTGATTATGGTGAGCATATAAATGACATTAAGATATTTAGGGCTTTGAAAGATGTAAGGGCCATGGTAGATGGTAGTATAAAGGAACAATATGCTCGCATTTTGGATTGTGGTCATGAGTTGATAAGAAGTAACCTAGGGTCAACAATGAAGATTGATTTTACCCAGTGCCTTAGTCTGAACCACAATTTTGTAGGGTTTATGTTTATCTTGATGCATGTAAAAAAGGCTTCAAAGCTGGTTGTAACCCATTTATTGGTCTTGATGGCTGTTTTTTGAAGGGATATTATGGTCAGCAACTATTGTCTGTAGTTGGGCAAGATGCTAATAATGGAATTTTGTAGTTGTTTATGCTATTGTTGATGTGGAAGACAAAGAAAATTAGACGTGGTTTCTGACCTTACTCTATGAAGACTTAGGAGATTATAAACATGACTAGGACTTCATCTCATATATGCAAAAGGTAATGAATAGTTTCTATTTACATGCATCGTTGGACTTATTTGCCAATTTATTATATAGTTCAAGGACCAAAATGACAATAAGTTGTAACATTTAGGGACTAAATTGATAATTCATGTTTTTTTTTGTAAGGCCTTATTCCTGCCATGCAAGAGGTTATGCCTAGTGTTGAGCACAGACACCGTTATGAATTTATGGAGAAACTTTACTAAACAATGGAAAGATAAAAAAGTTGAAGGGATGTGTTTGTCAGTGTACTAGATCAACAATTGTTGCTGAATTTAAGTATGAAGCATTGAAAGGGAAGAATGAGAAAGCATGGGCTTATCTAGCAAAGTGACTTGTATAAGCATAGACCAAAGCATATTTTAGTGAGCATCCCAAGATAGACAATATTACCAATAACAATTGTGAAACCTTTAATGTAAAATACTCAACAATAAGGGAAAGCCAAATTTAAGCTTAGCTGAGAAAATTAGGTGCTATATAATGCGTAGGATGAGTACATGTAAGTTGAAATTGGTTGGGCAAGTAGGACCCTTGACTCCTATGCAATAATCAAGGTTGGAAAAGGAAAAGGTTAAAAGCAATAAATGGAAACACTTTGGTGTGGAAATGGGCATGGCAATAAGTTTGAATTTTAAAATTGGCAGACTAAGGTAGATGTTAATTTGAGTATGCAAACATACATACGTAGGATATGGTAGTTGACAGGTACTTTCAAAATTTTTTTGTCATTGCCATATTATGGTTTGATGTATGTGTACTTGTGCTTTAAAAAGACATTTCAAGGTGTGTAGGTATGCCATGTAAGCATGCAATTGTTGTAATTACTTACAAAAATCAGAAACCAGAATATTACTGCCATGGTTGGCTAATTATGGGATTTTACCTTGTGACATATGAATATTTCATACAACCTACACAAGGCCAACAATATTGGGAGACTACAAATTATGCCAAGCCTATCCACCACCAATGAAGAGAAGACCAGGAAGACCAAGAAAAGCTAGGAGAAAGGATGCCAATGAGGGTGAAGTAAGCAATAGCAGATTGAAGAGATCATACCGTAGTATTACATGTGCAAGGTGTGGTCTGTAGGGTCATGATAGTAAGGGTTGTACAAATGATGGAGTATCACCTAACCAAAGAAATAGAAACCAACAAATGCAACACAAGTTACCCTAAATGCAACACTACAACTTCTAGTATACTCGCAAATTGCTTTGCCTTTTATTTTCGTATTCCGTAAGCATTAATACACAAACTTATGTACACCTTATCTGAAAATATAACCTATTTTGAATTATAAATTTTGTTATCCTTTTTCTCCTAGACACACTAAAAAGTTTCTTTTCTTTTCTTTTGGGTTTTTCAAATTTTCTACTTGCTAGTTTTGATATCCATTTCTGTAGTTGGGAAGGACCTGTTATATCTTAGGAGATTTGAGCATCGCATAGATAAATCCTTGAGGACAATGTGACCATCACACGCCTCTCAGGTTGTTGCTCAGTTTGATGGTTCATGATTTTTAGCCTCTAGAAACAATAAGTTTTTTTTTCAAGAAGCAAAATTAGAGAAAAAGCATATATTTTTTTGAGAAGTTATACGTATTACTTAATTCTCCAAATAATTAGATGCTATACAAGAGAGAGAAATGGGATTGGAAAACGTGGAGGCTAAAACTTAAAACGACAAACATTTTCTCTTTTTCTTCCATATGCTTCTGCTCACATTTTCAAAACAATTTCACTATTTTCTCATCAATTTTCTTCTTGATATAAGGTGGGTTTAGGACCAAGTGTTAATCATTTTTTTATTTATTTATCACCTCTCTTTTCTCTACACGAGTTATTAGATGAATGAATATAACTATATAGAATGACACCCAAAAAGATGACTAGATATTTACCTGATTTTTATTATGAGTTCATGTTACTTTTCTTAATACACAAAATAATTTATATGCTATATTATTGACATGTTAATACATTTTAATAATTACTAAAATAAAAAATTAAAATAATATAATCATTTAATATGTATAAAGTTATTTTTTAATATGTAATTATGACTTAAATATGTTTTAAGTCCCTACAAATATGACGCTGTCAGGTTTTAGTCCTTATAAATTTCTTTTGTTATTTTTAGATCTCTAACATTTTTTTATTGTTTTTTAGTCCTTACCATTAACTTTAGTTAGTTTAGTGTTGACATGACTAACAAAATAAACATTATTAATTAAGTTATATAATTAAGGTGTTGAAGAATTTTTTAAATTTAGATAATTAGATTATTTTTAGGCGTATAATTCAATTAAGTAATGTATTTATTATTTTATATATATAAGGTAATTACATATAATTTACTTTTGTATTTTTTTTTCTAATTTTTAATATTTTATGAATGGTGATTTTAATTGCTTTTAATATTGTTTTTACTTTTCAATTTACTAATTTACCTTTAACATTGTACTTTTTCTAAAAAAATTATAATTTACTTAGATGCTTATAATTTACTTTGAATATATTACTTTTGTCTTTGAAGACAAAATCAATGCTTGTGATATGTTAAAAAAATAAATTATATTACAATCAGTCAATATTAATGAATTGAAATGTAAAAATAACATCAAAAGTAATATATTAAAAGCAAATTATAAGCGTCTAAGTAAATTATAATTTTTTTAAAAATTACAATGTTAAAAATAAATTAGTGAATTGAAATGTAAGGATAATATGAAAAGCAAAAAAAATCACTGTTTACAATATATTAAAAATTAAATACAAATTATAAAATTAAATTATATATAATTACCTTATTTATATAAAATAATAAATACATTACTTAATTGAATTACACACCTAAAAATAATCTATTGATTTTAATTTAAAATATTCTTCATTACTTAATTATCTTAATTAATATTTTTTATTTAGTTATCCATGTTAGCACTAAATTAATTAGAGTTAATGGTAAAGACTAAAAAAACAATACTAAAAAAATATCAGAATCTAAAAATAAAATAAAATTACAAGGACTAAAACTTGATGGAGCAATATTTATAGAAGCTTAAAACATTTTTAAGCTCTAAAAGAATTGTAAGAATACTCACGTCATATTTAACTATATCCCCAATAGAGCATTGTGGTCAAATCAATCCCTTTTTAATTTAAAATAATATAATTAATCAATAATTTTATTTTTTATATATGGAAATACTCGAGACATTATATCTAACCATATCTCCTAACTATAGGATCAACGAAGTGTGATGCTCAAATCAATCCCTTTTTTTTGTTAAAGAAAATAATTTTGATAAAATTTTATAAAATATTTCATAACAAATTAGTACGATAATATAAAGAAACATTTATATTTATATTGATGATTGCCGCGAATACTCAAATTTAATTAGCAATTTATTATTCAATAATGGTTACTAAATAAATAGATTTCTAATTTTTTTATAAATGGATTTTAGGAATTAAATCACAAGAAAATAGTTTGACAGTCTAAAGCAGTTTTACATTGTATCTTTTGTGAACAGGGGGTGTGGTTGAACTGCAGTGTTTTTGCCTTACTATTATGAAGTCCCTTCTGAAACTCGCAAGAAAACTAGTAAATTACTTTCTCTTTTGAAAATCTCAATTCTTGTGTTGCTTGATTTTGTGTCATATAGGGTGTTTCTTGTGGTCAGGTTGTGTGCTTTTGGTATGGGATGATTGGATTGCAAGACCCAATTTTGCTTCTAGAAACAAGTTCTTGGAACCGTGTTAAAATTCAAAAACTTTTAATCCTAAAAAAGGATTTTGGGGGGGGGGGGGGGGGGGGGGGAGGAATACCAAAAATATGAAAGGGAGGTACATTATATTTAACAATTGCCAAAGGTTTGGTTGAGATTGGGTTGAGCCCAATTTGATGGAAGAGAACAAGAATAGGCTACTTGTAGTATTTAAAACAAAAAAAATACTAAGCATGACATCTAAGCCAAGCCCGACGCATATTAAGCAACAACAAAAATAAGGCTTTTGTTATTTACACTCTTCCCATTTGCTAAATACACTCTCTTTTTAATTGTTTTATATAAAATTATAAAATTAAACTTAATCTTTTTTAATCTTTTTTAAACATTATTTCTCACTCATCTCTTTCACCACACTCTTCTCTCTGGTTTCAATGTACTCTCCCACCTTTAGTTTCATCGCACTTCTCTTAGTTTTGCCATACTCTTTTACTTATGGTTTCACTATACTCCTTCTCTCATTGTTCTTCTTAACATTTTCTGGCAATTTTATTTTTGGCTAGTAAAAAGTTTATCCAAAATAAAAAGTTAGATAATAATAGTGAAGAGAGGGGAGAGTGCGGTAAAGCCACAAATAGAGGAATACGGTGAAATCAGAGAGGGGGTGTGATAAAATCACATGTGGAGGAGTACAGTGAAACCAACGAAGGGAGTGTGGTGAAGAAGGCAAGCGAAGAATAGTGTTTGAAAGAGGTAACAAATTAGGTTATTTAATTAATTTTATATAAAAATTAGAAAAGAGGAGTGTATCTAACAATTGGGGGAGTGTAAATAGCTAAAAGCCCAAGAATAAAAGACCAAAAATCAAATTAAACCATTCTTTTCAAATTTGGATGAAAAACTAATAACACCAAAAAGAAAAAAAGAAAAAGAATTGCTTTTGTTATTCACATTCCCCTATTTGCTAAATACATACCTTTTTTTTTATGTAAAATTTCTTAAATAACCTTATTTTTTGCTCTTTTTCAAATATCACTTCTCACTCATCTTATTACACCGCAGTCATCCCTTTAATTTCACCGTACTCCTATACCAATAATTTTCGCACACCCCCTATCTCATTTCTCTTCTTGGCTTCTTCCAAAAGTCTTTGCTTCGTGATGCAATAGGAGAAGCCTTCTCCACACCATGGGCTTATACCCCCTCCAACAAAGGCCCTCTCTCCTGGCCTTGTTTATAAAGCCTCCACCTATGATTACATTGCATTTTTGTGCTCCTTGAACTACACCTTGAACCAGGGCTTTACTATTCTTACCCTATTTTTTGCTATTTTCACCCCAACTCTTGTTTGTATTTTTTTGTTTTGAAAATACTCCCTGATAAAAACACATTTTTGTTGTGATTTTGTTCAATAGAAACACATTTTATTTATAATAGAGGGGGGTGCACCCATCTATACATAACGAAAACATGTTTTCATTATATATTTAGGATTGATACATAACGAAAATGTGTTTTCATTATGTATGTATGCAAAAAACATAACGAAAATATGTTTTTGTTATGTATAAATGCATTTTCGTTATGTATTTGAAAATTAATTGTTTATATTTATTAAATTTTTTTTTGAGGGACAACTTTTAATGGTTCACTAATGAGTGAACATGACACACATTTGAATCGGTGCGATCTGGACCCTTGATTTATTGTGTGCAATCTCAACCGTTTTTTTACGCACAGGAAATCACTTTTAATGATTCTCTAACACATGAACAGGACGTGCATTTGAATCGGTACAATCCAAACACTTGATTCATTTGGTGCATTTCTTTTTTTGAAGTATAGGACATCACTTTAAATGATTTTTTGACACATGAACAGGATACGCACTTGAATTGGTGTGATCTGGACCATTGATTTAGTCAGTATAATCTCAACCATTTCTTTTTTTGTTGTACAGGACAAAACCTTTAATGATTCTTTGAAGCATGAACAATATCTGTACTAATATAAAAGAGATGTGTGTTCTAAAGCATTTACCATTGCCTTTCTTGATAACCATCTTCATTCCATATTGTTTCTTCTCTTTTGAAGATGGACGAATTCCTTGCTGTGGTGTATTACGATGGTCACATAAGAACAATATCTGAAGGGCACTTGTTTCAATGTTCTCATGGTCCTGCTTTTCTTAAGGTCACTGAGGACATAACGGTTATTGCTTTGAAGAAAAAAAATTCACAATGTGATTGAAAGTAGTAAAAAAATACTCGATATTCATTACCGTCAACCTATTTCTTTAGGGAATGGTTGTGTTCATTACGAGTCTATGGAGATTAAACACAATAAGGATGTGGCAACAATGTTGTCCATCTTTGCCCAGTTTCTTAGATTTGCACCAATTGAGTTATACGCTACGTTAGGCAGATCTCTTGAAGAGATCCTGGCTTGTCTGCGTCTACCACGAACCATCGAAGAGATCATTGTGTGCTTGCGTGAACCTGAGGCATCAACTAGCTCCAATGACTAAGCAATTGTTAGTTTGAGTGAACCATGATGATGCACATTATTTAATATTATTTGTGTTTGTATTAAATCTATGTAGAAGTGCTTTTAATTTATCGACTAATATTGTTTACCTTTCGTTTGTTTGTTTTTATGTGTATAGTGTGCTATAATTATAACAACATAATGGTGATACCAACAACACTAAGTGTAATATATATAAAATTCAAAAATATATACAATAAAGTCTGTACATAATGTACAAAATACTAAAAAAAAGGATCTAACTGTAAAAAACAAAAATTAAATAAATAAAAAGTCAAGCATCGGAGATGGTCGTCTTCCTTCACCTCTTCCTTTGATAGGTGCACTCGGAGGCCATGCTTGATTGAGCAATGGTCAATGCCTCCTAGATCATCCTGTCATCATCCGTGCCCTCAAGTACCACCATCAGCTATAACATGCGCTCTATAAGGCCAACAATTCTCTCCCACTACGCCTACAAAATAAGAAATAGAAACTTTATAAAAAAAATGTGCCATTGGCATTTTAAAAACACATTGTAAAGAAATAAATACTTACCTCTTATGAATGGGTGTCGTTGGACGAAGACTCCATCACAGGCTAATCATGCCCAGGCTGCTGTGGCACAGGAAGTCGCAGAGGTATCAAATGTGGATGAGAAACCTAGTGGAACCATTCAAGGTAGCCATCCGCATAGGCAGTGTTATAAAACTTGGCTCAGACCGGCCAGTTCAACCAGTTGAACCAGAAATCGGTCATATAGCTGATTCGAGTAGCATATTCGATCAAACATGCATGCAACTCGGTGTAACTCAGCTGACTCGGTCGGTTTTTAACAAAACCGGTGACCCAATGTTTTACATAAATCGGCCGGGTCACATAAATCTTAGATAGCTACCTCACCTTTGACTTTAGCATCTTTCAGCAACTAAAGATCTGTTGTAGCTTTTTGCGAGATAGTTCGGTGATGTAGAGGCTGGTGTAGTAGACGATGATGGTGACACTGTGGTTGAAATCCAGCAACAACTCGCCGGAGATGGGAGAGCAAGAGAAAGAATGGCGTAAGAAGTTAGAAAAAGAAGGTATGACATGAAAAAAGAAGTAAAGAAGTAATTGACATGGTGAGAGAAAAATGAAACTGAAAAGTTAAACGTTGTCTTTTTAATTTTGATTTTAAAATTTGAATATTATTGAAAAAAGTGAGGAAAACTGCACGGCTACACTGCCCCCTATTTATAGCTATAATAATTAATTACCCCAAGTTTCAGACTCCCATGTCCCAGTATTATAATCTATATTTATTATAGTATAATATATTTATATATTAATATATATATATAAATTTAGACATAATAGAAAGCACCGACAATAATATATATTTATTATAATGTATATATTAATATAATATAGTAATTATCATCATCCAGATGAGCACATAAAAAGCAATATACATGTATATCACATATTAAATCTATTTTTATGATATATATATATATATATATATATATATATATATATATATATATATATATATAATATTATATTAGTTTATGCGGTTCGACCATTGACTCACTAGTTCGACCAGTGACCCATTAAATCAGTACCTTGACCGAGTCGATGATTGGTCCGGTTTTGGTAACATTGCGCATAGGTTTATGGAGCCTCAAGCACCACAATCACTTCTCTGTCCACCATGTGCTCCTCTCAGCCTTTACAGTTATTAAACTAGCTGGTAAACGATGGCAACTCAACAGGTGAAGGGTGAGGGATCCCCTAGATATATTAAAACTACCTTAGGACCCTCTCCGGTTAATGTGCATGCATGTGAGTACTGCAGCAACCATGTGTGTCATATGGTACCCACACAATGTCATCCATCTACAACTAGTCCAGCACCTGCCTGGTCCCTAGTGTAAGACTCGTGCCCTTTGTGGCCTTCCATCGATAGAGGTGGGAATGCTACTTTGACTAATGGATGGTTGGAGCTCTATCCACGACGGTAGGGAAGTGCTTGTAGATCCATGCTTGTAATCGATAGTTAATATATTAAATTACATAAGCAAAATAAACTATAAACAAATATAAATCCTAAAATACAAAATCATACTATCAAGAGGCTTATGTATCCTCCAAACTACGCCATAGATCGAAGGTTGACAATGCTAAGCTGGTCGTAGAGGTATACTAGCGCAGCTAAACCCTAGGAATATCTTGTGTATGCCTAGAGCTTATGGAAAAGGTCCAGATAGCAGACCTGGATATACGTAGAGCTCTTATCGGCAAACAATGTACAACAGACAAGATGTAGGAGATATGCTCTTGTAGCGAATGTCGTCTCCCCAGTTGCAACGCGTGCGTTGTATGTGTCACTCAGCCAGGATAACGTCATGCGAACTCTTTTCGCCGTTGCAGTGTGTATGTCAGCATGCGTAGTGCCTAACTCGCTGATGAATAATTCGATGGCATCATCACGACTGTAATAGGTATGCTCGTACACCTTGTCTGTAATAGGTAAGTGCAGGAGACATGACACATCATCTAGGGTGATGGTCATCACCTTTACAAGCAGGTGGAAGGAGTTGGTGTCATTATGCAACTATTCAACAAAGGCGCATACGATGCCTTTGTTGGTAGCAACATACAGTGTCTCTACAAGTGGGGAAAGACCAAACTCCGCATGAGTTCTGCCACCTGCGGGTGTGTGGGCATTAGGGGTGTTCGCAGATTAGATTGGATCGGTTTTGAAGAGAAAAACCATCTAATCCAATCACTTCGGTTTTGTTAATTCATCATCCAATCGGTTTGGTTTAAAATTTAAATCCAATTCGATTTGATCCAATTTAAAGCGGTTTAGATTGGATCGATTTTTGGTTTTAATCGTACTATTGTTTTTTTTAAAAAGTATTAAATAAATAATATGATATATATAATAAATATATTAAAAAATAATTTAAAATATCAAATATATATTATTAAAAATAAATTTACACAACTTGATGATTATGTTTATGTATCTTTACTTAAATAGTTACTAAAAAACTATCTTTAAATAAATATATTTTTTATAAACATGTATAATTTACGTGATAATTTTACAAATATTTAAGAAATAAAAACATAAACGTGAGTGATATTAGAAAATTAATAGTGAAAATATATATGCATGTATAAATTCGGTTGGTTTTCAAAATCAAATCCAAAATCCAATCTAATCCAATAAAAAATTTCAGTTTTTTCAATTTTTTTGGTTTTCGGTTTATTCGATTTTCGATTTTTTCGGTTTTCATTGGATTGGATTGATTTATGAACACCTTAGTGGGCATCGACAATATCTTATCCTTGTGGCTGATCATCCTAATCTCGGTGTGGGGCTATTAGTGCCAAATATGTCTAACAACATGGTCCTTATAGGACCTAAGAAATGGCAAGTCCATAAAACCTCCTCCAAATGGAGGTCCAACAATGAGATGAGCCAAATCTGCCTGAGGCACCTCTGCCTCTACTTCCTATACCTTAGGCTCTGGCTTGGGTACATCATCATGTACCTTCTCCTTATGCTGCTATTGTTGTCTATGCTACTCCCTAACTACTGTAGCCTGTCTAGCCTACTGTGTAGATGCAGTTGGCGGTCAACGCCTAGATGTGCCTGGTGCATCATCTGGCAAAAGGCCTCATCTAGGACAAGAGGTACCAAACTTCATGCGTGGCATAATGAACCTGAAACAGTAATAACCATTTAATAGTTAGTAAACAATTACTAAAAAATTAAAAGAGAAAAAATATTCTAACACTAAAAATAAATATGCTGTTAAAAGTATTCTAAAAAAGTATTAGTTAAAAGACAACAATTAATTAAAGGAAAAAAAAATATTGTTAAAGGACAAAAAAATTCTAAGAGTAAAAATAAATACACTACTAAAGTATTCTAAAAAAGTATTAGTTAAAAAACAAAAATAATTAAAGGACAAAAAAATAAATTATAAGAGTAAAAATAAATACATTATTAAAAAGCAATGAATAAATCACTACAAATAGTAGTTGCATTAGCGATCGAATTTTGCTACCGAAGATAATCGGTTGCAATGGCGACTGATTTAGCAACCGTTTCGATATTAACATATTACATAAAATTGATAGATATTAGCGACCGAAATTTAGTCGCAAAAAAAATTATAGTGAAATTGGTCGCAAAGTCGATAGCAGAAACAGTTTTTAAGAAAATCACTGCTGTTTTAGCTTTGCAACCGAGTATTTTGGTCGCTAATAATATGTATAACACTTTTTCAATTGACTATTTCGATTGCTAAAGTAATTATAAAAAATCAACCTTGTTAATATAAAATTGAAACTATTGATATTAGTAATATTATAAAAATTTAATATATAATTAAAATATGAATAAAAATAGCATAATAAATATAAATTTTTTTGCTATATTGTTTTTTATATTGTAATTTTTTACATTTTTATTTAAAAAAATAAAAGAAAAGATGTCTTACAATATAGTTTAGTTTTTTTTTCCTTTTAAAAATAAAGACACATAACCTGTAGTCGTCTTATATATAAATAATAATAATAATATTCATAATTTTGAAAACCAAATTAGACTAGTCGGTACGACCAGTATGATGGGGAATTGGTCTGTGACTGGTCTATTAACTCTAAAAGCCCAAACCATTTCAGAATCGGTGAGAACCGATCAAGAACCAATCAAATCGGTCTAAAACCGATAAAAACCAATGTAGAAAGCTGATTTGAACTGGTGGTTTTCAAATTTTTTATATATATTTTAATTTTTTAATTTAATCTAAAATATTTTTAAAATAAATAAAAACACATATTTAATGAAGATTATAAATAGATATAAAATGATGTTTTATTTTAATTTCTAGTGTTATAAAGTTATGATATTGTATTTATTTAATATTATTTTATATATTATTTAATTATTATTGTTATTTTATTAATATCAGTTCGATCATGACTCAAGCTCGGTTTAACTATTGAACCTTAAACTAGTGCCTTGACTTGTTCAATGACCGGTTTGGTTTTAAAAACATTGAGAATTAAAAATAAAAATAAAAAACATAATAAATATAAAATTATTTTGCTATATTATTTTTTTTATATTGTAATTCTTTGCATTTTGATTTGAAAAAACAAAAGAAAACATCTAACATAAAGGTGTCTTGCAATAAAGTTTAGTTTTTTTTTTTTTAAATAAAGACACATAACTTGTAGGTGTCCTATATATAAATAATAATAATAATATTTATAATATAATATAAAATTAAAAATATGAATATTTATAGCATAATAAATATTTTATAAAATTACAAATATAAATAATAATAATTCTATAATATTTTTTTGTATGGAATAATTTTATAATATTAGTATAATAAATATTTCATATATATTTGTAATAATAAAGAATTATAAGACTATAAGGTAAAAATATAAATGCAAAGTGTTACACTATATGTTTGACTAAAGCTTGATAAGTCTAAAGTATAACACAAATGATTGACCAAGGTACAATTAGGTTAAAGTGTTATACTGAAGATTGACAAATGCCCAATAAGGGCATAGTGTAACATTGGTGATTGACCAAGACCCAATTAATAAGATCCAAATGTAATACTAATGATTGGCCAAGGCTTAATTATGCCTCAAGTGTTACACTAATGATTGACCAAAGCTCACTTAGGCTACTGTAACACTAATGATTGACCAAGGTGTAATTAGATGAAAATGTTACATTGATGATGGACCAATTCCCAATTAGGCCCAATTGTAACTGCAATGATTAACCAAAGCCTAATTAGATTGAAGTGTAATATTAGTGATTGACCAAGGGCCAATAAGGCCAAAGTGTAACATTGATGATTGCCTAAGGCCCAATTAGGTTGAAGTGTTACATTGATGACGGACTAAGGCCTAATTAGGCCTAGCTATAAGACTAATGGTTGACCTAGGCCCAATTAAATCAAAAAGTTACACTAACAATGGACCAAGGCCCAATTAGATTGAAATGTTACATTAGCGATGAACCAAGGACTAATTTATATAGATAGAGGATTATTATCTTCATATTATTATTTAAATTCTTTTAATTTAAAAAACAATTAAAAAATTATCCATCTTTACTTTTCTTATAACTAATATTTTAACTTGTGCATTGCACATAATAAATATTTATTTTATATAACTTAAATTTATAATAAATAAATACTTACAAATATATAAATTCGAGGTTCCCTCCAGCTATGTCACAGTATATATTAATTTATTTTGACGATAAGTTCAATTCTATTTTTAATAATAAAACGTACATTTATATTTCCAGTGATTTTTACTTTCCTCATTTATGACCACTTTTCTTAAATATATTATATTAATTATTTTATTTACTTATTTATCCAACAAAACTATTGTAATTACTTAGCAAAATGTATCAAATTTAAGTCTTGAATGAGAAAACTTTTAAAATTTATTATCTTTTCCAATTAATTCTTATACCTTCTCTTTTATCCAGTATCTTATATCCTAGTTTTTATATATTCTATTACTGTCACTTTTCGACTAAATCATTGTTCATAATAAAAAAATGCTCCCTCATTGTGACTCCCTCTCACTCTCGCTCATTAAACCCCGGTTACACTCGCAACCCTTGCTAGTGGTGGTTCAGACCTCTCTATCATTGTGGTTCAGTTCTCTCTCGCATGCGCAATGGTTTAGAGCAGGTTCATCTCTCTTCCAATCATAGTGATATCCAGAACTAGGGTTTTGTGATTTGTGTCTTAATGCTTTGTTCCCATTTTTTATTCCTTTCTTTTCATTTTTTTCTTTTGTTGTTTTGTGCAAATTGAATCACAATTCAAAGATGAAGATCTATGGTGAATGAACAATATGGGGAATAATGAAGTATGTTTTTTAAACTATTGCTCTATTATTAATCTTTTTTTTTTGGATTAAAACTCTGTTATTAATCTATTGCTCTGTTAGTAGCGCTAATCCCATGTGGCTATTTTTGTATAGTATGTCTTTTAAACTAGGCTATTTTTTTTTTTGATTGCCAAAAGTGTAAATTTTTCGATAAAGTTAAAGGAAAAGGTTGTTGGTGCTGCAAGTCGAGTAGATTTGTCTAGCTTCAAAGTATTAAATGCTCTATTGTAGAGAAGAGTGTTTATGCTAGATTTTCCTGTAGCATGGGTGATGCCATATGGGGATGAACATGGTTTCCAAAGGGGTCCAAATTGTTCTTGGTGTCCTTCAAAATGATTTGCCTCATATGGATGCTACTGGAATCTTTGGTAAAGTTTAAGCCTTTTTTCCCTTTATTGGGTGCCCCTGATCATTCATTAGCAAACTTGCATTGATGCCACAAATATGTTTGATGCTGATTAATAATTGTGTACTCTATAAAAGATCTTTATGTGGATCTCCCTTCGATTGTACACTTATTTTATATGAAAGTGACCCTCCAATACTTCAATTTTATTTTCTTATCTTTTTTGGTAGGAACCTAATACCTGTGGGTCCTAATGCTCCTAAACCCCTCTTAGTTTATTCTTGTACGCCTAAAAACAGTTAGGGGCCTTACCTTCCCTTATGCATGAAGTGAAATGTGAAGGAGAGGGAGTTAGTTACAGAGGGAGAAAATAGGAAGCATAGTTATATTGGAAAGGAAAGGAGATAATGGTGTATGCAAATGTTGTAAATAGAACAACTAGGCTCTCTAGCAAATTTTTCCTCCAAGCTTCTTTGATTGAATGGAACATCTTCCTATTCACTTGCCTTACGAAGCACGGGTAGGTGGTCTGGTTCAATATCATTGGATGTATCCATTTGAAAGGTAAATATTTTCAAATGGAAACCTATTCAAATCATTTCATGTCATTCTATTTAATTAAATTGTCTTCTTACACAATTGTCATTCTTAGGTTCTTACATTCCTTGAAAGAAAAAGTGAAGAACAAGGCTAGGTTAGAGGGTTCTATTTGTCAAACCTATTTATTGAAGGAAACATCTACCTTTGCTTCTTTTTACTACCCATCCGAAATAGACACTAGAAGGACTAGAATGCCATGTAATATTGACAAAGGTGAAAGTTCTTCAACTAGTCCTCTAATTTCTATTTTCAACTATTTGGGACGTGCAAGTGAAAAATCTTGTCAATATTAGGGGTGTTTGCGGATTGGATTGGATCGGTTTTGAAAAGAAAAATCATCCGATTCAATCACTTCAGTTTTGTTAATTCATCATCTAATCGATTTGGTTTAAAATTTAAATCCAAGCTGATTCGATCCAATTTAAAACGGTTTGGATTGGATCAGTTTTTGGTTTTAATCGTACTCTTATTTTTTTTAAAAAGTATTAAATAAATAATATGATATATAATAAATATATTAAAAAATAATTTAAAATATCAAATATTTCATTAATGAGTCATTATATAACTAATACTAGTTTAACTCTTCAAATATATATTATTAAAAATAAATTTACACAACTTGATGATTATGTTTATGTATCTTTACTCAAATAGTTACTAAAAAACTATCTTTAAATAAAAATATTTTTTATAAACATGTATAATTTATGTGACAATTTTACAAATATATAAGAAATAAAAACATAAACATGAGTGATATTAGAAAATTACAAGTGAAAATATATATGCATGTATAAGTTTGGTTTGGTTTTCAAAATTAAATCCAAAATCCGATCCAATCCAATAAAGTTTTTTAGTTTTTTTGATTTTTTGGTTTATTCGTTTTCAATTTTTTGGATTGATTTTTTCAGTTTTCATTGGATTGGATCGGTTTATAAACACCCCTAGTCAATATTACTTAGAAGAACGTGACATGAAAGCTGCCCATTTGTATGTTCTTCAAAATTGTGAAGAAGTGGAGCCATATTTAGAGTAAGTTGGCGTAAAAGGTATTTATTAATGAATTTTTATTCATTAATTAAATGTTACAACTTGTCTTTTATTTCTACTTAATTTGATTGTTTTATTTTTGTAGTATATTTACCAGTTTCCTAAGAGAGCTTCAGCTCAATATCTTGGATTCTCAAATTAATAAGGAAATAGCCTCTCATTTTCCAAATTGGTTCAAAGAATATGTAGGTTACTTACTTTATACGCTATTTAAGTTATATTATACCTTTGGACCATGGGTAATAATTCAATTAATTTTAGATCCACTCTTGATTTCTTTGGCATGGGGACCATTAAGAAGGGTTGATTCATGGCTTATTTACATTATAAATGGCTATAAATTTCATACAAAGGCATGGAGTGAAGGAACAAAAACTTCTAATTGTGGTATATGTGTACGAGGCACCAATGGTCAATTAGAAGATGACTTTTTTGGGATATTGATCGATACTATTGAATTGGAGTATACTGGCATGCCCATTAAAAAGTTAGTTCTCTTTAAGTGTAACTGGTTTGATAATACTCCTAATCAAGGGACAAAAGTAGATAATTGGTATGGAGTTGTTCAAGTAAGGCAATTAGGAAGATATAAGGTGTATGACCCTTTCATATTTGCACAACAAGCTGAGCAAGTATACTACATCCTATATCCAGAGGGACATCGCGATTGGTTGACTGTCATTAAGACGAAGGCACTGCAATGCAATCACTAATAACATTTTTAATAAGCCTGACAATGAAGCTCCATATCAAGATGTGCATGAAGTTCATGACCTCCATGTAAAGTTGCATGTTGATGCAGATAATTACAATGATAGTCTTGTAGATATTAGTGGTGGTGGATGACGAAGTTGACATAGTTTTACTTAATCAACCTAAGAGCAATAATGAGAATGATTTAAATGACAATGAGATTGACATTGAGAGTGAGAGTGAGAGTGAAAACTTTAGTCAACTTGAGATTGATAATAAGAATGATTCAGATGATAATGAGAATGATTTAGATGATAATGAGATTGATAGTGACAATGAGAGTGATAGTGATTTTAGTGATACTGAGTCTAATTAGGTAGTATTTGTATTCTATTCTATGTCATTTTTTAATGTGTAATATTCTACTATGATTTAATTATTTTCTTCCATACAGATGGTAGACACTATAGGTAGGGGCAAAGGTTGAGGTTGAGAATGAGGTGTGGTTGTTGCCCATTCCATACCATCTCCAATTTCATCTCAGCAACAACATGTGGATAGTTCTCCTACTGTAGCAGCATCACCGGGGATGCTGCATCAGGGCCATTTACCCCACATATACATAGATCAATTACATCTATCCATATAGAGAGATGTTTGCTACCCCTTCATCCACTACACAACCTCCTTTGGTACCATCCTTTGAGCATTAGGTACCTTTATTACCACCTGTTCCTGGATTAAGAGATCTTGTTGATGGGAAGATATAAATTAGCCCAGGAGCCAAGTATGAGTAAGTTTTCACAATTTATTTCTACATTTTTATTTATATGATGCTATCAAGTAATTATTATTTGTTTTCTTCTTATTCTTTATTATTCATTATTATTATTATTATACAGCTATTTGCCTCCAAAAGATCCTACTAAGGTTATCTCCAACATCATCAAAGCCAAGTATGAAGGTCCATAGGCCCAGCTGGACTAAGGTGCTAGAAAGTTACAAGGACATGTTTTTTGATGAATTTAAGGTAATATTGCTTTTAATTTTATTAATTTTTAAGTAGCATTGGAGATATAATACACATAATTATTTTGGTTACTGGTATATTGGCTTCTTATTGGCTTTTGCGTCTTATGACTTTATGCTCAAGCCTTAGCACAACATTTTAATTAATGAGAAATGTTATTTGTACAACAAATTGTATATCAAATTTTACAACTAAGAGAGAAGAGGGACAAATTTCATTTGTAATAAATGAAGTAGTGGACAGAGATAGACATAAAAAATGATGTATAAATTGTTGTATGAAATGTTATAGTGTATCACATCTCTTAGTCAATTACTTCAAGGGTCTTCATAAGGTGACAACATTACTATGATCAATGTAGACAGGTTGTGGTAGTAATGTAATTTTTTATTGAGAATTAAGCAATCTACAGCTAACTGGCGAGGCAGGACAATGACAAAAGTGCTGGTTATAGATTATTTTTACTGTTTCACTTCTTGTGCAGCCATTTGCATCTCAATTTGCAACAAATTTTTTAGTCCATCTTTGTCTGATATGGTTGGAATTCTCATTATGATGTCCATGTTTCTAATCATATTTTTTTCTAATACATCTTATTTAGGAGGTACAAGGTGTATTTACTTGGCTAGTATTTGATCATGGTTATAGTGTCCTTTTGAAATTGGTTAAACATAAGTCTTTTTCATTTTTTTTCTAATTTGGTGGGTGTAGTACATGCATGGAATAATTTTTTTCTTGATTTGTAAGGAAGGTTATCTTTCAATTTAGCTTTATTTGTGTTTATAAGAGTGTTGCTTGCTGTCACTTATGCCTTTTTTTTGTCAGTAGTCTGTTTTCAGTGTTACTTGCTGTCACTTGTGCTTGTTCTGTTTTCAATTTCAAAGTTGCTTGCTTATAAAAAAAAATCTATATTAACTTGTTTAAAGCTAATATCTTGTTTTCTTGCAAAAAACATACAAGTGGTTGCCTCAGCATAAAACTTTTGTGAGAGTTGCTTTTAACTACAAAGGTTTTGACATTGTCAAGAATACAATGTTTAAGTTAAGAATGGGTAAGGATAAGGGTCATTAGATCATTCCTTAAGTGAGGTAGGAATTAGAGGATTATTGGGCTGGAGCTGATTTCAAGAAGAAGAGTGATACCGACAAGCAAAATCGGGCTGTTGATAGTGGATCCTTGTTGTATGCTGGTGGATTCGTTTCTATTGCAGTACATTGTAAAAGATTGGTAATTAAAAACATATGTTCAACTTATCTTTATTGGTTTTAATTATTAAACTCATTAACTTGTAATATTATATATGTAGGTCCATGAACTGAATTGAGATCCCCCAGCATTTGATATAATGGCAAGGACAAAAAAAAAAAAACAAAGAAGGACAATGGGTGAATGATAAGGCAAAAGGCATAGTTGTAAGTAAATATGTGCATTTCAATCTTAGTTCCATTTAGAGGATATTTTATTATTTTTAGAATTGTAAATATTCATGTTTATTTATATTTTGTAGGAAGAGTGCATTCGTCGTTGACTGGACACCCATCAAGTTGATGAAATAGAAGGTGTTTTTGGTGAGCAATCTTTTGCCAATGACAATGCCCTTTATTGCAATATTGTTGGAAAAAGCAAGAAGGGACAATATATATGGATTAGACTAACTGGGTAATGAGTTTCTAACATCAATTCAATGCACCTAGTCTGATCCCAATCCTAGCTTTAATTATCAAGAGGTCATTGCTAACCTCAATGTAGAGCTAGCACCAAAAGACACAAAAATACAAACCATTGAATCAGAGTTAGCCACGATCAAGAGCATTCTCCAACAGGTTGTTAGTCACTTGGGATTATCACCTATGACTCCTGCTACTGTTTAGCCCCCTCAGCATGGTGATGATGACATTGGTCCTTCCCCTGATGATCATGGTGGCACACACCAACCCTCTACTGGCCCCCCAGCTTGATTTAGGACTTTTTATTAGATATTGAGACATGTCTCATTTTTTTTGATTTAGTACTTTTTATTACTTGTTGGCACGTGTTTCATCTTTTTTGATTTAGGACTTTCTATTAGAAGTTGACATATGTTTCATTTTTTAGATCAAGATAGTTGTACTTTGAAGACTTTAATTACTTGTTATTTACGATATTTTGATTAATGAGACAGGTTGATGTTAATGGAAATTGTGATATTTGGTGGTTGTAACTTTGTTTAATATATACAAGTTTTGTTCATTGGGAATGTATACATACAAACAAAACCAATTATTGTATAGCAAATTTAGCGACCGAAATATTGGTTGCTAAAAATGTTTTTAAATTGGCAACCGAAAACTCAGTCACTAAATCAGTCTCTATGTAGAATTGGTACAAACTCATTTTATTAATTTAGCCACTGATTTAGCCACCGAAACGTTGATCTCTACAAATAGCGACCGAAATATTTGGTTTCTAAGTGAAATCCTTAATAGCCACTAAAATAGTCACTGAAGTGGTATCCACAAATTGCAACTGAAATAGCGACCGAATGATAAGTCTGTGAATTTGCGACTGAAACTATCGGTCGCTAAATAGGTATCTAATGATGAATATCAACGACCACATAAGTTATTTGATTTCAACTTTTAGTCATTGAATAAACTTGACTTAGCAATCCGAAACATAAATTCAGTGGCAAATTGATTTGCGATTGTGGTTTTGGATACCGACTATTTTCGGTGGCTAAATCGATGGCAAAAATATTTAGCAACTGGAATTATCATTTTAACGACTGAATGTTTCGGTCGCTAAACGACCTTTTTTTTGTAGTGAATTTCAAATTACAAAAATAATTTAAAAGAAAAAAAAAGTTTAAAATAAATAATTTAAATCAAGTAAATAATTAAAAGAATCAAAAAAATAAAAAAGTATACCAGACTTGCGAATCCGTAATGGGTTTTTTAAGATGTTTTGTTATGCATTTGACTAAGATGTATTATAGAATCGTGATTTTGTTAAGCATCTTGGTTTGTAGATTTTGTTGAATTGAAAAGCCAAAAAATAAAATAAAAAATGAACTCACCAGAGTGGTGAGAATGTGGACGCGTGTGGCAGCCAGATGTGGCCGGAGTATGGCAGCACAAACAGTGAATGGCGAGGGGAGGTGATTCTGGCGAGAATGGCGATGAACGGCAAGCGACAAGGGGGTGCGGGGTTAGAACTCAAATGGGGGAGGAGGGGGGTGAAAACTGAAAGGGAAAGTGAAGAGAGGGGGGGGGGGGATTTTAAAAGACTGGAGCAAAGTAGACATTTCACTTGTTTTAAAAAAAGAAAGAGGTGAAAAAAGAAAGAAGGGGGAGGGGAGAATAGCAGGGTCCCCTCAACCATCTAAAAACTCATTGTCAAGAGTTTTGATGCAAATTGTTCTATAAATTTTGCTGACCCAGGTGACCTGAATTATCCATCCTTCTCAGTTGTTTTAGAAGCAATAAGGTTGTTTGATACACACACATGTTGACTAACGGGGTTGGGGGAGGGGACTAGGATCTATGAATAATAGTGGTCGTGAGAGCGCCATCATGGTGGGGGTGACAGTGAGTCCTAATTGTTAGAAAAATTTAAATTTTTTATTTAACTAGTAAGTATTAGTATTCAATATATTAAATAAATATTTTAAAATTTAGGTTGAATATAAAAAGTGTAAATTAAAAGATAAATATAATTAAAATGATAAAAATATAATTAATTTATATAAATTAAAATTTCTTTTAAAAAATTAACATTTGTTATTTAAAAAAATAAATTGAATGATTCTCACTAGATAAACTTCTTCTAATGATTCATTTTCACTTGTGAAACTGTATAAAATCATTTTTAATAATTTCATAAATAAAAATTCTACTAATTATTATTTAAATTATGAGGTTGAAATTTTATATGAAAATTAATTATTTAATATATTTACTAAAAAATAATATTTTAACTTCGTGTTTAATAACTTCATATATGAGGATTCTATTGATTAATATTTACATCATTATATTGGGAGTTTAAATAGTATGCACAAGGTCTTAGGTTTTAATCTTGTTATTGTCATTGTACATAAAAAAAAATCACTATTTCAAAAAAATAATCATAGTGTTAAATTTTTACATAAATACAAAATAAATATATTAAACATTAATCTATTAAATATACTTTTATTTGCAAAATAGTTTTAAATTACTTCTTCAATAAAACCATATATAAAATGTTTTTCTAAATTTTTTTAATGCATTGTATAAATTCACCTCAACAATTTTATATTTACATTATGAGTTTAATGGTCATGTACTGTCAGTGTAAAAAGTTTTACACTGTCATCTAATCACAAATCACCATTAATATGACTTTTAAAATATTTATTATAAAAGTCAACAAATTTACAATAAATGGTGATTTGTGATTGGATGACAATGTAAAACCACTTTACGCGGTCAGTGCATGACCATTAAACTTTTACATTATAAGATATTTAAGCTTTTGATGAAAATATAAATATTTTTATGTATGGATGGAAAAAGTTACGAAGATAATATTTTTCAATATTTGATAAGGTAGTATAGGCATAATTAAGTTTTCACACATTCCTAACATTGAAAGTAAAGTTTATAGAAAGTCATAGTTCACTTATATTACAATTAATCACCATTAGATAGATAATATAATAATAATAACATTTAAATATGTTTTAAGTCCCTACAAATATAGTTTTGTCTGGTTTTAATCCTTATTATTTTTTTTGTTATTTTTAGGTCTCTTGACATTTTTTTTAGTCTTTACTATTAACTCTAGTTCATTTAATGCTGACGTAACTAGTACAAATAAAGAATATTAATTATAATTAAGGTAATGAAGAATATTTTAAATTAAGATAATTAGATTATTTTTAGACGTATAATTCAATTAAGTAATGTATTTAATATTTTGTATAAATAAGGTAATTACCTATAATTTACTTTTATAATTTATTTTTAATTCTTAATATAATATGAATAGTAATTTTTATTGTTTTTAATATTGTTCTTACTTTTCAATTTACTAATTTATTTTTAATATTGTACTTTTAAAAAAATTATAATTTACTTATATGCTTGTAATTTACTTTTAATATATTATTTTTGAAGTTATTTTTACATTTTGATTCATTAATTTTAACTTATTGTAATATAATTTCTTTTGTTAATATATCACATGTAGTTATTTTGTCTCCAAAAACAAAAGTAATATATTAAAAGTAAATTATAAGCGTCTAAGTAAATTATATATATATTTTAAAAAACTACAATGTTGAAAGTAAATTAGTGAATTAAAAAGTAAGAACAATATTAAAAGTAATAAAATTTACTATTCATAATATATTAAAAATTATAAAAGAAAATTATATATAATTACCTTATTTATATAAAATAATAAATACATTACATAATGAAATAATGCACCTAAAAATAATCTAATTATCTTAATTTAAAATATTCTTCATTATCTTTATTATCTTAATTAATATTCTTTATTTTGTTAGCTATGTTAATACTAAATTAACTAGAGTTAATGGTAAAGACAAAAAAAAAAAACACTAAAAAAATGTTAGAATTTAAAAATAACAAATTTTTTTGCAAAGACTAAAAAGTTAGACATAGTTATATTTGTAAGAACTTAAAACAGATATACGCCTTCTATTAAATATGTAAAATTATTTTGTTTTAAACGAAAAATGATTTATTTTAGTATGATGCTCCGTTGATCCTAGATTATGGGAATAAAATTGGACACATACGATGTCTTGATTGTTTCCTAAATTAAATTTAAGCAACTATTTTACATTTTTCTAAAATTAAATGATAACAATCAACTTTTAAATAATAAAATTGGATACTCATGATCAGCTCTAATAAACTGTTACCCTTTTCGTTTGTATGATGTATTAGGTTCCTTATACTATATGTTTGAATTTGATCGTAGTGCTTTAATAAATACAGGAGTATTACTTTCATGCACTTATGCACGAGGTATTTGGCCACTTTTAATATTGCGGTTATATGGAAAGTGGTAATAAGTATGTAACACCATATTCCTTTGCTTTTTCTAAATGATTCAAAATAACTCACATCACATCCTTCTGTTCAAACTTGATCGTGAAACGTTTGTATTTAAAACTAAAAAAATGAAACATTTAAATTTGAATTTATAAAAATGTAATCTCTCAATTTTGTTTGTATAACTAGTGTAGACTATACTTACACAATTAATATACCATGTAATTTGTAAATTCTTAATAACATATATAACAACATTGATGTATGATTTTTTGATAACAAGCCAAAGATGTAATGTACTTGAGAGTTGTAGGTGTCTCTGTACATAAAGAACTGAACGAGATCTCCCATTCAATTAGTCAGTGCCGGATTAATAAAACTCAGTCCGTAGAAACATTAGAAATAAATAAGGATCAGGAGTTACGTTGCTAGCATTTTTGAGAGTGATGCATGCGTTTTATATCTCCACCTCACGATTTGATTTTCGCAAAAGTCATTTTAATCCAAGTCAAATAAGATAGGCTGTATAAAAAGAACTACTGATTCTAATCATCTCATTAAAACACAGCACCAATTGGATTGGAGAGACATAATTTGAGGCTTCTGCAAGACTCATACAAAGGTTTTGGATTTAAAAAGTCCAATATATTTCAAAACAACTGGCCACACTTAGAGAATCATACAGATTGTCAAGGCACGTTACATAAATGAACCCTTCTGTGCAGAAATATCATATATCTGGTTTAAGAAGAATACCTCCAAGGCCTATTTCATTACTAGGTATGAAGTTATTTACGTTATTGAATAATAAGACCTCTTCTGGGGATGACTCATTTGGGTTCCCGTAATGTTTCCACATCTTGAGAAGTTGTTTTCGAAACCTCTTCATTGGTGATATCTTCTTGTACACCACCCGTGAACGTTTCCTTGAAGGGATCTTATAACTCCATAAACGTGGATTTTCCCAACCTAAGAAACATTTCTGATTATTAGAATTTAGAAATATAAGAAGCGCTCACACAGCAAAATTTTTCAAAGAAGTTAGCGTAGCTTATATATTATTTACTAGTATCATTACCTGAATCAGCAGTAACATAGCTTGAAACCAGGAGATTGTTTCTACCTTTCAGATTTTTAAGGTTATCAAGGTACTCTGATTGAAAATGATTGGGAAGATAGTCCTCAAGGCTTCCCCATTTCTTGTATCTTGATCCACATGCGTTGCACAACACTGGCTTGTCTTCTGGTCCATTCCGCCAAAGTGGAGTAACTGGTAAAACCATATATATGTAGGTGACTGACTCAAATAATTGGGAAGAAGATGTTTTGGACAAAATAATTTGCATAAAATAAGAAGGGTTTTGTTTGCTTACTCTTAAAGGGCTACATATGCGCCTATGTTTATAGAAATGATAGTTTTGAAGTGTCTTAATTTTACATACTCAACTTTTCAGAGAGACGCAACTGTTTCTAGGGTGCACTTTGAATATACGTGTTTTTTTTTTTCTTTTTTGATAGTTAGCATCGGTTAAAGTCATTAACGGATGCAACTACTAAAAAAAAAAAAACACGTGTACATGATTCTTAAGGTTTCCTATTTATTTTGAATTAAAAGACATTTTTTTGGTACAATTGAATTAAGAGACATGTTAATATGGTTTTTAATGGTTGTGTCTATATATTCAAAATATGAACAAAATATGTCTGCAATACGGATAATTAGATAAATACACAATGTTGACACCGCTTATTATAAATCATAATTTGTGATGTTCCAGAAGATTTGGGAAACCAAAAGGCACCCTACCCATAAATCAATTAAAAATTCAAAACAATTCGTGAATAGATAACAATTGTCGATTATATATATATAAAATTTTAGGTGCCTACAGAAATTAATTAAACTTGTATTTACACTACTCACTAGCAAAAAAACACTAAATTATAAGCAAAAATAAATATATAAACTTTTACCTAAAAAAAAAAAAGTTACTCACTAGCGCGCATAACAGCGATTCTGAAAAAGCCTCCTGATAGAGGTGCGAGTAGTAGCCATCCCAAGATTTCTTTTCAGGACAAGCTATTAGGATCACAAAATCGTCTACAACGACGGGAGCATACATATTTGATTGGGAAAAAAAAATCTTAAGGATTGAGTTGGAAGATGGTGATAGGCTGAAGCCAAAATGCTAAATTGATAATAGTATTTTGCAGGAACTGTGGTTGTCATGGAAGAATGTTGTGATTGTCAAATTCCTAGGGAAAAATATTGGCTTCCTTACAATGTGTGATCATCTGAAGGCAATTTGGAAACCTTATAGGGTGTAGATGTTGTTGACATTAGGCATGGTTTAATTTCTTTATGGTCAAGTTTGATTTGGCTAAGGATAGAAAAAAGTTATTGGTGGCGATACTTGGATGATTTTTTATCATTATATCAGTATTGTGAGACCATGGATGTTGGACTTTGTAGAATCTGAGATTAAGATCAATAACACCATGGTCTGGATAAGATTTCCTTATTTAGGCATGAAATATTATGATGAGAGTGTTCTATTAGCACTAGCATATTTGGCAGTTGGTCTGCCAATGCAAGTGGTGGATTAACTACCATTGACACAGCTAGAAGGCAGTTTGCAAGGGTGTGTGGAAATTGATTTGAGTTATCTAATGGGGGGACAGTTTTGATTTCAGAACCATTAGTTTAATGTTGAATATGAAGGATTGCACTTAATTTAATTTGCAATATTATAGTCTGTATGGTCATATCGCCATTAGTTGCTCGGAGTAGAAGAATAAGGAAATCTCGCCACCACTGATTGCCTAAGGTGAATGGGAGGAAAATTTGAACGAGGAGGCATGGGTCCGCACACAAACCCTAATCCTTTGCATGGCAATCATGTTAATTAAGTTAGAAAGATATGTATGGGGATTGGTTAACAGTCAAAAAAGGACAATGCAATAATAAGGTTTCAAGTCATAATATATGGGAGTATTAAAGGTGGAAGGAATTGGGCGTGGGGTGACTTAAGGCATTAGCGACTTGGTCAAAAATATGTTCCACGTATTATCAAACTAAGACATGGCAAGAATTTTGTAGAAGCAACTATTGGTACATTCAATACTAATTATGCATCAAGATAAGCTGAAAATGATAAGATTTGGAAAAGGAAAAAAATGTATCCGCAGTGAATCGAATCAGGAGGGCAAAAATAGTGGCATTATTCCTCAATCCTTTACTATCGTGGGGACCACCTCTGCATCTCCTGACCCCGCTAAGGCAACCAAGGTACTAAATGCACAAGGGAAGGTTATAGTGGAAACTGCACAACCTGGCCTTGTACCAACAACACACAGTGCACCACATGCTCATGGCATCTTTACGGCTATGAATGTCCAGATACTAGGTCCAACAAGCTACATTTGTTCGAGGACCTAAAGCCCATGAATTTAACTTTGGAGGAAGTTTGTTTATAGGATGAGCAAAGTGGAACTACTTTGGTTATGGATGATTCAATGTGTGGGGTGGTAGTGGACATGGTTGAGGAAACACCACTTGAAATGTTATCCTAACATGATTTCCCCAGTTATCTTCCCATGATGACATCCATGATTACTTTTAAAGAAATAACTATTCTTGCATGGAACGTTTGAGGTTTTGCGAGCAGGAGAAGTCACCGTCACGTATGTGAGCTACTTACACGATATAGGCCAATGTTGGTCTTTATATTTGAGACCCACATATCTTTCTCTCATTCTGAGAAATTCAAGGATAGTGAACGATACTCTTAGGTAGCAGTAGAAGAAGAACATGGTCATTTTAGATGAATTTAGGCCTTGTAGTTAATAAGATTCACTTTTGCTATCTAGTTTGAGGCATTGATGCCACAACGTATTACTCTATTTCTGTAGGTAATCGTTCTTGAAGTGTATCAAAAGTATATGCCAACCTTTGTTATTCTATGTGAGGTCGGCCTTCAAATTTTCTAGGCTAATAAAGAGATATGATAACATAATCATGGTCACTTATTAGTGATTTTAATGACATTTTAGCTGTCAGATTGAGACATAGGACAACACAGTGGAACTAATAATGTTTGTCTCCTTATTGTTCAAATGAATGATACGAATCAAGCTAATATAATATACAGTAAAGAGTTACCTTTCTGTTCACTGAATAAAGCAAGCAAGCAATGTCTCTACAAGTGCACACAAATAAGCATGCGTCTCCACGCCCACACTAGGGTTCCTCTCCGTTTGCTGTGCTAGCCGCAATCAGAAAGAGGTGACAGTCAACCCTAATTTCTGTCACAGTATTCAGTACTGCCACATCTCCTATAAAGCTTATTAATATGAGATAATTAGGGTTAAAGGCTCATCACTCATAATGAGTTCAATTCTAACAAATTAGCCCATTAAAATAGTTTTGGTTTAACCAGATTTTATTTCTAGTGGGTTTGTCTTAAGTGTACGTGCAACTCCATAGGTTCTCTTAATAATGGACTTCAATATTAAATATCTAGTGCATATACCAACATTAACAACTTCTAAGAAATGTGGTGGTATATTTTCATAGGCAAAGGTCGAGATGTTTATTTGTGGCATTGATCGATTCTAGTTACTTAACTTAGATTACTTTAAGAGTAAAATTCACTTGGAAATATAGATGCGGGAAGGGGGTATCAAGACATGTCTGGATAGAGGCCTCTATGAGCATAGTTGGAGAACATACTTCGTAGAAGCTATAATGGAGCATTTTTTCGTAGACAATTTGACCATAATCATTTCTTATTAAGATGTAGTAATTTTATGTTCTCTAGGGAAGGTAGATCTTTTTGTTTCCAAACTACTTGGTGTGTACATTAGGCTTATCCTACCTTAGTTCAGGAAGCTTGGCACAAGGACCAAGTTAATATGACTCGTGCCTTGAATAATGTAATGCATGATTCACTTGCCTTTAATAGGGAGGTGTTCGACAATATTTTTGCTAAGAAAAAGCAATTAGAAACACATCTGCAAGGAATTTACAGGACCTTAGAAGCCACTAGAGAGAAATGGATCCACCTAGGCAACAGAAACACCTATTTCTTTCATGCTCAGACAATTGTCAGAAGGAAGCAAAACAAAATTCATGACTTGTTTCTCCCCTCAGGTCATTGGTGTATGAACCCTCAAATGCTCTAGAAGGAGGTAATTACATACTTTAAGAATCTTTTTTATACAAAGGAAGGGACAGGTAGGGGATAACAAAATTCTGGCTTGAGCCTTTTGATTGAAAAGGGTAGGATGACCCTTCCTAAACCTATCACAAAGGATGAAGTGCATAGCGCCTTAATGAGCATGAAATCTTACTAATCCTTGGGATTAGATGACTTCCAACTAGTTTTCTTCAAAATGTTATGATCAATGGTAAGTAACAATATTCTACGTTTGGTTAATGATGCTTTCTTGATAGGAATTTTTGACCAACAGGTGATAGAAACCCTCTTGGTTCTCATCCTAAAGAATAATGAGCCCACTACTTTGAGGGACTTCAGACCCATCTCCTTATGTAACGTAATTTACAAAATCATTTCAAAAGTTTTAGTGAATAAATTGCAACCTTTGCTCTATGATATGAAAAGCCCTTTCCAAAGTAACTTTATTCTAGACAAGGGGCTCGGATAATGCCATTATGCTACAGGAGATTATTTACCACATGTAAAGGTCCAAAATGAAGAAAGGGAATGTGGTTTTCTAATTGGACTTAGAAAGAGCGTATGATACAATAGACTGAGAGTTCCTCCATCAAACTTTGAGAATTTTCGGTTTCCTGGGTGTTATTGTCTTTCTAATTATGCATGGAATTTCACCCACACCTTCATCTCTTTGCTGTGGAACGAAAACATGACTGGACCTTTCTCCCTTTCAAGGGATCTACGACAAAGGGACCCCTTATCCCTGTATCTCTTCTTTCTTTGTATGGAAAGATTGGGTGAGATGATAACCAAGGAGGTGAATGTTAAGAGATGGCTCCCTATCCAAGTATCGTGGGATGGGTCAACATTTTCAAGTTTTGTTCGTACGCAATTGACTCGTGCTTACTTAAGTTATTTATATTTGTATGAAAAAGGGTGGCAAGTAGCTTACATGCCCTGTAAACGTCTACAAAAAGAAGCAAATTTACCTTCACCTTCATGGTTATCATCTTAACCAACCTTTGCATGTGGTAAATAATCTCCTGTAACACGATGACATTATTCATAGCAGCCCTCTGCTTGGAATAAAGCTACTTTGGAAAGGACTTATCATATCATGGAGCAAAGGTCGCAATTTTTTCACCAAAAAAAATTGAGATGATTTTGTAGATTACGTTACACAGGGACATGGGTCTGAAGTCCCTTAAAGCAGTGGGGTGATCATTCTTTAGGATAAGAATCGAGAGAGTTTCTATCACCCGCCGGTCAAAAGTTCCTGTCAAGAAAGCATCCTTAACGAGGCATTGAATATTGTCACCTACCACTGGTCATAACATCTTGAAGAAAATTGGTTGGAAGTCATTTAGTCCTAGGGATTTATGAGATTTTATGCTCATCAAGGGCCAATGCACTTCATCCTTTGTGACAAGTTTATTAATCACCATGCTACTTCTTTTTAATAAAGGCTTAGGCTAGAATTCTATTGTCCCCAAGTTGTCCCTTCCTATGTACAAAAAAGATTCTTAAAGCATGTTACTGCCTTCTCCTAGAGCATTTGAAAGTTCGTACACAATCACCTGAGGGGAGAAACAAGTGAATTTTGTTTTGCTTCCTTTTGACATTTGTCTGAGCATGAAAGAAATAGGTGTTTTTGCTACCCAACCGGATCCATTTCTCTCTATACTTTTAAAACCACAATGTCTTTTCCTGAAATAGAATGTCCTCATACTCTTAAAGTAGCTTCTATTGGAGTAAGAAAAGGGACACAGTCACTTATCTCCAAGGTCCTTTAAATTCCTTGCAGACGTGCTTTTTGCTTCTTCTTAGCAAAAATATTAGTATACCTATTAAAGGCAAGTGAGTCATGCATAACGTTATTCAAGGCACGGGTCACATTACTTGGGTCATTTTGCCAAGCTTCCTAGTCTAAGGCAGGATATATAGTCCTAGTGTATGCACCAAGAAACCTGGAAATAGAATGGTCTACCTTCCCTAGAGAACATAAAATTACTACATCTTAATAAGAAATGATTATGATCAATTTGTGCGCAAACTAGATGCTCCACTATAGCTTCTAGGAAGCATGTCCTCCAATTATGCTCATAGAGGCCTTTGTCCAGACACATCTTGATACTTGTCTCCCCTTTCTCCATCTACGTTGCCAAGTGAATTTACTCCTAAAGTAGTCCAAGTCAACTAACTGGCAACGATCAATGCCACGAATAAACATCTCCAGCTTTGGCTGTGAAAAAGCACCACCAACTTAGAAGTTGTTAAAATGTCATTAAAATCACCGATAAGTGACCATGATCGAGTTATCATATCTTTTTGTTACCTAAGAAAATCCCAAAGTTGACCTCGCATAGAATAACAAGGGTTGGCATATACTTTTGATAATCCAAGAATAATTGTCTATAAAAATAGAGAGAGTAGTAAACTATGGCATTAATGACTCTTACTTGATAGCAAAAGCACATTCTATTAATTACAAGGCCTAGATTCCTCTAGAGTGACCACGGGCTTCTTCTACAGCTATCAGGGAGTGTATTTTCCTATCCTTGTATTTTTTTGGAATGAGAGAAAAGTGTGTAGGTCTCAAATATAAAGACCAACGTTTGGCTATGTCGCACAAGCACCTCACACATGTGATGGTGACTCCTTTTGCTCACAAACCCTCTAACGTTCCACGGAAGAATAGTTACTGCTTTAAAAATAATCATGGACGTCATCATGGGAATAGAATTGGGGAATCACGTTAGGAAAGCATTTACAGTGGTGTTTCCTCCACTATGTCCATTGCCTCCCCACACGTTACCCATAACCAAAATGGTTCCCTTTTGCTCAACTTATAAACGAATTTCATCCAAAGTTGGATTCAAAGGCTTCGGGTCCTCTAAAAAACATAGCTTGTTTGGACCTAGTATCTGGACATTCATGGCCGTAAAGATGCCATGAGCATATGGTGCACTGTGTGTAGTTGGCATAGGGCCTGGTTGCGTGGTTTCCACTATGACCTTCTCTTGTGCATCTAGTGCCTTGGTGGGGTTAGGAGATGCAGAGGTGGTCCCTACGATAGTAGAGGACTGAGGAATAATGCCACTATTTTTTTGCCTCCTGATTCGATTCACTATGGATACATTTTTTCCATTTCTAAATCTTATCGTTTTTAACTCGTCTAGCCGCATAATTAGTATTGAATGCACCTTTAATTTCTTCTACAAATTTCCTGCCCTTGTCTTGGCTTGTTAATGCATGGAACATCTTTTGACCAAGTCCCAAATGCCTTAATTCACTCCCCTTATTCCCCCCTCCTTTATTGCTCCCATTATTGTGGCTTGAAACCTTATTATTGTGCTTTCCTTTTTTGACTATTAACCAAGCCCCATGTAGATCTTCTATAACTTAATTAATGTGATTAACACGTAGTGGATTAGGGTTTGCATAGGGACCCATGCCCCCTCATTCAAATTTTCCTCACCTCCACCTTAGGTAGTTGTCGGCAGCGAGACTTCCTCCTTCTTCCACCCCAGGAAACTACCGACGATATGGTACAATCCTTTATATTCGACATTAAATCAATGGTTCTGAAACCATATATGTCCCGCCATTAGATGACTCAAATCAATTTCCACACACACCTTGGCAAATTGCCCTCTAGTTGCATCAATGGTTGTTATATCCACTAGCACTAGTCGACCAATTGCCAATGCTAGTGCTAACTGAACACTCATCATAATATTCCATGCCTAAACAAGGAAACCTTATCCAAACCAAGGTGTTATTGATCTTCATCTTATATGTTACGAAGTTTGACATCCATGGTCTCACATTAATATAGTGATAAAAAAATATCCAAGGACCGCCACCAATAACATTTTCTGTATCCTCAGCTAAATCAAACTCGATCATAAAGAAACTATGCCTAATGTCAACTACATCTATACCCAAATGCATAAGGTTTCTAAATTGCCTTTAGACAATCATACATTGTAAGGAAGCCAATATTCTTCCCTAGGAGTTTGACAATCATGACATCTTTTCATGGCAACCTCAGTTCCTTAATGTAGCATTTTAGCTTCAGCTTATCACCATCTTTCAGCTCGATCCTAAAGAGTTTTTCCCAATCAAATTTGTATGCTCTCATTGTGGTAGAGGATTTTGTGATCCTAGTAGCTTGTCCTGAAAAGAAATCTTGAGATGGCTAGTACTTGCACCGCCATCAGGGGACTTTGAATGCAGAAAAACACGTTGAGAACCGCTATTATGGTTCAGAGAAAATTTGATCCGTACTTTGTATAAAAACAAATTAATTTTATATATTGTATTATGTACCCTTGTTTTGTTTATAATTTTTAAAATTTTTATCCTGTGTGCTATCTATGCTAGCGTCTATATATGGTTGCTAGTGAGTAGTGTAAATACACATTTAATTAATTTTTATAGGCACCCAAAGAAATATATAATCGACAATTTTGATCTATTCAAGATTTGTTTTGAATTTTTTTAATGGATTTATGGGTAGGGTGCAGTTTTTGGTTTCCCAAACCTTCTGGAACATCACAAATTATGATTTATAATAAGTGATGTCAACATTGTGTATTTATCTATTTACCTGTATATTAATAATAGACATATATTGTGAACCTATGGAAAGAAACTTGTTATTAATTTGAAATAACATATCCGTATTACAGACATATTAATTTGTATCAACAACTTCTTATTTTATGAAGTCTGTAGCAGAATTTGTGCTATAGAATAATTCCTCCTCCTCGCCTAGTATATAATTAAAAGAATTATAGTACTTTTAGCTAGGTATTGGCCTACTTAAGGTTTGATAGAATATATAGATTAATTTTCTTCATCAATAGGTATAGGCTAACCCCCTGAATTACTATTTAAATAAAAATTCCAACGAAAACATGTTTAAAGGTAATTCAAACAAATTCCTTATTATTTAAGGAAAAACATTTATTAATCTCCTAACACTATTTTTTTAACAGGAAGTCAGGAACAATAATTACTATTATCTCTTTATACCAAAGAATTCGAACAAACAAGAAGTATATTTGTTTTTAAATTCATGTTTTGTTTCAACTTTTATTTGTTTTAAAAGTGATATTCTCATCTCTCATCATAAATGTCACTCCATTTCTTTTAATGCAATTAGAATTTAACATATGCATGAATTGAATTTTAAATTTTTTATGCCATTTAATTGTCCATACTTAAAAGTTCATTAAATCAAGCAATTCATATTGAGTCAATTCACTTAATGTGTTTGATAAAAAAAATAAAATCACTTGGTGTGTGTTTAGACGAGTGTGTGTAAACTTGATTTTTAAAAGTTAATTTTAATTAAAAGTAAATAAGTTATATCTAAACCTTTTTATTTTAAAAGAAATTTTTTAATAAAATTTAATATAAAAATTTCATTATTGCAAAAATTACATTTTTTTGGTTTCTAGTCTAACATGCTTAGCTAGCTTTATAGGAGTAAAAGTAATTTTGGTTAAAAATAAAACCAAACATTATTATTTTTTTCATGAAATTACACTTGAAGAAATAAAAGGCGAGTTTGAACTTTGATGCAATTGAATGCTTGTCCAAACACAGGCTTAGCCGCTTAGATAAGGGCAGAAAAGCTTAAGGGCTTGAAGATGCTAATTTTTTATACATTATAAATATTTAATTAGATCATAATTTATGAGTTTTAAAAAGTCAATAGTACTTATTTCTTGATATGCCATTATTTTTTGAGCAATTTCAATCACTTGAATGCCTTTGAATGTTTTAAATTTGTAGGATAAAATATTTTTTCCTTCTTTCTCAAACTTAATTAAAGGGCAAGTGTGTATATCCAAGTATTTAATATGTGTTCTAGGACATATATTTATAGAAAAAGTAAAAAGAGACCTAAAATTTATGAAAGATCACAATGATTTATTCATGTCTCTTCATCAAGAGTCATATCCATTTAAATAATACTCTTCTGTAATAGTTCTATATTATTATAATTTATAAGTTACACTATTACAATCACCATATGATATTTAACAGAAGAAATGAACGGAACAAAAGTTCTAGGCACAAGAAGAGGACTTACAATCAATTCCGCAATGGAAGCATGGACCATGCTTATTCCCCATATCCGTAAAGTTCCTTTTCTTCAACAAATAGAAAGTTTAGTTATCAGAAAAGCACAAAAACCTTGAAATGAAATCCACAACCAAAAGAGCAACTAAAGAAATTATGTTACAGAATTCACGTTTAGGGATTGTGGGAGGAAAAGAACAAAACTTCAGTCAACTTCAATTACATAAATGTATAAGATTCCAAAATTTTCTTACCTTTCTGTGCGTTTATCATTGTGAGCCTTTCTCACATCGTCACCAACTTAGCTTCTTCCCCCCTTCTCTTACTTTTTTCTTCTTTTTGTGATAGCTTCTTTATTTTTTGTTTAGGTGGTAGCTTCTATTCTCTTCACTCGCTTTCTTCTCTCTTCTCTTCAAGTTTTGTTCGTATGCAATTGACCCATTTAAATTCCATGAAAAGGGTGGCAAGTAGCTTACATGCACTGTAAATGTCTATCTGTATCATCGTATAGGTACAAAAAATGCAGCCGTTACCTTTGACAACACAGATGAACTTTAATAGGATACTCAAAAAATTATTATTATATAAATGAGAGGAACGAAGGTGGGGTAGAGAATTAGAGCTCTAAAAATTTACACTATATATTAAATGAGAACAGTAATATTGAATGAGAGCATTTTTAGTTATTATTTTTCAACTAGAGTGTTTTTAGTTATCATTTTTCAATAATAGCATTTTTAGGAATTTTTTAACTTCTTATTCTTTTAATTTGTCATTTTCAATATCTTTAATTTTACATTAAATTTTAATATTTTTTAAAAGAAATTATCAATAATTAAAAATTTACATTGTATTAAATAATTATTTATTATAAATTTAAAATATAATTTATGTTCAAAAACATTTATTTATTACAAATTTTAATTATAATATAATTTATATATTAAGAAATATTTATTTATTATAAATTTAAGTTATATAAAATAAATATTTATTTTGTACAATGTATAGGTTAAAATACTAGTTATGAGAATGTTGGTTGTTTCCTATTTTGAATAGAATTCAATGCTAAAAGCACAGTGAATTTATGAACTGTATATAAAATAATATTTTACATTCATAAAGGCTGGGAAAGGTACTGTGATAAAATTTTGGCAAAAATTGATAAAAATGAAGTTGCCATTAATATTGGCTTAAAAAAATTTAGTGTAAATTACACTTTTTTCTTTCGAGAGATAAGAACATTTTCCTCTTTTGTTAAAATACACTCTCTTATCTCTTTATAAATTTGAGTACGTGACAATCTATTCCATTTTAATTTTTTTGTTCAATTTCCATTAAAAAAAACTATTATCAAAATATCTTTTACATTATCATCTGTTGGGAGATGCAAGTATTATACTATTTTTTCTTCTTGTGTTAAAATCACATTTTCCTCCCTTAACAGTCATAAATATATTAAGTTTTACTCTCTCTCTCTCTCTCTCTCTTTATATATATGTGTGTGTGTGCGTGTGTGCGTGTATATTTTAATAATATAATAATTAATAATATTATTAAAATTAATTATATATTATATTTAATAAATATTTTATTTAATACTATATAAGAAAATATTATTTATATATTTATATAAATACAACATTAATAATATTAATTTATAAATAATATATATCAATTTATTTAATTAATGTTATTTCTGTAAACATATAAATGATATTTTTCTTATATAGTATTAAATATTATATTTATTAAGTGTAATATATAATTAATTTTAATAATATTATTAATTATAATATATTTATTGAATTTAGTAAATGTAATGTATATTAAATGTATAACTTTTTAAATGAATATATATATATATATATATATATATATATATATATATATATATATATAAGGTGTATCATATGAGAATGACCTTATTATGTGAGAATGAAAATGACTAATTTCAATCGTTAAATTAAAATAGAAGGTCTAAATTAAAATACTTAGGAATTTAACTTAAAACATCATGTAACTATCAAATCTCTAAAAGATTCACCAAATAAAAATCAAATCTCTAAAATATATCCATTATCAGGTCCTAAAATATCTCAATTATCATGTCACTTTTCTTTAAGATTGTCGTTAACCCATTACCATTACCATCAACACTATGATCGCCACCACCGCCACCGCCATGACTGCCACCGCATCCACCACCGCCGTCGCCGCCACCATGATTGTCGTTGCCACCACTATCATCAGTGTTGCTGCCATCACCGTTACTGCCACTGCCATCGCCACCACCACTACCATGACTGACGACAGTGACGGTGATGGTGGCAATGGTCACGGTGTTAACACATCACCACCCCCGCCATGACCACCGTTGCCACCACCACCATGAACATTATTGCCACCATCGTCATGATTGTTATCGCTATCGTCGTCGTTGTCCCACCATCGTTGTCGCTCCGCTACAACCACCACCGGCAGCGGCAGCGAACACCAATCTTAAAGAAGAGTGATGTGATAATTGAGATATTTTAGTACGTGATAATTGATATCTTTTAGAGATTTGATTTTGTTTAATGAATTTTTTAGAGATTTGATAGTTACATAAGATTTAAATTTGAATTCTTAAGTACTTGAATCTATGACTTTCATTTTAATTTAACAGTTGAGATTAGTAATTATCATTCGCATCTAAAAAAGTCATTCTCATATGATACGTCTGCTTTCTCTTTCTCTCTCTATATATATTATTTTATTTCTTTTTCATATTTGTTTTGGTACAGTTGATTCTTTTTTTGGTACAGGATTTCTTTTTCATATGATTTAACTAATTTAAAGTAAGAAATTTATTTTATAGAGTAAAGTAACCAGTTATAATCATTGATTAAAAATTAATAGTTAAAAAAATTCAAATAACTACATAATTTATTATACACACGTATTCATTTAATAAAATTTCGACAATTAATTTTTTAATAATAGTTTATATTTCATCACTTTATTCTCTAAAATAAATCTCTCCTCTTAGAAAAGAAAAATCAATGGCTATAAAACCAGTTTGTTTAATAGTTTAATTAATGACCAAGTTGATTTTCAAAAACATTCCAAATTGATCAAGATTTTTTTTATTAGTGAGTAATCAATCCCCTATGGCAAGTTTTCAATCCATAACACTTATGTGTATTGGTTAGAGTGGAGGGGTTTAGGTATCTTAAACGTGCGGGAGGACAGTGTGAAAAACTAAAGAAGTTTCAATCCATAACCTCCCACTAAGTTTTTTATCACCAGAAAAATAAAAAGTTCTACAGAAATGACTTTAAATATTCAACTTTGCGGTCAACCAGAATAACAAAAATTATTAATATCAAAATAATGATGACTTGTTCTTCTATACATTTCGTATATATTTAATTTTTTTCTTTAGCCGCTACTCATTTAGTAAATAAGATCTTATCTTCCTATCACTGAATTAATATCTGAATTAATTGAGGTTTTTTTTTATTGTATAATATACATGAAGACGTATGTTTAGTAACGCTTCGTTTCAAAATTTCCATATATTATAGGTTTAATTACTTTTTTTGTCTCTATAATTGTACAAATTTTTCCTTTTGGTCCCTATAATAAGAAATAACCCGTTTTAGTCCTTATATATGCACTTTCGATATCTGTTCGGTCCTTGCCATTTTAAACTATCACAAATTGAATAAAAAAGCTAGAAAATATCAAATTGTGACGGTTTTACACCGCCAATTTTTATTTTGTAAGAGTTTTATTTCATAGAGTTAAGATACACTTGACTTCACTCAACTTCCTCCTTAGTCAAAACTCTCCTATTGGTCAAAACCCTCCATAGGTAGCCCTTTTGGAGACACCAACAACTAGCTTTGATACTACTTTGTAACGCTTGACTAGTTTCAGGATCAATGACTGTCTCCACAAACTAATACAAGACTTTTAATGTGTTTTATCCCCACTCACATGCTCCTTAAAATTTTTTTCAAGAGGTCACCCATTTCAGAATTGCTCCAAGTCAAGTACGCTTAACTGTGAAGTTCTTAAGTAATAGGCTACAGAAAAGTGATGCATCTTGTTGGTATAGGTAGCACTCATTAATTCCTTTTAAGTTATCCTCAACTGTACAGTCTTATACCTGTATAGCCTCTGATCCCTTTCATTCTAGGTGTGTATTCGATTCATTCATGTGCCCCTCCGCTAGAAGCCTGCAAGGAACTGCTTCTTGTCCGTGTCTTATCTCTTTTGCACCTGTGATCACTCCCCGCCATCGTCAGCACCTGTGATGTTACATGTCCACCAGCTTCAACTTGGTTCATTCTCGAACCACACCGTACTAGGAGAAAATGTTAATTTGTGGCGGTTTTACACTGCTAATTTTTATTTTGTGTTGATTTTATTTTACAGAGTTAAGATATAGTTGACGGTAGGGACCAAACCGATATCGAAAGTGTTTGTATAGGGACTAAAACAGATTATTTCTACTATAAAGACTAAAAGAAAAAATATGCGCAACTATAGAAACCAAAAAGGTAATTAAACCTATATTATATATGATTAACAATTTCCCTAAGCAAATGATATGTAAGCTTTTGTAGAACATATTTTCAACAGAAGTTTTTCAAAAGCAATATGATCAGATTCATGTGATGATCATGCTATAATTTTTACCCTTTTCATTTGTACGAGCTATTAGGTTCCTTATGTTTGAATTTGATAGCAGCGCTTTAATTTTTACAAGAGTAATACTTTTATGCAGGAGGTACGTAATTGGCTACTTTTCATTTTGCTGTTATATGGAAGGTAGTTATAAGTCTGAAACACCATATTCCTTTGCCTCTAGCTAGATGAATGATTTGTTGGTCAATATAACAAAAAATATGTTGCAGCAACAATGACGACTTTATACACAGTGCGGTGGTGGCTAGATACGGTTCTGGTGGTGACTACTGATTCTAATCATCTCATAAAACACAACACCAACTGGAGAGACACAATCTGAGGCATTCTGCAAGACTCGTACGAAGGTTTGAATTCAAAAAGTCCAAAAAACAACAGGCCACACTAGAGAATAATCATGCAGATTCTCACCAAAGCACGTTTTTAACATATTGATGAAGGATACATAAATGAACCCTTCAATGCAGAAGTATCATCTGGTTTAAGAAGAACACCTCCAAGGCCTATTTCATTACTGGGTATGAAGTTATTTACGTTATTGAACAATAAGACCTCTTCTGGGGATGACTCATTTGGGTTCCCGTAATTTTTCCACATCCTGAGAAGTTGGTTTCGAAACTTCTTCATTGGTGTTATCTTCTTGTACACGACCCGTGAACGTTTCCTTGAAGGATCTTAGGACTCCATAAAGGTGCATTTTTCCCACCTAACAAAAGTTACTAATTGTTAGAAATATAAGGAGCCACACAGCAAAATTTTTCAAAGAAAAAGTCAGCTTATTTATTAGTACTATCATGACCTGTAAAATAGCTTGAAACAAGGAGATTTTTTCGACCTTTCAAATTTTTAAGGTTATCAAGATACTCTGGTTGAAAATGGTTGGGAAGATAGTTCTCAAGGCTTCCCCATTTCCTGTATCTTGATCCACATGCGTTGCACAACACTGGCTTGTCTTCAGGTCCAATACGCCAAAGTGGAGTAACTGGTATATAAAAACATGTATATGTCGGTGACTGACTCAAAAAATTGGGAAGATGTTTGGGACAAAATAATTTGTTTTGTTTGCGTATTCTTAAGGGCTACATGCGCCTATATTTATGGAGACGTGATAGTTGTGAAGTGTCTTAATTTTACATACATAACTTTTCGTAGAGACGCGACTGTTTCTAGGGTGAGCTTTGTATATTGATTCAAATGAAAAAAAAAAAAAACCACGTACGTGTACATGATTCTTAAGGTTACATATTTATTTTGAATTAAAAGACATGTTAATATGGGTGTTAATGGTTGTGTCTATATATTCGAAATGAACAAATATGTCTGCAATACGGATATGTGTCTATTTATTTGAAATTAATAACACATGTCTTTCCATAGGGACACAATAATTCTCAAGAATATATGTCTATTTATTAATATATACAGGTAATTAGATAAATACACAATGTTGACGTCGCTTATTATAAATAATAATTTGTGATGTTCCAGAAAGGTTTGGGAAACCAAAAATTCGTCTGCACCCTACCCATAAATCACTTAAAAATTTAAAACAGTACTAGAACAGATAAATTTTGTCGGTTATATATTTCTTTGGGTGCCTACCGAAATTAATGAAACATGTATTTACACTAGCAACCATAGAAGCATAGATAGCATAAAAGATAAAAAAATTTAAAAATTATAAACAATACAAGGGTATAATACAATATATAAAATTAATATAAACTTACATTTATAAAATTAAAACTTTAAATCATGAAGAAATTTATATTTTAAAAATGAGTATAAGTTTATATATACATAATCAAATACTAAAAATTTATATAATTACTATAATATTTCAAAATATTGGTATATATAAACATTAAAAAAGTAAAAGTAAAAATCATAAAAATATAACTAAGAATATATGAAGTGTTAGAACTATTCATACTTCTCAACTAATACCAAAAAATGTCTTAATAAAGGAAACATTTCGTGCATATTCTAAACATAACAAGAATTCAGACTTTATTTTCTTCTGCCCTATGATTTTTCTAATAATCACGTTGCAAGCATACAGTTATTCAGCAATTCTTCTATCCACAATTTATCTAATATAGGAAATAGATACAAATTTGAGTAAAGCTTTGAAATTCTTAAATTCGTCACTTTAATTAATTTCCAAAAAATAAACTTATAATTGGTGATGAGCAGTATTGACAATATTATCTGCAAATTAGGGGGCATGTGTATTTTAGAAAATATTTTTTATTTTCAAATTTTATACATAATTTTAAAAATATCATATTATTTTTTATTTTTAAAAATTTGTATGAGAAATAGTGAAATAAGATTTTGTTATTTTTACTATTTTCTTATAAATATTTAAAAATAAGTAAAAATAATTTGACACATTTATAATTACTTATTAAAAAATAGAAACAAAACATACTTTCTCAAACTAAATAATCCTAAGATTTTATATTGAAAAAAGTGCAAAATTAAATAACTTCAGTAAAAACACAATAAATGCGGTGCGATTTGAGTGGATCAAAGTGCAAAATTATGTAAATGTCACTAAAATTTGACTAATGAGAGATTGACATAGTTTGTCTTTCTAACACATACTTTATTATTGATTAAGATTTATTAAAAACTACAAAAAAACAAGACAGACTCATTAAATAAAATGTGAAATCTACAAAAATTGTGATTTCGAATAAATTTTAATCAATAACAAAGAGTATGTTTCAAAAAGTGTTTTAGATGGTGTGTTAAAGCATTTCTCATACAAGAGAAACAAGAATTGACTGTTGATCCTACCTTAATCATTCTTCGTGGCTCTTTTTGCGTTAGTGAGTGTGTTGTCAAGTTACTCAGAATATTGAGCGTACTTTGATTAATTTTTTTCTAAAAATATTTTTTATAATTAATCGGTTGGCGAAAAGTAAATAGCTATTTTCTTTTTGAAGCAGCAAGTAGCTAAATTTATTTTTAGATGATTATAGAAATACATTTTCTACATCACAAATATTCTTCTGAAGACATAATCTTCACAATTGTGATCTAGCAACGTCTCTATGGAGCATGAGGTGGAAGAGTTGCTTTGGGATTTGTTGGAGGAGAGTGCATATGTACGTGGTGTAGATGAAATGGGATAATTTTCAGATTGAATTCTAAGAGGGCTTCAGATTCGAGCCATGAAAGAAAGGTGGGCGAGGAGAGTGAGTGTACGTAGAATTCTAATTGACGTAGCAAATTTCAATTAGTTGAACAGGAAGTGATACACAACATAGGAGACAGGTGATTTCGGTCCAATATTTAAACTCACATGTGCAGAATTAGAGTATGAGATAGCAAATATAAATAAATGAAATGGGACTACTTATAATTAAATGATAAAAAGTAAAACTGTGTAGAGATAAGCTAATATGTGTGTAAGTTTACATCAACAACTTATTATTTTACGAATCTGTAGCAGAATTTGTCCTATAGTATAATTCCTCCTCCTCGCTTAGTATATAGTCAAGATAATTTTAGTATTTTTAGCTAGGTGTTAGCCTACTTAAGGTTTGATAGAATAAAATTATAAAGACTACATTTACTTCATCATTAGGTAGTTTAATTGGTAGAGAACATACGTATTTTTCATAAGAGGCAATTTTGTTTAAGTCGGATCGGACCACTATGGATGGTAAAGCATTCTCTCCAAGTATTTAACGCAACAGCATACCCAATACTTGAACTTGAGATTATTGCTAGTTAAGTTGGAACAATTTTGCTCCAATTGATCCATGCATTCAGTAGTTTAAATACAAATTTTGATGAAAACAACTTAAAGGTATAATATCAAACAAATTCCTTATTATTAAAGGAAAAATATTTATTAATCTCCTAACACTATTTTTTTACTGGAACAATAATTACTTATCTCTTTATACTAAAGAATTCAAACCAATTATATTTGTTTTAAAATTCATGTCTTGTATCAATTTTTTATTTGTTTTCAAATTCATATTCTCATCTCATACATGTCACTCCATTTTTTTTAATGCAATTAGAATTTTACATATGCATTAATTGAAGTTTTAGATATTTTATGTCATCTAATTGTCCAAACTTAAAAGTTCATTAAATCAAGCAATTCATATCGAGTCAATTCGCTTACTGAGTTTGATTGAAAAAAAATAAATCATTTGGTATGTTTAGACGAGCGTGTATAAACTTGAGTTTGAAAAGTTAATTTTAATTAAAAGTAAACAATTTATATCTAAAAACTTTTATTTTAAAATAATTTTTTAATAAAATTAATATAAAAATGTCATCCTGATGCAAAAATTACATATTTTTTTTCATTTCTAGTCTAACATGCTTAGTTTTAGGAGTAAAAGTAATTTTGGTTAAAAATAACCAAACATCTATTTTTTCGTAAAATTACGCTTGAAGAAACCAAAGGTGAGTTTGAAGCTTGACGCAATTGAATGCTTGTCCAAACACAGGCATAAATAGTATTTAATTAGATCATAATTGCATGAGTTACAACACCAAAATAATTTTAAAAAGTCAACAGTACTTATTTCTTAATGTCTTTGAATGCCTTAAATTTGTAGGATAAAATATTTCCCTTCTTCTTTTTCAAATTTCATGAGTAAGTGTGCAGATTAAAAATATCTAATATATGTTCCAAGACATATATATATATATATATTAATAAGATGTTTTATTTATATAATAATTCATACAACAATTTATAATATTATTTTTGTGTCCAATTCTCTCAATTACAGTATTTATTATATCTCACACTTCTCTCTCTCTCTTTTTCCTCTTTTTTAGGTCATAATAGTTTATTTATGTCTCTTTATGAGGAGTCATATCCATTCAAATTATACTCTTTCATAAAGAGTTGTAACACCACTACACTAACCATGTAATATTTAACAGAAGAAGCAATAACCGGAGCAAAAGTTCTAAACACAAGAAGAGGACTTACAATTAATTCCGCAATGGAAGCATGGACCATGCCTTTTACCCATATCAGTAAAATTCCTTTTTCTCAGACATAGAAATTTTAGTTATTATCAGAAAAGCAACTCCAAAAAAACCTTGAAAAGAAATCCACAACTAAATAAAAGAACAACTCAAAAATTATGTTACAGGAGAATTCAAGTTGTAGGGATAGTGGGAAGAGAACAAAAATTCAGTCAACTTTAATTACATAAATATAATGCATAAGATTCCAAAATTTTCTTACCTTTCTGCGCGTTTATCCTTGTGAGCCTTTCTCACATCACCTACTTAGCTTCTCGCGCCCCTTCTGTTTCTTTTTTCTTCATTTTGTGATAGCTTCTTTACTTTACTTTCTGTCTTTCTTTTTTGGTTTAGATTGTAGCTTCTTCTATATTTCTTCACTCGCTTTCTTCTATCTTCTCTTCAAGTTTTGTTCGTATACAATTGACCCGTAGTTACTTAAGTTATTTAAATTTGAATATTTCACAAGGCTACCTTACTTGGGGGCTTTCATCATTTCATCGCGAAAAGGGTGGCAAGGAGCTTACATGCCCTGTAAATGTCTATCTGTATCACCATATAAGTACAAAAAGGTGCAGCCGTTACCTTCTACAACGCACATGAACTTTAATAGGACATTCAAAAAATTATTATAATATAATAAAGGAGAAGAACAAAGGTGGGGTAGAGGATTAGAGCTCTATAGAATTATGAGAATGTTGGTCGTTCGCTACTTCGCTATGTTGAACCAGAAGTCCATTTAATGCTAAAAAGTAAAAAACAGTGAATTTAAGGAGCTGTATATAAATAACATTTTATATTTATAAAGGCTGGGGAACTTACTGTGATAAAATTTAGGCAAAGATTGTTAAGAGTGGAATTGCCATTAATTTTGATTTTACAAAAATTTAAGTAGTTGGAAAGTTATTTCTTTCCAAGTTAAGATGTAACACTCTCACTTTTACTTAATTAATTAATTATTTATTTATTTTATATTTAACTCTGAAAAATTGAGAAGAAATTTCAAATTCTGATCTCCACGATTAAACTCAAAATATTGAAAGCTATTTAATTGTGATTTTTAATACTTTTTTCGAGTCAGAACTCAGAGATATTAGAAAATGACGATTTTGCTCTTATTTCTCAACATTAAAAGCTGGTATGATAAAAAGATTCAATTGACATAAAAATGTCAATTTGAGCTTAAAATCATGTATATACATTAAAATATAATTTTAAAAATTATTTGAGAATTTTCTGAAATTCTAGTGTAAAATAACCAAAATATCCCTAGGTGTCAGATAAACTAAACCCTGTATTAGTTTGACATCTAGAAATGGTAAAAATAATGTTTTTAGTACATTTCTAGGTAAAATATATAATTTTAGAATTTTTATAAAAATTTAAGCATTTATTGAATTAAATTGGATTTAATATGAATTTTTCAAGCTTAAAAATACAATATATGTGTGTGTGTGTGTGTGTGTGTGTGTGTGTGTGTGTGTGTGTATTTCTAAATAATTCATAAAAAATTAAATTTTATTTTAGAAATTTATTTTTGATTAAAAATAATACATTTGTTCATATTTATATTTAAATTACTTATTTTAATTTTAAAAGTTAATTTAATCAAATTTAGGTAATTTATCGGTACAAGCTAATCTAATTACAAGTAAAATTTACACTGGGAAGCTTTGGGGATAGCTGGTATCACATGTCCAGCCCTATAAATAGGTGATTCACCATCTAAGTTAATATGTGTCCCTAAATTATATTTACAAATAAATTAAAAATTGGAATTAATACATCATGGATGATCTCATTTTATGGTCACCTAGGCTTACTCTTCTCCTATGAATAGCCCCTCCATGGATCAAACTTCTCACCATCCTCCTCTTCCTCCAAATAATCGAAGCTCTCCTCTCCTCTCTACCTTCCTAAAAATTTTTTTATACTAAAATCCTACTAGTTTTCATAAACTAGTAAAAGCCCTCTTCCTAAGAACTTTGCATCAACAACTTCATCAACCTTGTTTGAGGTCATTGAAGGAGTGGGGTTGGTTCTAAATTTCAATTACTTTACATGTTGGTACGAAAGGTTTTCCTCTAAACCTTTCAATGTTTAAGTTTATCAAATTTATGATAATGTTATAATGTTTAGTATTAGATTTAAACTTTTATTAAGTTGTTATGCTACTCAATTTTAGATAATTATAATACATTTATTAAGTGGTTATACTGCTCAAATTTAGATAACTATAATATAATTATTAAGTTGTTATACTTCTCAAATTCAAATAATTATAGTAGAATTACTAAATTGTTATACAGTCCAAATTTAGATAAAAAAAATTAGCTGTTATACTAGATAATTATTTTGTCATATTACCAAATTTTAGTAAAACTTAAATAATCTAGCAAAAATAGTGAAAGAAAGAAATTAGTAAGTTCATAACGTAAGACTAAATAAATTTTTTATTTAAAGGGCTATTTATGAATTTATTCTTAGAAAACTACTGTAAAAATTTCAATTGAAGTTCTCATTGTTTAGGTAAGATCTAAACACATTAAGTGACTATCTATAAAAATTTCATAATTTTTAAAGCTTATTTAGTACTTTTGAAAACTTTCTAAAAATTTATGATAAAATTCTAATTATTTTTCTAAGCTTAAAAATTATTCTTATGAAAAATTTTGACCATCGTAGGATTTATTTCTTAATTATCAATCTTTATTTTAATTTTTATGTCCTTAATTTTATTGAGTTATTGATTGTGTTTCGATATGAATTATGAATTATGTAAATGATATGTATGGATCAAAAATCTATAATATAAGACAGAAATATTAGTAGAAATTATATTGATACTCAAATTTTCAAGACTAGAGTGAACCTTTAAAAATTATTAAATTAGTGAGTAAGATAAAGCAAGAAACATGCAGTGGCATGACACCCTGTTAGGGAAGCTACAACTTGGAACGTTGATGAATGAAAGGCAGGGACCTATTTGAGGAGGTCTTGGGGTAGGCATCGAGTGGTGAAAGTCCTAATGATAAGGGTAGCACCCATGAGCTAGGATATTCATCTGACCAAGCTTGATAATATTGACAATTGCTCAACATTCCAAGATTGGTGTGAGAGTATATCTCTGTAAATAGATGTCCTAATTGATATTTATTCTTCATTAATAATAAAGACTATACAATGTAATGATGTTAAAGAAGTATATGTACTCTCAGTCACTTTCTAGGTTCTATTAAGAACTATCATTCATTAATGGGAAGTATGGATCAATACCAAGTCAAGGCTAGTTTAGTATAACTAGGAATAAACCCTAGGTTCCATTCATTAATTGTGTTTTAGTTATGGTAGATTTCCTACCATACATGTGAAAGTGATTTTAGAATAAATCACCTCACTTTATTATTATTTTTTGTTGTGCATGTTCAATTGTGATATTTGAAGACGGCAATGCCCGTCCTGTTTAATCTACACATATCATATCCAGATAGAGGAGTATATAGGATTATAATCAGGATACAAGCATCTTGACCTATACAGCTCTGATGTCTGTTACTTTTTTATCCCCTATTCCTAGGGTTGTGATGTTCACATTAACATACATGATACCTATTTCCTATACAATTGCTCCCCCACCAAATTTTGTTTACGCTTCTCACATTCCACCACCACCACCACCCGTAGGTCTAAATGTCCCTATGATAGCTCTATATTTAGATGCCCATCCACTTTCTCCCAAGTTACCTATTATGGATGCTCCAGCTACAGACAAGCCAACACCTGTACTTGCAGATGATGGATCTCCTATGGAGGTAGTATTTACCGAGTCACCTGTAGCCTCCCCTAGTGTTAAGTACCATGTGGGGATGGTTAATGGGTGACATACCTCTTCATTATCTTCCTCTTCTAGACTTGGGGTACCACATAAAGGACCCAACGGATAGGCATATTATGCAGGAGAGGACGCATCAGAGGGGACTCCTTTAGGTGACGACCATTAGAGACTTTAGTATTTAGTAAAGGATAGGGTAGACAATACTGCTCTGTATGGGCTTTTTGATGTATATATTGGATTAGGTATTATATGTCTTTTGATGTATTTTTATTTTTATGACTGTTATGTATTACCCAAACCATGATGTACAGTTTAATATATCCTCCATATATATAAATTTGAATAATTATTTTGAACAAGATCATTTTTAGCTATTATTCTTCAATAAGAGCATTTTTAGCTGTCATTTTTCAACGAGAGTGTTTTCAGGAATTTTTCAACATCTTTTCTCTTTCAATTTATCATTTTCAATATCTTTAGTTTTAAATTGAATTTCAATATCTTTAAAAGAAATTATGAATAATTAAAAATTAACATTATATTACAATAATTGTTTATTATAAACTTAAAATCTTTTATCTTCCATAAATTAGAATAGTTATTTTGAATGGGAGCTTTTTTAGGGATCATCCTTCAATGAGAGCATTTTTAACTATTTTTCTCTAACGAAAACATTTTTAGGGATTTTTTTTAACTTCTTACTTCTTTCAACTTATCATTTTTATTTTTTTGAAATGAATTTCAATATTTTTTTAAAAATATCAATAATTAAAAATAACATTGTAATACAATATAAATTATTAATCATAAATATAAAATATAATTTATATGATCAAAAATATTTATTTATCACAAATTTTAATTATAATATAGTATAATTTTTATATTCAAAAGTATTTATTTATTATAAATTTTAGTTATACAAAACAAAAATTTATCATGTGCATTACACAAGCTAAAATACTAGTATATATATATATATATATATATATATAGAAGCAGTTTTTATCTTTTACTTCCATTTTCAAATTCGATTAAATTTAGAATTTTTTATTATAAAATCAGAAAAATCTTACCTGCATTTTCATAAACTTGAATTAATAACTAAATTAATATGAATTATATTTCAATTAAAAGACTGTTACACAAGACAATCAAAAGAGATTACTCAAAGCCAAAAAAAAATAAAAATACATAGACAATTAAGGGTGTATTTGACCCAACTTTTTTTGACCTTATTTTTTTTAAAAAGAAAAAGTTGGATCAAAAACTTTTTATAAAAAATCTTAAAAAAATAAATAACCTATTTTCATAGAATAAAATTTGAAAAAAAATAGCTTTTGATTAAGTTAGTAGGAAAAGCTTTTTCACATAACAGAGCTTATTCACACAATTTCTTATTCGAATCCTAGCTCGAGCTAAAATATCAAATTTTTTTTTAATTTTTCACTAATATCTCAATTTGAGTGCTTCACCGATTTTCCCATTAAATGATTCTCACATATTGTAGTTTATTTAAATTATGTTTATTTATTATGATGTCTTAATTTCTTTTTAAATTATTTATTTTAGAAATAAAAAATATTAATTATTTTTTATTTTTTATAATTTTCATTATATGAAATAAAAGTATGTTACTAAAATGAATAAATAATATAGTTAAATAAAATTTTGATATTTTAAAATATTCATAATTTTTATTCTTTAAATTTAATTTAGATTTTGAGATTTTTGAGATTTTTTTAATTTGTAGTTATGTTTTTGAATTCTTAATTTTAACAATATATTTATTAAATACTTTTTGGATTATTTATTAAATACTCTTTAAATAAAAGTTTTTAAATATTTATCTTTTGTAATTAATATAAATTTATTTAATTAATATTATATAAAATAAAATATTTGCAATGAAATAAGAGAATGTTAGTGAAACAAGTAAATAATATAGATAAATAAAATTTTGATATTTTATATTTATAATTTATTCTTTAAATTTAATTTAGATTTCATATTCTTTTTTAATTTTTAATTTGTAGTTAAGTTTTTGAATTTTTAATTTAACAATATATTTATTAATTACTTTTAGATTATTTACTAAATATTATTTAATATATATTGGCATTATTGAATTCTTTTTAAATAAGTTATTTTTTCTTTTGAAAATATTATTGGGCAATGATATAGAAGTTTTCAAATATTTATCTTTTGTAATTATTAAATTAATTTAATTAATATTATATAATAAAATATATGTAAATTATCTTCAAAATTAATTTTAATTAATTGAATTATTTTTTGACATTTTTAAATTTATATATTTTAATAGTTTTATGTATTTTTTTATCATTAAAATAAATTTATTTTTGATTAAATTAATTTTACATAATATATTTTTATTTTTATCGATATATTCTTCTATTGAGTGAGACAATTAGTTTTAAATAAATTTAAATTTTTAAAATGTTTTTTACCAAACAACTTTTAAATTAAAAGGACCTTTAAAACTAAAAAAATATACTTCTATTTTTTTTTGTTTCCCATAGGTATCTTCCTTAGCAGGCAATCCTGTTTAAGGTACTATCAGATACTAAATATGTAGGCACATCTCCCAGTGGGAATTCGAAATTTAGTTCATTATGTTGTGAAGGACTAGTCCCTTTCACTAGACCCAACTCCCATTGGTTACAACTTCTATTTTATTTTTAAAACACTTATTTTAAACTTTAACTTTAAAGTAACTTTTAAGCAAAAAAAAAAAAAACTAGACCATACATAACCTTAATCATTCATTTTAATTATAATATTAAGATTTGTTCCTCTCAAGCTCTCACATATCTCACCTAATATGTGTATGTGAAAGTAAATTTTTTCAATCTTTACAAGTTAAAAGATATTTTGTTGACAAAGAAGTCAAGTGTGCTATTCATAGGAATTTTACTTTTAGTTACAATGAGGGAATTTAGAGAAAAACAAAGCAAAATTTATAAACAGAAAAAAGAAAACTCATAATTAATGCCTCAGGAAAACCACACTCATTGCATCATCAAGGAAAACTTGTAAAAATCCAAAACAGATGAAGAATCAATAGTAAAGAACATGATTGCACTGTTTTTTTTTTATTTCTTTCCTATTTTAATTTAACATTATATGTATATATATATATATGTGTGTGTGTGTGTGTGTGTAGAGAGAGAGAGAGAGAGAGTCAAGTTTCAATATCAAACTTATGCTAATTTAAAATTTTACCTAATTTGATTTCTTTTTATGATTTAACTCATTTAAAGTAAGAAATTTATTTTATTGTGTAAAGTGATAAGTTATAATCATTGATTAAAAAATTAACAGTAAAAAAAATTCAAACAACTATATAATTTATTATACGTATACAATTAATAAAATTTCAACTATTAATTTTTTTAATAATAGTTATATTTCATCACTTTATTCTCTAAAATAAATCTATCATCTTAGAAAAGACAAATCAATAGCTATAAAACCACTATGTTTAATAGTTTAATGAGCTAGTTGATTTTCAAAAAACGTTCCAAATTGATCAAGATTTTTTTTATTGGTGAGTTGTGAGTAATCCCCATAACAAGTTTTCAATCCATATGTGTATTGGTTAGAGTGGAGAGCTTTAGCTTCCTTAAACATGTGGGAGGATAGTATGAAAACTAAAGAATTTTCAATCCATAACCTTGCTCTAAATTTTTTTATCACCAAAAAATAAAAAGTTGTACTAATAGGAATGACTTTTAATAGTTGCGGTAACCATAATAACAAAGATTATTAATATCAAAATAATGATGAATTGTTCTTCTTTACATTTCGTATATATTGAATTGTTTTTCTTTAGCTGATATTCATTTACATAGTGTTTGGTTGGGAAAAAATAGAAGAGAGGAGAATGAAGGGAAGAAATTTTTATATACTTTTATTATTTGGTTCAATTTTTGGGAGGGAAGAGAAGAGGAATGAAGAGAAGAAGAATTCTTCCTCATCCAATTTTATATGTTAGAACATATTTCATGCCGATTTCGTAATCCTGTAAAGATTTTATATTTTCAACAGAGAAATTAATGATCAAATTCATGTGATGATCTCATGCTTTTTAATCAACCATTACCCTTTTCATTTGTTTGAGGTTTTACGTTACATATGTTTGAATTTGCTGGCAGTGCTTTAATATTTACAAGACTATTACTTTTATGCACGAGGGATTTGGCCACTCTTTTTGCTGTTTATGGAACTGTAACACCATATTCCTTTGCCTCTAACAAAGTCTGTAACACCATATGGAAGGTGATTATAAGTCTGTAACAAAGAATGTGCCTCAGCCAAAGGAAAGGCATTGAAGCAACAATAATGAAGACTCCAGACAGTGCGGTGGTGGCTAGATATGGTTCCAGTCATGACTGGATACGGTGTAATTTTTTGATTGATTGTGTGTAATATTGATGTGTTGGGTATGTATCCATGCAAGATTTACTTTCCTAGATGACTCACATCCCTCAGTTCATAATTGATAAGAAAATCACTATTCCAAAATCTGCCCATTTCATGCATAATGATGTATTACACTTGTTGATTCATGCATGACTACAGATTCTGAACATCTCACAAAACACAACACCAACGGGAGAGACATAATTTGAGGCTTCTACGAGACTCATACAAAGGTTTGAATTCAAAAAGTTCAATATAATTCAAAAACAACAAACACTTTTAGAGAATCATGCAGATTCTCAAGGCACATTTTTAACATATTGATGAAGGATACATAAATGAACCCTTCTATGCAGAAGTATCATCTGGTTTAAGAAGAACACCTCCAAGGCCTATTTCATTACTAGGTATGAAGTTATTTACGTTATTGAACAATAAGACCTCTTCTGGGGATGACTCATTTGGGTTCCCGTAATTTTTCCACATATCGATAAGTTGTTTTTGAAACCTCTTCATTGGTGTTATCTTCTTGTGCACCACCCGTGAACGTTTCCTTGAAGGGATCTTAGGACTCCATGAATGTGCATCTTTCCCACCTAACAAAAATTACTAATTGTTATTAGAAATATAAGAAGGCACACAGCAAAATTTTTCAAAGAAAAAGTTAACTCGTTTACTAGCATTATAGTATATATCATTACGTGTAACATAGCTTGCAATGAGGAAAATTTTTCTACCCTTCAGATTTTTAACTTCATCAGGATGCTCTGGTTGAAAATGGTTGGGAAGACAGTCCTCAAGGCTGGCTTCCCCATTTCCTGTATCTTGATCCACATGCATTGCACTGCAGTGGCTTGTCTTCTGGTCCATTACACCAACGTAGAGTAATATAAATGTTGGTGACTGACTCAAATAATTGGGAAGTAGATGTTTTGGACAAAATAATTTGCATAAAATGCTTATTCTTAACTGCCACATGCGCCTATATTTATAGAGACATGATAGTTTTGAAGTGTCTTAATTTTACATATATAACTTTTCGTAGAGACGCGACTCTTTACATAACTTTTCCTAGAGACGCGACTGTTTCTAGGGTGTGCTTTGTATATTGATTCAAATGAAAAAAAAAAAAAAAAACACGTATACATGATTCTTAAGGTTAACTATTTATTTTGAATTAAAAGACGTGTTAATATGGTTTTTAATGGTTGTGTCTATTTATTTAAAATCAACAAATATGTCCGCAATACGGATATGTCTCTATTTATTTCAAATTAATAATACACCTCTTTCCATAGGAGCACAATATTTCTCAAGAACATATGTCTATTTATTAATTGGCAGGTAATTAGATAAATACGCAAGTTGACATTGCTTATTATAAATTTGCGATGTTCCAAAAAGGTTTGGAAAACAAAAATTCCTCTGCACCCTACGTCCCTACCCATAAATTAATCAATTAAAAATTTAGAACAATTTTTGATCGGATAAAAATTGTCGTTTATAGATTTCTTTGGGTGCCTACAGAAAGTAATTATACGTGTATTTACAGTACTCATCACTAGCAACCATAGAAGCATAGATAGCATACAGGATAAAAATTTTAGAAATTATAAAAAAGACAAGGGTTTAATACTATATATAAAATTAATTAATATAAACTTGCATAAAATAAAAAATTTAAATCATGAAGAAATTTATATTTTAAAAATGAGCATAAGTTTGTATAGACATAATAAAATACTAAAAATTTATATAATTATTATAATATTTCAAAGTATTGGTATATATATAAACATTAAAAAGGTAAAAGTATTTATAAAAATATAACTAAGAATATTTGAAGTGTTCATTTAATATCCGATACAGATACAACCAACACGATACAATTACTAAAATGCTAAAAAATTATATAATTATTATAATATTTCCAAGTATTGGTATATATAAACATTAAAAAAGTAAAAGTAAAAGTAAATTAAAATTATAAAAATATAATTAAGTGTTAAGAGTAGTTAGTTTGTTATTAGTCTCTAATAAGCTCTATTACTTTCATTGTGTCTTTTATCATATTAATACAATGGGATATTTCATGGTAGTCCTCTCTTGTTCTTTGAATTCTATGAGCTTTGGCCCTCATCAAGTTGGAGTAACTTGTATCTCTCCTCAATTTTATGATATGGTATCAAAGCTTCCACACCATCACAGCATCATTTTGGTGCTCATGCCACAGTATCAACAACGTTTGACTCACTCGAGTCTTCTCCTTCTTCTTTGCTGTCTTGCCAAATGATTCGCCACTGCTCATCGCAGATTGCCCCCCTCCTTTGTTGTTATGGTTTGCTTAGTGGTCTTTCGCTTGTTCAAATAACAGTAATCGATCAAAACCATTTTGAGAAAACTCCATTTCCTTCTATGATTGTGAAGTGTTAAGCACGTGACTTTGCAATTATGATTTCATGGAGCATTTGCTGGGCATTTCCAATGGTACCCAAGGCAAACTAGAGTTTAATGGAGAAGGAGTACACAAAAGAGAAGTCCATAGTGGATGAGGGGGCTTCAATGGTGAAGAAGGGGTTCAAGGTGACATTGCTAGTGACAAAGAAAGCAAGAAGAACGAGGGAACCTGGTGATGGCAACGCCATTGTACTAGATCTACTAGATTTGGATCCACCAGATATACCTTCTTGAACATATTAGTGACAAGTTCCTTTAGTTTCTCTACAATTTTAGATACCAAATTGGAAGTAGTAGAGGAACTATTCCAATCATCAATGAATTCCTTCATTTTTTCAGTGTTCTTCAACTCCGTTGTTGTTTTTTTCTCATACTGATCTTCAGCAACTTCAATTTTAGTTTCCATCTCCTTCTCCTCTTCTTTTGCAGCGGAATCATTGCTCTCTCCATGAGAGAGCTATGATACCGTGTTGGTAATCAGAGGATGTGAAGATAAAGATCATAGGTTGAGGCCAAGTAATTTGAGAGAGAAGCAATCTCATAAAAACTCATATTAATTGAATAAAAGATGATGAAATGAATTACTAATGCACTCATTTATAGAGTTTATTGACCTAACCATGTGTAACTACTTATCAAACTAACTAATCATATACTTTAATATCCCCTTGCAAGCTAGCAATGATAATCATAGCCAACTTGAAACAAGAAAAGAATATATCAATAAACAAAGCCTAAACCAAAACAAAATCTAAACCCAATGCTAACATGTGATGTAATACGTTTGAGTGGAAATCTAAGAAGCACCTAGTAGGCTAGCCCAATTGGGCCCAATCTAAGACTTGTGTCATGCAAGTGGGGATCCCACATTGTGTTGGAGATGTGTGTCGCTGATGAAGAGCTTGGAGAAAAGGTTCTTGACTTTGATTTGGTTGAGCTCTTGGAAGTCGTCGCGATAAATGTCAAATTGGTCGCAGGGGATAGAGATCTTGATGGTGGGTCGGCGAGGCCTTGGATGCAATCGGGGTTGAAGATGATGAGAAAGACATTAGGGTGACCGGTGAGGTAGCGTACACAGAGGCGACATAGCTCATAAATTGTTCATTAAGGAAGATAATGAAGCGAATGCCGAGGGAGAAGGCGTAATTGGTAAGGGACATGATGGGATATGCCAAACGTGTTCTACACCCCAAATTTTGCCAACCACTTTGCAGTGAGCACGTTGTCATTTATCTATCTCTATCCCTGTTGAAGTTTCGAGTAGTGCTTGAACTGTTTCACTCTTCAAGGAATTTTTGTACTCTTTGGAACTCTTTGAAAGTGCCTTAGCAAAGCTTTGGCTGTCCTTCTCAATTTTGGACCTCAATCCCTCGATCGTAGACTTAATCTCAGAGGCCACACTGAAAATGGTTTCTTCATTTTTCTTCTGACCATCCTTCTTAACCTTTCTCTGATCAAGTGTAACACTAACACAATTTCCTTGATGTCATCTGATAGATCGAAATCCAAATCGAGATTCAAATTATCTATGGTTGATCGAATGCTCTTATCAAATTTGGTGCATTTAAATTTAGACATCGTTGTAGAGATTATGAATGCTTTGTACTTTTATGAAGAGATACTTTCTAAGTTACAAGAGAAACTCAAGCGTTGATGTTTACATCATTGGCCAAGTCACACTCCAGGGACTACAAAGTGACGATAGAATGTATGTTCTATTTCGGCCATTAGAAGAGTTAAATATCCTTCTTCCATGGCAACAATGGCCTCAAGTAGTGGCACAAGTAAGAATTTCTTCTTCTCCATCTTTTCTCTCTTCCATAAATGAGAGATGATGGAGTGAACTGCAATAAAACATGGTGAATCAAAAATGACAGTGAAAAAATCTTTGTGAGGGGTAATGGAAGATGGCTCTGCAGCGAAAGTTTGAAGGTATCGCTTCTTTTATTTCTATTCATTCGCTTTCTTTTCTCTTCTCTTTAAGTTTTGTTCCCATGCAATTGACCCATGCTTAATTTATTTAAATTCCCATGAAAAGGATGGCAAGTAGCTTACATTCCTTATAAATTTCTATCTATATCATCATATAGGTATAAAAAGTTGCAATTGTTACCTTCTACAACACATGAACTTTAAAGGAGAGGAACTTTAAATTATGAGAATGTTGGTTGGTTGTTGAACTAGAAGTCCATTTTAATGCTAATAATATAGTGAACTCAATGAACTGTATATAAAATAACATTTTAAATTGATTGGGGTGAGTGGAGTTCCCATTAATTTGGGTTTTAAAAAAATTTAAGTTAATGGAAAGTTATTTAATTTCATTCCAAGTCAAGGCCATCAAAAGAGATTACTAAAAGAAGAAAAAAATATGCATACAATGTTAACATTCATTTTAACTACAAAGTTAGTATTTGTTTTTCTCCAACTCTCATCTCTTGCCTAATACACTTTGTGTAAGTGTGTGTGTGTATGAAAGTAAGGTGTTTCAATCGTTACTAGTTAGGAGATATTTTTTGACATGCAAGTCAAGTGTGCTATTCATAGGAATTTTATTTTTGGGTCTAGCGATGGAAAATGAAGAGAAACATAGCAAAAAATATAAACAAAGAAAAAACCCAAACTCATAACTAATACCTCAGGAAAACCACTAATTGCATCATCAAGGAATGGGGATCCAAGCAAGGTGAGGATTCAAGCATAGTCCAAACAAATATCCATATGAATTTATAATTATTAATATCAATTATGAAAATAAAATGTGGTATTTTAATGGATGGATAGTAGTTGTTTGGGATTTTATGTGAGTGTGCTTATGATGAGTTGGGCCCTCACTTGGTACTCAAATGAGGGATCCCTGCTTTCATTTGATGGTTATAAAATTAGTGTCCCATTAGACAATTTTAAATTGTACAACATTATGTAAAAAACTCTAGTCATCAAGCAAAGAAGAATATCTCTCTCATTTGGTGCTCATAATTCAATTGAGACAATAGGCATCATCTCCTCTTTAGGTACATGTTTCTCAATCTTCTAATGATTGTTATTATGTGTTATCAACATGTTATAACTGTGCATCATTTTTTTATTTTTTTTTCATCAACTTCGACTGGACACTATTGGATTTGCAGGAGGCGTGTGGGCTTTATGGGATAATACTAATTGTAATTTAGAAATATGTAGGCCACCCTATCAATTTGTTCATGCTTCAGTCATTTCAAAGTCAGGAAGATGCCATGGCTTTTAATTAATTTGTGTTTATGGGAGTCCTCTCATGTAGACGAGGGAGCTTCTTTGGCCAAAGTTGAGGAGAATTCTTATCTTTCACGTTAAAAAAAAAAGTTGAGGTGCAAGCCAGAATTGGAGGGATGTGGATAACTTACCAAACTTTATTGACTCTTGTCATTCATGGACTAGAGTTTCAAGGATTTTCCCTCTACTTGGGAAAGACATGATGTCAAGGAAAAAATTTTCAAATAAACAGTTTAATTACAGTTCCAAATAGAAACTAGTTTCACAAATTCCATAATATTTCACCTTCTGGCTCTCAAGTATTATCACAAACCCACAATTATTATATTGAAGTCAATCTTGTGAGGATTAGAGTGGAGAGAAACCATTTAAATTCTTGGCTAGTTAGCTAAGGAAGATAATCCAACCTTGTGGTTTCATTAATGACAAACATTCAAACAAAGTAATGCAATCAATAAGTTTAACTGCAGTACATTCATCAATTATGTCATTCATGTATCATCACTTACGTTGAATTAATGATGAACAAAACTAAGATAAACATTTTATTAGGACTAACATTAAAATTTACGATTTTTACATGAACGGAAAAACATATTTAATACAATAATTAATTATAATCATTTTCCAATATATTAATTACTTAAGAATCCACATCACGTGATGCACAGTTTTTAACATTGATGATCTATCAATTATATATAGGTTCAAATCTATACTTGTTTCATAAATGAACATTCATCATTCATCTTGTTAGTGGTAGGATTGATGACTCCATCATTTTAGAAAGACAGTTACTACATTCTTTAAATTTCTCCCTTTTGTAAATTGTAATTTTACTTTCAGTTTATCCTTCATCTATTAACTTAATTTTAAATATTTATGTAAAAATTTACAGAATAATAATGTTGAAAATACGTAAAATATTATAAAAGATAAAATAACGATACGGAATGTAATTATATCGAGAAATTTTCATAACCATATGCGAAGTATTTTATCTAAAATATTTGTACACCTGTTAATTTTTTTCAAACGTTTTAATTTTTTAGCAATTACATTTCATTGATAAGTTATAAGAAATGAATATTCTACATGAAATTTTTTTAATCTGTTTTTTTTATCATCATGAAGGTATTTATGTCACTTAAATTGAATTTGATCTTTTTTCATATCAATTCCATGTACCAAATAATTTTTTATTTTTTTTGTTTTGGTCAAAATGTACCAAATAGTTGAGTGTTTACAATATTCTGTTGAATTGTGGATTGGGTTTGAACATTATGTTCCAGCCCATTTCCTATTCTGGCTGTTAAACTTTTAACAGCTCATTTCCTACTAGCGAGAGGAAGGGAGGGATGGGCTTCAAAGACTTTATCCATATATATACAGTTCTTTTGGCTAAACTAGCCTGTTTAGCCGTACATGACTTTAATGCTTTATGGGTTTGAATGCTAAAAAAAGGATTATATTTTCCTAATGTTGAATTTCTTAAAGCTAAAAGGAGGAGGGGAGCTTCTTGAATTTGCATAGCATTGTCCTTGGGAAAGATTTTATCAAGAATCATGGGTAGTGCTCTCTAGCTAATAGTGAATAAGTAGCGATTTTTAATGAAAAATGGATTTGGGGTGTTTTCAGAATTCATTGATGAAACAGTATCGATGCTATTCTTTTACTATTTCAGAAATATGGAAAGCTGAAACTTGTTTGTTGACCAGCATATTAATTCAGATCCCACAGTTTAACAAGTTAGAGTCTCGTAATGATTCTAACATGATGCAAAGTGGAAGGAGATGTGAATGTAAAAATCTCTTCTTTATGAGCTTTGTTTCCTAAGTAGAAAGTCATGGGTTAAAAGGGTGTATGTGTGGTTGGGAAGAGTTTTACCATAGACCTAGGGTGGGTGCAAAATATTCCAACTAATGTCAAGTCCTAGGGATAAGGTTGGTTGCAAACCTTGATATTGTCTGGTCCAAAGTTGTGTTCTACCTTTTTCTTAGTGTAAGTGAGTCTATATATAAGATGATGTTATTAATTCAATGAGTTATATGGTTAATTGACCAGAATTTTGGCCATATATGTGACTAATTATCCCTTGGTCTATGGTGTAATTAGTGTTTTGTGGTCGTGAATTTGGTGTATCATAATTATAGATTTTGATTAAATAATCGACCTAAAATCCATAAGGGTACAAGTAACCATTCATCTTGTGGTATGGATTAATTAAGTGGGGAAAATTGTAAAAGAAAATAGTGTATATGCTAATGATGTAAAATTGTCATCCAATCATAAATTGTCATGTATGATAAGTTTGTTAATTTTTATAATAATCATTTTAAAAGTTATTTCTACCATAATTTCTAATTAATTGAAAGTATAAAAGTTCAATACATAGAAATTAAACTCAAATTGTTAATACCCACCAACCTTCCTAATCCAATTTAAACAAACAGAAATTGAGGTTGCGAAACAGGCACAGATTGTGTTTGGACAAACCATAAACAATTATCAGCGATAAGCTAACCGTAAGCCTTGGTCATACACCATCGGCGCCTAAAGTGCGTGTGTTCTTCTCTCGTCTTCCATTAGATCTAATATCGTTTGGGTAAAATTCTCACTAGAATATAAATAATATCTTTAAAAAAATGGTAAGACTTCGAATTTTAGTAGGATTGAACTATCCTAAATTAATTCTCTCAGGCTCATTGTCTCATAAGCAAGTCGGTAGTTAAAATTCGTTCGTACTGCACCATTTGGGCCACCTTATCTTTCCCGTACTCCTGAAAAAGAAAGAAGAAAAAAAATTAAGACTTTTCTTCTTTCTTTTTCTTGAGGTCTTCTGGTCCCAAAGTAGTAAATATGACATGAAATTCAGCCGAAATTGTGGACTATAAATTACAAGTAGCAAGAATTCCTGGTCAATTATCATTGATTAACTAATGTAGGGAAGATGACCATGGTGGGAGGTTGGCACAGATTGTTTCCATATTCCATCTTAGAAAATGCGTTTGGCACTCCTCAAAATTCCATGGCATGCCAAAAATAAAAAAGTTAAACAAAATGAAGTCAACCCACTGCTTGACAATATAGAGCTTAGTGTAGTGGAGTTTAACTCTAACCACTATGACATTTTATACCAAAGTATAGCATAAGCGACAAGTTATTAAGAATCCTTAACAACTTGAATTAAAGCGGAAAACACGCACATCCAGAACTATTACGCAATCGTGTAGAAGACTTCATGAATTTCTGCCCATTTGTGACATGAAACTGGTTCTTTTATGATGGAAAATGTGTTAATTAGAGTAAATAGCTTCATTAAGTATTAATTTGTTTAATAAATTTATCACATGAGGGCTTATAAGTTAACCATACTGAAATAAGTTAAAAAACCATATTAAAAAACTTATTTTAATATAAAAAGTTTATAAATGTTGTACTTTTGGTGTTTTAGGTTTTTTTTTTTTAATAAAAAATAGAATTTTACCTTGATAACTCAAACAATAAAAGTTAGTATTAAAGGTTAGAAGAGTATTAGCAACATATTTTTTAACACACTTCTTTTAATATGTTCTTTATTATTGGTTCAAATTTATTACAAGAGAAATACTAGCAACACTTTCTCAAACTATAAAATTATGAGTGAAATTTATCAAATAAAAAGTGAGACATACAAAATTTTCACTTTTCAAAAATAAATAGTGTGTCCTAAAGAATGTGCTAGAGAATGTATTGCCAAAATCAAACTCCAATTTTAATGAGAAACCAACAACAAAAAACTTGAGATACTGCACTTAAGATTTCTTTATTTTATAATAGTTTTATTGTGAAACATGAAATTAAATAAAAAAAATAGAAGAAGGTTTATAAGGTGCTTTATGGTTAAATGTGTTTTTTATTTGTAAAAATATGGATTTTACATTTTACTTCCTATAAAATTTTTATTTATTTTTACTCCCAATGTTTAACAAAATAATGTAGCTAGTTTTAGTAATTTACGATAATGTGATTTATGTTTGGATATTTTTTGTTTAAAAGTATGTTGACAAAGCGATATTTGTTTGGATTAATCGAAAGTACTTTTGCACTTGCATATATACTACTAACGAAAAAATGAGTTTTCAAAAGCAACTCTTATCTTACTTCCAACTCAAACTCAGTTTAGTGACAAACTGAGTTTTCAAAATTACATTGAGAGGTAACCAAACATGATAAGAAACTAAGTTTAGTGATGTAAAAATACATTGGAGGCTGCCAAACAAAAAAACCAAATATAGCCTTAATGATTGGACCAACTTTATAAGTAAAAATTGCAAAAAAATTCCAAACACACTATACTTATAACAAAAATGATTTTTAGACATTCCAAATGTTATTTAACACTTAATGAAAGAGAAAAAAATATATATGTATAACAGATGATATGATGTGATAAAAAAAAAAGAGATAAAAAAATAGAAAACGTTGATGAAGTGTTTAAAAAAATAAATTTTTATTAACATACATCTCATTTTCTTATAACTCATTTTTATTTTGTTTTTCTTTTTATCTCTCTTTATATTTTTTAGAATTTAATTAATATAAACTATTAGTGTAAAAAAATTTATACTGTCAACTAATCACAAATTACCGTTGATGTAATTTTTAAGATAATTATTATAAAAGTCAAAAAACTTACTACATATAATAATTTGTAATTAAATAACAATATAAAATAATTTTATATTATTAATACATAATCTATTTTTTTCTATTTTTTATCACATTATATATCATTTATATCACTTTATTTATTTACTTTTTCTTTCTTCTTTTTATCTCTCTCCCAATAAAAACAAAAAACCTCTCTCTCCTTGCCCTCCTACTGTCTACCTCAACCTCAAAACGAGGTAGACGTTTATCAGTTTTCTAAAAAATGTAAGATGTATAAAAATCATTACTCTACGCATAATGACTCTTGCCAGACGCATGTGGCTTGGTCACAGTGTCTCGGACAACGAGTCCTGCCACGGTATTTACTAATTAACCAACCGCCCATTAAGGGTGTGGGCCTCCTCATTCCTCGATTATAAAACCTTGGTTCTTTCTGAAGTCCTCTTGCCTCCAAGCAAAGCTCCCTCTTTGGTTCTCTTTCTGTGTTTGTGTGTGTTAGTTCAACTAAAAGAGATGGCTCTGGGAAGAGGCAGTGCAATGGTGCTACTACTTTGTTTCTTGGTGCTTCACTCTGAGATGGCTCGTGCTGCCACCTACACAGTTGGAGATAGTGGAGGTTGGACCTTTAACACTGTTGGGTGGCCCAAAGGAAAGCGCTTTAGGGCCGGTGACACACTTGGTCGGTATCTTCCACTTATTCTACCCTACTCTATCAGTAGAAGATTTTATTAGATAAATTCCTCTTAAATTTTATAATAACTGCTTTAATACCGCAATTTTAATCGGTCAATCTGGACCGCTGAGAAATCTATACTTCAATTCTATTCAAACAAATAAATTATATAACACAAGACAAAACTTAGATGTAATTTAGGTATTTTTAATACTATTATTCAATTAGAATTGGAGTTTCATTAATTGGTTATTCTAACTTACTCATTGGCCCCGAGTTCGGGTTCCGATCATGTATCTGTATTAAATAAAAACTTGGAGAAATAATTGTGCTGTCCACTATAATCCTACTCGATTATACCTATAACAAAAAAGAATAAGAGTTTCACTTTGTATAAACTTATGTAATAAAAGATATATTAGGGAAGTGAAATTCTAATTCTGATTAAGTGACAAAACTAAAAACACCAACAAATTTTATCTAAATTTTGTGAAGTTTCCTTTTTGGTAATTCTTTCATCCAACTTTTTTTAAGCATATATATACATTGTTGTGTGTGGGTGCAGTGTTCAATTATAGCCCTGGGGCTCACAATGTGGTGGTGGTGAACAAGGCTGGGTATGATAGCTGCAAGACTCCGAGAGGAGCCAAAGTGTATCGGTCAGGAAAGGACCAGATCAGACTTGCTAGGGGACAGAACTACTTCATCTGCAATTATGTGGGTCACTGCGAGTCTGGGATGAAAATTGCCATCAATGCTGCATAAGTTATAGAGTTTAATTTGGTTAACCTATTATATATCTCGGTGTGCTTCGCTACTCATACGTATTGTATTGCAAATTGGCCCACTTTAGTGGGGAGTTAGCTACTTTTAATAAGTGGATAGGTGTGTGTGAAGGAAAAAGGGTCGCTAGTATGCTCTCTCCTATGTGTTACTCATCTATTAAGAATAAATGTCGGCAATATGTTTTCTTTTTCCTCTTTCTCTCTGTCTCTCTAAAGTGTAGGTTTTTAGAACTCACAACGTTTGGTAAAATACGAATTAAATAGGGCATGGGCCTCTTTCATATAAAGAAAACAAATTAAATAAATATAATTACTGAATCATTTGATGATATTTTAACGATTATATAACTATGAGTTTAATTTTTATACACTTTTAGCCTAAAAAATTTTACACTATTAACCAATTATAATTAATTGTATGTATAGCTTTTAAGATAGTTATTGTAAAAATTAACAAATTTACTATATATAACAATTGTGATTAGATAACAGTGTAAACATCTTTTATACTGTTAGTGCATGTACTATTTCTTCTATAATTATATCATTTTTAGATGTATTAGATAGAATTTAATTGTCATACACTCTCTAAGTGTAAATTTACACTATCAACTAATCAACTTTGGGATGACTTTTAAAATAATTATTATAAAAGTCAACAAACTTATCATATATATTAATTTGTGATTAAAAGATAATGTAAAAAATATTTACATTGCTAGTATATTTTAATTAAATTTTATCATATATTTATAATTATATAATTTATAGTATATGTTTTTATATTTTAAAAAATATAATAATTAAAGTAAAATTACCTAATAAAATATTAAAAGTTTTTAAATTATAAATAATTTTATATGTTTGACCAATTCAATAAAATTTTTGAGTATGATAATTAGATTGATGAAATTTAACACTCATAAAATATTAAATGGTATAAGCAGAGGGGATAGCTAATCTAGTCACAATAAGGAATAAGCAAGTTACAGCTTAGATTGGAATTGTTATCGTACTCTTAAAGGTTGCTGATATACTCTTTGTAAAAAGATTAACATACCAATATTAATAGCTTTATATGTTATAATGTATTCCTACCATTATAAAAATGTTATATACTAACATAGAAATATAGGCTTTGCATAATAAAAATTGAATTAGTATAGACCTTATAGATCTATATTAACAATAGAATAAATAATATATGTATTGATAGTGTAAAATTTTTTTACATTGTTATCTAATCACAAACTGTCACATATGTTAAATTTATTGACTTTTATAATAATTATCTTAAAAGTAATACCAATAAAATATATGTCACAGAATCACACTATCACATCTTAGTTGACCATGTTTTAATTCTTTTTCATGTTCTTCAACTCATCCACAAGCAACATGCACCCCCAATCTCCAGGCCACCATGTCAATAGTTGCACACATCACGTCCTCCTTGTGTGACTCAACGTGGTAAAACATGACCATAAAAGATCACAATGCGGTTCTATGTAGGGGTTTATCATAGTCTAAGTGTTTAAAAAGTAACAAAGGATGAAAATGAAGGGATGGAAATATGCCATTTAAAGGGAATTAGGGTTCAATTTCATTTTTATTTCTAATTAAGAGTTTTATTTTGTAATTAAGATTTAATTAAAAATTTTAACAAAAGGCCAACAAGGATTAGTAATTGCCAAAGCGAATGCTTACATGGAAAATCTGTTAAACACCTCACCAATTAACGGAGGGAAACAAACAAGGATCATTTTTTTACAATTTTCAATTTTGAGGAGACCAAAATAGGAAAAATTACAAGAGCTAAAATAAAAATTTGTTAAGTTTATAAAGACTAAAAACATATTTAAGAGAAAAAAATCTTTGATTAAGCAACACCAACTACACTTTTTTTGAGAAAAATTATCTCAAAATCAAATCTAAAACAATTTAGTTTTGCTAATATTTTTTATTACTATTCTCGCTCCCACTTTAGATCATTCCTTTACAAGAACAACAATAGTACATAGAGTTTATAGGCACTTACATTTCATCGAAGCGAAGGCAATATGTAGATAGAATAATTTATCTAACAACAAAGATCAACACAACGAGCAAATAATGAAGTTTCTTAAACATGTTGATTAGAGTTCAATTCTTGATTGTGTGTGTCGAGAAGTCTTTATTAAGAGAGAGATAAAATATACTTTTGTGTTTTCTATTTCTCGAAAAAATAAGTCTTTGGCAATTGACTAAGAGATACACACCAAAAAATTTATTAACATTTCAACAAAAAGTTAGAAAGGTAAAATTTTAAATTTACACTATTTGGAGGAGTGCAACACACACGATAATTATAGATGGGTATGTAAGTCATCCTGTATCACATCGCCTCGCACAAGCCCGCAATTTAATGAGTCAATTTGTATAGGTTCACACTTTAAAAAGATCTATATAATAAGCTTGCATAGACCAATGATTAAGTGTGTGTTTGTATTAGGCAAATCTCACTTTCCAAAACACATTGAACGAAAACCCTTCTCTCACTGTGAATTCACATTCAATGTGCTCTAATGTCAATACAAACACAACTTAAATGATCAAGTTCATGAACCATCTTGTATTTTTTTTTTAATGTTTTTTCCTTGTTAAATTTCTTACTTATATTTTCTTTTTTTCTACATTTTAAAGTATTAAAATTTATTTTTTTTAAACCTTTGTGGGCTAATAGATTAACCCACAAGCCCACCAATTCAACTCATTTAACTTGCAAGTTATACAAATCAACTTACATAAACTCACAATTAAACAGGACACTTGTTTTTAGACTCAAACCCACAATTTTACAGTTTCGTACGGATGAAATTGTGAATTAAAGCCCGTATATCCAACTTTATGATAACTAAATTAAGATCATTATGACTGTATAGGGCCGGGGTGTAATATTTCTCTCCCTAAATCGAAAACATTATGACTCTGGACCAATCCATGCCCTTAAGTCATTATTTTTGAGGTAGATGGGCCCCAGCACTCTTCAACCACCCCATTACAATTGCTAGCTTGTTTGGCTATAAAACCATGCTCATAAACTAATCCTTATTACAACAAAGTATCCTTTTCTGCCTTCTCAATCTTGTCTTTGCTATCATATTGCAATTAAAAACATGACCCTGGTAAGAGGCAGTGCAATTGTAGCTCTGACGCTATCATTTTGCTTGCTGCTTCACTTTGAGATGGCTCATTCAGCCACCCATACAGTTGGGGATACAAATGGTTGGACCTTTAACACTGTGGGTTGGCCTAAAGGGAAGCGGTTCAGGGCCGGTGATACGCTTGGTTAGTATCTTTGGATCATCTTTATTTTATTTTTATTAATTTTAAAAACTAAGAAGAAGGGTCAAGATTAATGTAAGAAACGAGAGTAGGCTAAAGATGAGGCAGAACTCAGAAGGACCTTGAAGGACTTACCCCACAATAACGAGTAGTCCTAACAGGCCTGTGCCATTTGGGCTAAGGTTTGGGCTTGTTTGTATCCTTTTTTTTCAATTATGGGTTTTGGTTGGTACTTGGTAGCTAGATTAATTTTAAATTTTAAATAATTATTTTGTTGAGGTTACACCAACAATTAATTGTATATAGCTGTTGAAAATCATTACACAAAAAACTACCATTAATTAAATTGTTTACGGTTCTTTGTCCTGACTCCCGACTTGTTAGTTAAATGAATATTCAACATTACATAGTTTATGGCAGATAATGATTCATCTAACGAGACAGTTCTAGAGATAGAAACAACTCAATCATGGACTCTCTTCACATCACATTCTTACCCATATGATCTATTGTACTCGCAGTTTTCAACTACAGCCCTGGGGCTCACAATGTGGTGGCTGTAAATAAAGCTGGTTACAAGGCATGCAAGACCCCCAAAGGTGCCAAAATCTATAATTCAGGAAGTGATCAGATCAAGCTTGTCAAGGGACAGAACTACTTCATCTGCAATTTCGTTGGTCACTGCGAGTCTGGCACGAAAATTGCCATTAATGCTGTCTGATTTAATGGATTTCACTTTGGACAAAATGCAGTATCTTATGTATTTTTAGTATTGGTTTCTAATTAAAATTTGAAGTTTTACTTGATAACTAGTACCGAATCTTGTTGTTCGGGTTATCAAAATGAAATTTCAATTTTAAGAAAGAGACAACACCAAAAATATTCAACGTTTTATATCTAAGATTTATCTTTTATATTAATTTCAGATTTCGTCTTGTCTTTCTTTCCAATTTAATTACCATTCCTTATGCTCGATTTCATACTATTTTTATTAAGAATTGTTGAAAAATCTCACGTTGTCTGCCTCGATTATTGAGAAATGGTTACTGGTTAAATACTTTTTGTAATGTCAATTAATTTTAAATTAAAATCTAATTGGGTATAGCTAGTGAGTGTATAGGAATCATTTTTCTTAAAAACACTAATATATATATATATATATATATATATATATTTCACTCCCTAATTTCTTTGCCTGGTTGGTATGTTGCCCCACCTTTTTTTTTCTCTAAAATTTTTCATTCATATATAGTATTATTATATTACTGGTCACCAAGCCAACCAAATAGGTTCAAAAGTATTCAGTTAAGTTGAAAACCAAAACTCAATTAATATACTTAGGGCTGTTTGGGGAGATTTTGTTTTTGATTTTTAAATGTAATTTTTAAAACAAAATGTGTTTGGTTAAAATGGAGTTGAAATAGTTTTTAATTCAATTTCAAAACACTTTACATTTATTTTTAAAACCAAGAAAAAAAGATTTGTAAATTTGGTTTTTAGTTTTAAAAAAATACACTCTTGCTACACATAACAATGGCCCTTCCGATCGCTACCATTGTCAACATTGTTGTCACCACCATCACCGACATCACCACCACTGAAATAGCAAGAGATGCACAAGAAGGGGGGGCTGAATTATGCGTCTAAAAACTTTTTCAATATAAAAACAAGTTCAAAAATGTTTTTAAGCTGAGGGATAGAGAAGACAAGCATACAGAGAATTTTATACTAGTTTACTCAACCTTGAGCTATGTCTAGTCCCTTCACCCAAAAAGTATTCACTAACTAACATTGGTTACAAGTATTCTTCATGGCCTCTTCAGGCTTTACAATGCAATCACTCCATATTGCTTTACCGACCCAAGTATTATTTTTCACTAAGCCTCTCCAAGCTTTCACAACAAAATAGTTGTTTACAAATAGATTCAACTTACAGTGAGGATATAGAAGATTAAGCACAATACAGTAATGTATCAGATATATATGAACTATCGTCCAATGGACGCGTAAGAGAGCAATCAACGTTTTTATGTTCGTGCTTGATTCGTCGTTGTTCTACTTCGCTTCTTCTTCTTTCTCAGTATATATAGTCTTCAGTGGAAAAGAGTCGTTACAAAAGACTTGGCTTCAATCTTCAAGAAAGAGGCGTATCGAGCTTTCAGACAGATCAGAAAGGAAAACTTTTGAACTTGCACTAAAATGGAAAGAGCGGCTCTGTGCTGGAGGTCTGCTTTTTTGAACATTCTCATTTGGTTTGGCAGCTTGAAGAGTTGACTTGCTTTTTCTGCCTTGTTGCGCTTTTGCACTAGAATGTTTCTGTCTACTATTTAATGCTTGAAATATTTGAATGTTAGATCTTAAAATGGTAAGGCATTAGTCTCGATATATAAAAGAAGGACACATAGATTGGACAAAAAAAACTTAGCCATTTAAGAGCTTGTGTCTGGACACGTCTAGTATGGTTGTCTAAAGTTTAAAACACTGAGTCCATAAATGAGACTTACACTTGGACGATCATCATATATGAGTCTATTGGATGCTCGTTTGAGGTTGGATGCTGTAACAACCCACTGCCGCTACATGACAACGTTACTACTATTCTCTTTAAAAGGCTCAATTTAATAAAGATATTAATTTAAGTATTACCAAAAAAATGTCTTTGTTTTTCGCCTTTATCTACTTTCTAGAAAATCATAAAGAAAACTTTCCCATTGAAAATTTCCAGCTTACATATATAACCATCCTCTATGGAATCCATTCATTCCAATCGAGTCAATTACACCAATGTATATATCAAGGAATCAAAAGAAATACATATATCATCATTAGTAACATATTTACATCAACAAGAAAAGGGTATATAACACTCTACCTATTGCTGGTCACACTATGTATCATGTCAAAAGAAATAAACAACAAATTGGAATATCAATTCCTCTAAGAACAAGAACAAAAGGATGATCCTCCATACTTGTTCTATCTCACCACTGACTAGAGCGTAGCATTGTCATCAACAAAGAGAAGCTAAACCTGCTAACGCTCAACATTTGCTCCCACGCCAAAGATGTGATCATCATAGGCACAAACCACATGTGCAAACAACGCAAAGGTAAGCTTACTTAAAATAATAAAACATATAGTATAAAGGAAAGGTAATAGGAAAATATTTTAATCATATATCAATAGCCAAACAAAATAATAACAATAACAACTGTACAATCATTACAACAATTAATTAGCAACATCTATACCACTAGCACCACCAACCATAACAACAACAACAGTCTCAAAATAACAACAACCACAACAATCAGGTAACAACAACAACACTGCCCCCGCTACCAACACACTAAGCAAATACAACAACAACTACCAAATAACCACAACAACAACGGCAACACTACCATCACCATCACCAACAACACCACCACCATAACAACAACTACAACATCAATAAATAGATAGCAACAACAACATTACCACCAATAACATTAACTATAGAAGAAAACTTTGTTTACATATAAAAATTCAAATGAGATTCAACAATATATGGTCACCTTCTACATTAATAATATCAATCACCATGTCAATGCTTTCAACATCAACTAATAGAATGAGTTTCCACAAAATCACTACATACATACATACTATGCTTTCAACATCAACATGTCAATGCATGAATGATAGGACTTTCGAGATATTTTCTACATTTTCGGACGATCAGTCAGGTCTTATCCCCTACCATGGCCATCTAGCGCCATTCAAGGATTGCCAAAACTCTGATCCGTTGGATAAGCTTATGGTTGTCAGGATAAGTGTATATAGGTGGTGGTATACCACGACACAAGGCATGCACTGCCTTGGCTCCCTGCGGGATTACCTATCCACTTATCCCCTAGGCCTAGCTTTAAGAACCCACTTCTTATCTAGGCACTAGGTTGGAGGCCTATCTGAGTACCAACTCTAGTCACCATCCACCTTACATGCCTACCCGCACACGGCTTGAGGCCTATATAACCTCAGCCAACAACATATGCATGCCAATACATGTATCACCACAATAGTCAACTCAACCACAACAATCATCAAATCATATATATATGTATCAACATATAACCACGTGGCCTACTTAGCACCACCTGTGGTCCAACAATCACCATCAACCACAAACCAACCCCATGCATGCCCAAACTGGCCTCTTGCATGGTCAACAGGTGAGGCTCTATCCAAGTAGCACATACCTCAGGAAACATCTTACACGTCTTAGGTGAGATCCTATCTAAGCAATCAACACCTTCTGTAAGATATCTCACCCTCACAACATATTGCAACTAATGGAGGCTCTACCTGAGCAACCTTCCACTCAATTACCATTTTCCAACATTTTATCAAACAAATCCACAACAACAATAAAGAAAACCAAGAACCAAGTTTGGAATGATAACAACAACATTACAACCCCACAATATCACAAGCCATCAACAACATCACTCACAAGCATTCATTATATAACAACACAAATACTCCAAGAATCAAGCATACAGTATGAATTTATCTTTCTTATGAAATTTAAACACTTTTTACAAAATTCCCAATTATCACACCAAACAATAAACCAATAGACTTCAACCCCATCTTTATTTTTCTTAAAGTTTCAACTTTAATGTTCCATGCATAGCACCACAAAATTGACATGAAGCATCTCAAAAACAAGGAAGAATCAGGGATTTTTTCGCCCAGTGCCATTGGACTGTTGCTTAGTGCCAACATCACAGAGAAGGTTTGCAATTTTGTCATCCGGCACCACAAAGTTGTCGCCCAGCACCAACATCAGAGAGAATCTGGCATTTTGTCGCTCAGCGTCACTTTTTGTCACTCAATGACAGAATCCGTCGCTATAGGCAAAATTTCCATCACTAATTAACAACATTTCTGTCAATTGACGCCCAGCGCCAAACCATGACTTTTGCAGTTCACAGGAAGATGATCCATATCGTTTTTGACAAAATCAATCCATCCCAAGCATCACAAAACAATTCTAATTACTTTTAATGCCTTTTTAACCGATTACATAATGATTTCTTCCACAAATCATCAACAAATTTCAAAAACCCCTTTTCAAAACCCATTTTATCAAAACCCACATACACACAAATATTCACCAAAACCAACCAATTTCAAAGGATTAAATTAACATATCAACGACTATAAACACAAAATCAAGCAATAGTAAGTTTCCCTTACCTCAAAAGCTTATAAATTTGAAAGTTAGGAAGATGAGAATGTGAGAGAGAAAGAGAATCCTGAGTCAATCCTCCAAGAAATCTACCATCCATAACTCAAGAACACGAAATTGGGGCTGAGAAACCTTTAACACCTTAACTAACTAGAGAAATCCAGAAAGATATACAAAGAGATGAAGAGAAGGGAGAGAAGGAAGAGAGAAAGTGAAAATGAGAAAATAAAAGAAAAGGCTCCCTCCCCCTCTTATATAGCCGAACTCTCCAAAGCTCTCACATAGACTTTTGGCCAACCAAGGCTCAAATTTCACCAAACCACTCCCCATATCTCATAATTGGTCTAACTCAACTGCTTTCTCTCAAAAGCCCAAAATCACACTCTCAACACCTCTACATTGGCTCAAACACATATCTCAAGTCCCTAAATTCAAACTGGTATTTCAAACAACCAACACCAAAACATCACCACCTACTATATACCATCATCACACACAACTACTCATACATAGCAACAATTCATTTATTTCTTTTAATCACCTAAATTACATATCAAATTTCCACTTTTTAGTTATTAAAACACTTAATCATACATTAGGAAAAAGTTGTTACAAACGCTGTAAATTCGTTAGTTTAAAAACAAAGACTTAAACTTTAATAAGTTTGTTATTTTCAAAATTTAAGGGTCTAAACGCTTCAACGTCTTTGGTTCCAACAACCACCACCACCAACACTGCCACCATCACTAACACCACCACCATTACCACCGGCATCAGCACCACCACCAACACTGACACCACCACTGGCACTAGCATCGCCACCGGCACTGGCATCACCACCAGCACCACTACCACCACCAGCACTATCACTACTATCACCACTATTGCCACCACCAACATCGGCACTGCCACTATTATCATTGGCCACGCTACTAGTAGGGATGACAAAAAAACCCATGCCCATAAACACCAATGGGTAAAACTTGCCATGAATATTAAATGGATACTCGTTTATTAACGAGACGAGGACGAGTAGTAAGGCACTCATATATTAGAGTACCCACACTTTAAAATTATTTAAATATCTTTAATTAAATATAAAGTAAATTACCTTAATTCATTTTTAGTATAAATATATGTTACAAAATTATTTTTTTACTATAAATATATGTTTCAATAATATTTATTTTTAACTTTATTTCATTTTTTCTTTTTGCTTAAAATTTAACATTTTAACAAATATCCACGGATACCTGTGGATACCTACAGATATATATAAAATTCATGGATACCAGCTTAACGAGTAGCCATATAAATATGGGCGAGTATGAAAGGACTATTATCCATACCCGCTCCACCCCGTTGACATTCCTAGCTAACATTGCCACCATTTCCGGATCGACACTGCCACCACCATTACCACCACTAGCATTGCAATTGATGCTGCTATCAGCATTGCTGCCAGCACCCAAACACTCTCTTAGATTAATTTTAACAGAATAAGAAATTTTCAATATGAGTTTATTTTGAAACTAAAAATTAGAAGGAAAAAAAAAACAAAAAATAAAACTAATTTTAAAAACTAAAAACTAGTTGTAATTTTTGAAAATTTTAAAACTTATAATTAAAAACTACCACAAACGAGTTAAATTAAAATCACACCTTGTTTTTAAACTTTGACACACCTTATGTTGAGTTTTTGGGGTTGAATCCAAGTATCCTTCAGTTTGGAGTCAAGAACTAATTCTTTGAGATATTAATATCTATTTAAGGGGTTGATTCCTATTAGATATTTTTCTATACATGGACTAGAGAATCGAATCTCTGACCACATGTTTAAGGGACAAAATTATCTGCCAACCATGTCACACCATATTAGTTACCTTGTGTTAAGTTTAGTTAGAAGATATTAATATATTTATTTAGCTTATAAAAAAATAGTTAAATTAAAGGCATAAGACAAATTCGCCAAAAAGTTGAAAGTTGAAACTAAACCCAAAGATAAAAAGTATCCCTAAGCAAAGATTGAAAATACCTTTATACAATCAATTTTGAATTTAATTGATAAAACAATAATGAAAAAGAATAAAAATACAAAATTCTCAAGACTTTGAATATTTACAAAAAATAAAGTTACACGAATCGATATCACTTAATATTTTGCATAAAAAAAATCTTATAAGACTTGTAAGGAAAAAAAACTATACAAATATAATTTATTGTACTAAAAAAATTATTTTACACTATGAATTATACAGCCTTGCTATGGTAAGCCAAATAGTTAACAACAAATTGCAATAGGTTAGAACCAAAACAACACCTTGATCTTCTATAATTTTTGTGTCATGGGGGAGATGCACATGGGACACCGAAACTATAATTAATTAGCACAGCCGGTGGTAAATAGAGAAATCAGAAATGGACTAAGAGGGCTAAAGGGAAAGAAATGGCTAGATCTTCTTCAACTTTCTTCCTTGCTTTAAGAATTCAAGTTATTTTTGAGGCCTTCCAATCATGCTTCATAATATACGAAGAGCAGCCGTATGCTTGCGGCTAATGTTTTCTGAAGGCTAGTGAACAAAAATCGTAACAATTCCAATATGTCAAATGATCGCATGAGATCAATAAAACCCTTTTTTATTTCAAAAATTGTGGTAACAACATTATCCCTTGTTGATAATTTATACCTATAGATCGGGAAATATGGATCTTAGCGATTCTGAATTTACTGAAGATAGAATTGCTTTATATTATATGCACCCAGCTAATTTCTTCCATTCCTATTGGTGAAAAGTATTATTTTAGCTACGCAACACCTAAGCATGAATATATTTTTTTAAAAGCAAAGTTTTCTTAATTAGAGAGTATAAGAGATTCTTTAATTCAATACATTAAAAGATCAAACGACATCAACAAACACCTAAACCTGCATTACAATCACCTCAAACGTTATGAGAAAATCACCCAAGACCTTGGCTGTACATGATAATTACATTAACTCAACTTGTAAATTACTAACTACTCAACTTAAGTAATTAATATACCGTATAGGACTAATACATGCACCAATGTGAACGGGAATGACAATGAATTAGGTAATTTTGCCAAAAAAAGAAGCCCAAAAACCAGTTTTTATTACATCCAGAAACCCACAAGATTAATTGGCTTATTTCTAAAGATTACCAACGTGACCAAATAATTATGTGGCACAAAAGAAACCCAATTTGCTTTGCTTTCTTGCCAGGAAAAGGCCCAACAGATGATCGGGATAAGGAACTGTTATTCTCACAACTGTTTTGTTAAGTTCACATCCCAACTTTTTAATGTAATTTTTTTTTATCAAAATACCTTTAACATAAATACGTTCCGTTGAGTCCTAAACATAATGAAAAACGTGTTTCCGTTATGTATGAACTTCCAACACACAACAAAAACATATTTTTGTTATGTATTGTGAATTCATATACAAGGAAACACATTTATGAAATTATTTCATATTTTATTTTAAACATTAAATTATGAAATACAGTACGAAATATAATCCAAAACATATATAAAATCCAACCCTATGTCAATATCATTATCAATATCGACAGGAAATAAGTTTAACATATATAAATCCAAAATATAATACAAAACATAATTCAAAATATAATCCATAGATATAAAATAAAATATGAAATATCTGTAAATACAAAAGATAATCCAAAACATCAATCCTCATTGGTTGTCTTCTTCCTCCTCTTGTGATATGTACACCTTGCTGAAGGGTCTAATTGTACTAAATGTGTCCAGTGCGACTACATAAGCGTCGATGTCATCAGTAACCATGCATCCTCCTTAAGCATGTGCTCCATATTTTGAACTATCCTCTCAAACAATGCCTACAAAAAAAGAATGTAAATAATTATTATAAAGGTTTAATTGTCATCCAATAAATAGAGGAGAGAGACATGGATAATTACTGTGCAATCATAAGACTCGCTTGATGAAGACTTCATCTAGCTAGCTTCACGTTGGCCATCCCTAAGACGTTGCACAGGTACTTATGGATGATCTTCCTCTGCTAGCAGAATCATGTATGGATGAGAAATCTAGTGGAATCAATCTAAGCAGCCATCAACACATGCCCACGGAGAACCATGAGACACAAGCGGTCCTCTACCATCAACATGGATAATGTGGATTGGCTACTCAGCAAAGTGCTCATCATATGACTCAGAGGTGGGATAACCTAAAGGCAGCAAGTGAAGGGGCCCATACACGTGGCCAAACTGTCGTAGCACCCTCTCTTGTTTGTGCTCCACAAATAGCGTCCATATGACATCCTCTAGCTACAACTCATTTAGACTACTCTTGCTGCTAACACATAGCCCGAACCCCTCATAGCCTTCCATCTACAGGCATAGGGAAACCTCTCAACATAATCAACATCGACTCATGAGGGCCAATGGTTAAAAAAGTGCTTGTATATCCATGCCTGTGAAACCACTAACAAAATTAACTTTCATAAGCAAAATATCAAAAAACAAATACCCAAAGAAAATAAAAAACAAATTTTGTACCTGTAGTAAAGTCATGTATCCTCTAAATTCTATCATGTGATGTAGGTTGGCAATCCTCAACTAATTGTAGAGGAAGGCCGATTCAAAGGCACCCCATGCATACTCCCTACACCTTCGAAGATCATGGAAGAGGTCTAAGCAATAGACAAACATATGCGTGGAACTCTTGTTGGTGAAGATTGTGCAACCCACAAAATGTAGGAGATACGCTCTCGTTGCAAATACGACCTCACCAGTTGCCACACAATACTCATATCTATCCTTCAGCCACAACAATGTCACTTGTGCTCCTTTATTTGTCGCAAAATATGCCTCATGGTGACTAACTCCTAGCTCACTTATTAGAATACCAATGGCCTCCTCACGAGATGGCTGCTCGTGGTCACATGGGTACCTCTAATAGGTAAGTGTAGGAAATATGATACATCATCTAGGGTGATGGTCATATCCCCTACTAGCACGTGGAAGGAGTTGGTGTCCTTATGCCATTACTCAACAAAGGCACATAGCATGCCCTTGTTTACACTGATATAGCGTGCCTGTACGAGAAAGGCCAACCTTGACTCCTCCATGTATCTATTGACCTCTAAGTGCTTAGGCAGGGTTAAGATCTCACCCCATGACTCACCAACTTTAGCTCTTTGTGGGGTTGTCCTATCGAAATGTGTGGGGCAACATTGTCCGCATAGGACCTAAGTGGAGACAAGTCCATAGGAACTCTTGTGTAGGGAGGCCCAACAATAATTGGCTTAGGTACCTCAGTCTTAGCAGGCTTAGGAGCAACACCTAGCTCAGGTACCTTTGTCTATACCTCCTATTGCGCTTTTGTTGTACATGCTTGTCGTGTTGCCTCCTCTCCAACTCTGCAAGCTGATGCAGTGGATGGCATGGTCTCTTAGATGTACTTGGTACATCATCCTTGGAGTCTCCCCGAGAATGCTCATACCACTACATCCACCTAATAGCATATGTGACGACATATTGTACCTAAAATTTCAATAGAAGTTTAATTAAAATCAAAACAATGTAAAAATTTTAAAAAATATATTTTATCTAAGATAAATTCACAATGAAAACACGTTTTCTTTGCATCTAAAATTTCAAAAGAAAGAAAGAAATCTCACCAGTGTGTAACAATAGAGACAATGTGTGAGACAAACAGTGTGTCAACGAACTTCGCGAAGAGAAGAATACAATAGGGTGTGCTCCTATGAACTGTGTGCAACGAAGAGGAGAAGAGAAGAGGAGGTTTATGATGAGAGGGGTATGCAAAAATTGTGTATTCGGTGGGAGAATGGGCAGAGGGTGAAAAGAGATCTAAAAGGGAGGGGGAAGAGAAATGGTGGGGTAAAATGGTATTTTCAATTTTTTTAAAAGAAAGGGGTGTGAACTTAGAGTTAAAGGGGGTGGGAGTAATAGTTCCCCTGGGATAATAAAGTCGAATCTTAGTTAAGTATAAATTGTTAACCAACACCAAATGTGTCACATAAGCATTAAATGTGCCTGAATATGATTTAAATTTGGTTTCCTTGTCCCTTCAATTAAAAATTTAACTCTACAAAATTATTAATAACAAATCAAAGAGAGAATTTTAAAAGTAAAAATGTATTTTGAACCTATTTCATTTTTTAAGAGAAAATAATCTATACACTGACAATATACATAAAGAGTTTTTACTTTGTTATTTAATAACAAATTAACATGTATGGTAAGTTGATTGACTTTTACAATAATTATCTAAAAGGTTATATTTATTGTGATTTCTAATTGATGACAATATAAAATTTTTTATATACATAACAATTAAACTCTCTTTTATTAGTTAGAGATAAGGGAAAAAATGAGACATGTGACTTGATTTAATTGTTACACAGGAACTAATTAGACTTGAATATGATGAAAAAAAGAGAGTAAAAAATCAATAAATACTCAATTAAACAAACTCAAATAAAAGTTGAAGTCCATCTATAATCAAATCATGCGTAACATTAATCAAAGTCTCAAATCCAAACACACATATATCTGTTAGGCGCTGTTTTTTCTAGGGACCTTTTATGTTTAATCCTCATGTTCCAGGGGGCTTTGTATTTTGGTGCATATCAAGGCGCATTTGCAGGCTAGGGTGCTTTGGTGGTATCTGATGCACTTAATTTTAAATGCCAAAGCTGGTACGTCTTGTTCCTTGTTTTGGTATCATCTAATAACATCATTTCCTTTGGCTTTTCCAAAAAAACATATATGTCCCAGCCAATATCCAATATGAGACAATAACCATAAGTAATTAATTGTAACAATAAATTAATGTGACGTTTGGGAATTGGGACTGGAAAAAAAAAAAAAAGGAGCATATTTTTTTCTAGTTTGCAAGACATTGGACAATAAAAAACGAAATCCATGACTCTAAAGATAAGCCGAATCTAGACTTTTGAGGTCATTTAATTTGCAAATTGCTACTAATATAATTACCAAAAAAAATTGCTACGGCCTAATATAAAATTCGTGAACCTGCCCAGTGGTGACCAATTTAGAATATCTTTCAGAACAAAATGGCAATTGCATAATCAAGTAATCATTTTAAACTTTAACATAAGGAACTTCCTGCCATTAATTTCCTTCAGGCCTGACCCCAGTGTCTAACAAAATGAAAGCTGAAGTTGGTCCCGCCAAAACAAATTAAATTATATGAAATGTAAAGTCATAGGAACAAATATCTAGGTAGGGTTTGTAAAATTGTAATCCTGATGTTAGTTCCATTACATTATAGGTAGCTAGCATGGTTCTAAATTATGGTTGTGGTTATGGTTGCAATTTCGTTGCGATCCTTGACATTGAAAAAAATTGCGGGAATATGCGGTTGATGTGGCCGCAATTGCGGTCACGATATGATTGCAGTGAGTCAAAAAACCTTTACATTGTGGGTGCAGTTATAGTTGCACACTACAATTTAGAACCATGGTAGCTACAGTGAGAAATTAAAACTGTTTATTTCTGCTTTGAAATTCTGAACACTGATTCATTGTTGCATCAAATGATGATATGCTGACTGATGTGTGTCAGCCAAAGGGCACTAACAGATTCCCCTCCCATTTACAAAGAATTGATGTAGCTGACATAATAAACTTTTTGGTTGGTGGTGGTGGGTGGTGGAACTGCTAGCTGGGTGTGAGTGCATTATGTGGATAAGTTAGGGCAGGAATTGGGTTTTCCATTCGAAATACTACAACTCATCATAATGGCGGCCTCAAATAGCATTGCTAAGTCTAAATTATACTCTAATGCTTCTAGGAATCCAATGCTGCAACCGCTACAATGGGTCTCAAAATATTTCTGGTAACCAATGGATTTTAAACAAGTGGAGGCGCATGCAATTATCCTCAACACTTTAAGTTTAAACTTGTAAAAAGGTGCAACCCTACCATCAAAGCCAAGACAAAAGTTTAGGACACTAAAAAAAGAAGTTAAATAAAAGTATTTACTTATTCAAGTTCAAGTTTGGTGGTTGACTTAAGTTAACAGTTAACACCACCAAAATAAAATAAAATAAAACAATAGGGTACGATCAATAAATCATGCGTCAGAGTTAATGAGAAATATTGACTTCCACCCCTAAGATCCTCTTTATTAGGGAAAAAAAAAACAAAAACTAATTAATTAAGTACCTTCAAATCATAGTATTTCGATCAAGTATTCTTGCTTCCTTCAGTATAGTATTTTCATCAAAGAAAAGGGCCATAACATAAGCATGGTGTTTCTGATAAGTAGGAACCTGCAAAGGTGCAAAATGAAAACCCATTAGACTGAGACGTACAAGAAGTTGCCTACAGAGACCAAAATTGAAGGAGGAATAGTAAATGTATAACTCAATTAATCATGTGCATGATCATGTGGAAGAAGATAATTATTCGGAAGAGATATGAAGAGAATTGAACCCACAAAGGGGTTTCTCAGAGACAGATTCACAGAGCCCGTTTGGCCTACTGGCCACCTCCAATTGTCACTATTTTTGGGTGATTAAAACAACCCATTTAATGGAGGTGGACAGAATGCCAAAATGGCTATGGAACAAGGCCTCTGAGAAACCCTAGAGGCTATATAAAGCAAAGAGAAAGCATAAGGAAGCTGAAAGTCTGGCTGAGATTTGAAGAAGAGATCATAGCTGGGTTTTGACTAAGCAATGAGGAAGAAATAAGTTTTCTATAATGGGTTTTGAAATAAGACTGGCTTTTGTAGAAAGAAGGTGCATAAGCGTGCATGGAGTTGTACTGTCTATTGGAATATTTTGGCCTTTTGGGCGCTTCTGTTGTTATCAAAGACTTTCAATCCCTTTGTTTTGTCTGTAGAAGTTTGCATATTGCACGTATATATCTGCTTAGGGGTTGTACATTTATGACAAAAATATCCGCTCTCTTTTGCAATAAAGACATATGTGTCCCTAAAGTGCACATGGTTGAAGATATTGACGCTTTCTTTGACCATGGTTGCTAAGTTGCTATTTGCTTGCATTGTGATTTCACTATGCTTTTTGACTTGCTTCAAAAGGAGGATGCAAAATGGGCTGGCCATGTCTCCCACTCAGTTTCTAATTATTTAATTTGTCAACTCACTGTTTATCAGTTCAACCTTTGACATATATACATGCAGCTGCCTAAAAGAAAAACTCTCTCTCTCTCTCTATGTATATATATATATATACATCGTTTACGATTATTAAATTAATGGCTTGTTTGAATGATATTTGGTCAGTTTGGAACCTGAATGTCTAGACATAATAAGCAAGTCATAACAATGGGGTTGGTATATAAAATAACCACGCACCATGGAAAGAAAACGCACATTTTTAAAAGACTACTGTGAATATCATCTAATGTTCCATAATTTTATTAGCAATAAGATTTTTAATTTTAAAATTTTCAAATAATCATTTTCTATTACATAATCATTACAGACTTTAATGGAGTGTGAAACATTCTCATTCATATGAATCATATGCCTTTGCATCCATCTAATCTTTTATTCATTTAAAGGCAAAACAAGATTTTTCACGTATGAACCCACAACTGCAAGAAATCTAGCGCAAGTTGTGAAGACTATATATCTTGTAAAAAGTAACAAAAAGAAATGAAGAATATAATTAAATTATTCTTATCTTTACACACACACACACATATATGTATATATATTCCATTAATTTTGATGTATAGCAATAAAGTATCAAATAATTCTGAATTAATCATATTTTGTAAATATAATATATATCATAGAAAATTTCAATCCGATGTGTTTGGTGGCAAAATTGCAAATGGGATGCAACTATGGTGGAGGCATTCCAATACGGTGGGGCTGAGGACTTCTTGGTAGTGACAACGGCAGAAGAGGAATTTTGATGGTAGCCACCTACAAAGATTCCAACGCTCAAGCTAGTGTATCAAGGAGAGTGTAAGAATAAGGGATAGATGCATACCTAAACTTGGATTTGGTTTAAATAGTAGGGTATTTGGTGGAAAAAACCATTAGTTAGTTGGAGTTTCACGTGACTGACATGGCAGTTCACTGTAGTTAGGCGGATTGCCTTAAGTAAGCCATGATATGCATGTCAGTGTATGTGACATGCCAGGCTAAAGTCGACTTTAATTTTAGTGTAGGTAGAGTCCTTTACAAAGGTTGGTTTTGTTGGCCTTGGTATGTCAGCATGGCCAAGTCGGTATTTAGCTTGGAACACAATGATAAATTTTAGAATAAAATAATATAATAAAAAACTATTAAATACTATAAGAATGACATGGACTCACTATTAGAAAACTAGTACTTTCACACACAAGTTTTGAGATGGAAAAGATTCTATCTAAAATTACATTACTTTGATTTGGATTATAGTATATAAAAGATTTCATTCCAAATCCGTCCATTTCTGAAATGTTGGTGCTAGTTTTGCACCAAAATGCCCCCATGGTTTACAAACAGATTGGTGATGAAAGATGTCGAGGAAAAGACGATCTAACCCTTATAGTTTTAATGTATAATAAATAAAGCAATTAGATAAAATAAGAAGTCTGAAGTTAGTTTCAGACTATTATCAGCATACTCTTAGGGACGATAATAAACTAACAAGAAGTCTGAAGACTCATTCGTCTTAAGAACATTGAAGTTTTCCATATTGTAATTTGGACAAGAGACGAAAGCATCAAGGTCAAACTTCACAACAGTCTTAAATATCTTATTTAATACAAAAGTAGACAAGATAATATAGCCTCTTGGATACAGTCAGTCTCTCATAAAAATAAAAAATTATAACTACTCTAATCTCTTGTCAACTCTAAAGGAACAAAAACAATTAATTAAAACATTTACATTTTAAAGATACAACAACATTCAAATTATTAAATGCATCCAAGGTCATATTTTATAGAAGCACTGATCTCATACTGAATCTCCTCAATGTCTCTCAAGAATAACAAGTATAAATAGAGAAAATGTAGCATTGAATCCTAGCAACTTCAAAACCTCATTAACTCCGATTGCAGCATTCCTAACTAATATTATACATTAATTTATATTCTTATAGTAAGAAACTTAGAAAAACTATCTCTTTTTGTTCTTATTGTATATCATAAGAAGATAGTTATATTTTCATGTATGAAGCCCTGAAGAAACTTGTGAAAAAGAATATTAGGTTTGAGCCTTGAGAAGCTAATGAAAAATATTTGGGAAGGTGAGAATTAGGTATATCATTATATTTGTGAATGTCTTAATGAAAATCTCAATTGTGTGTCAAGGACTGGACATAATCCTAAATTTTAGGAAACCAACATAAATTTTATTTGTTGATCTTTCTCTTTCTTATATTTTTTATCTACTTATCTAATTGAAGAAAGAATTAAACTGTAAGCGCTTTAATTTCTAAAAATCTAAAGTTTTCATCAAAGTTCTTTTTCATTATTGCATTGTCTTAATTCTAAGATGATATCCTTTCATCTTAAGACTAATTTTTAGTTATACAGTCTTTTAAAGATTTTCTACACAAAAATTAATTGTTGATTTGTCAATGGTATTTTTAAAAATAACAAAACACAATTCAACCTCTTTTCTCATGTTTTGTATTGATTTTTTTTTTTATCAATTGCTCTCAAAGTCAACCTTTAGGGTTGAGCACCTAACATTGTTAAGGAAAAAGATCAAAGAGTAGCAATGGCAGATCAAAGCAATCAACTCATAGTCAAAGAAGCCTAGCCTTTATTACTCGTCCTCCATCTTTCTTTGGTGAGGACTACCGTAGCTAGAGGGATAGGATGAAAATGCTTATTAAAATCTACACAACACAATATTTAGAGTGTCATTGTGCAAATGGAGAACATGAAATTCCAAGATCTTCTCCTTGAATTCTCATCCTTGAAGTAGAATGGTATTTTATAGATATCAACAAGAATTAGCTTAATGAAAAAGTTAGATAATGTGTATTGTATCCACATCTAAGTATAACAAAGTTTGATATAATTACCCACAACATAAGAACACCCACAACGGTCAATGTCATGCAAGCTATGAACTAGTTGGGTGTATTACTGTGTTTATGTAAGCTATGAATTAGGGTGTATTTGGAATAAGTTAGCTGAAAGTTTATAAGTTATTAACTAGGAGCTAAAAAGTTAAAAGTTTATAAGTTAGTTGATTAAATTGAAAGTGTTTGGTGGATTATTATTAGCTAATAAGTGACCTAATAAATGTAAAATGACATAAAAAAACATATGTGGTTAGATAATGTGTATTGTATCCATATTTGAGTATAACAAGTTTGATATCAAACCCACATAAGAGCACCAATGAGGGTCAATGTCATGCAAGCTATGAACTAGTTGGGTGTTACTTTACACTATAGATGTTGGCAAAATGGACTTATAAGTTAGCTAAAAGCTTATAAGTTAGAAACTATGAGCTAAAAAGTTGAAAGTTCATAAGCTAGTTGATTGAATTAAAAGTATTCGGTAAGATTACTAGCTAATAAGTGAGCTGGTAAATATAAAATGACATAAAAGAACATATTTAGTTATTTTGTTATAATTTTATATATAATTATCAATTTCAATATTTAAATTTATTTCTAACAATTTATCATCTTAAAAATTAGGACAAAAACTTTTAAATTTTATAGGCTTAATTATACTTTTTGCATCCAAAGTCTCACAATCTCACGAATTTTGCCTTAAATAATTTTTTTCACAAATTTTGTTCCCAAATTTACAAAATATTACAAATTTTGCCCCTACGTAGAAAAAATGACATAATTTAGACAATCTTGTAGCAAATTTTTCTTTAAATCACCACATTTTTTTACTAGAGGCAAAATTCGCAATGTTTTGTAAATTGAGAGGCAAAACTAGCAAAAAAAAAGTATTTGGAGACAAAATTCATGAGATTATGAAACTTTAGAGATAAAAGGTGCAATTAAGTCAATTTTATACTATAAAAGAATTGTGAAGATTTGATGATTTTTCTTAATTCTCCTCAACGTATATATACTGATATATTATTTTTGAAAGAAATAGACAGTTGTAGTTGTTTTGTTGTTTGTGATGTGTTTCTTTCTTTTACATACAAAAAAATTAATTTAACTAAATAAAATTATATTGTAAAAATCAATTTTTTAATATTTGGATAATTTTTTAATGATATTATTTTAGAACAAAAAATAATTATTTCAAGTAACATGAGAGACTAAGCTTATTTTGGTAAAAAAAAGTTTTTATAAAATGAAAAAACAAGTAAAAAGGGATTTCAAGTACATTAGATAGAATAAAAATGGAAGAAAAAAAAACTAGTAGCTTGTAAATTAAAAGCTAGTTGATGTACGTAGATTTTGAAAATAAGTTAGAAGATACTAAAATAAGCTCGTGTACCAAACATTTTATTTTGATCAAATTAACCTACAAGTTAATCAAACCAACTTATAAACTAGAGTCGCTAAGGTATGTTCATAATTGCAGTTTTAAGTACGTCAATACATGCAATAACTTAAATATAGATATTAGAAAAAACTTGAGTCAGATGAGTATGATAGAAAGAAATATTATATTAAATGATTTATTCATGTCATGTAACATATCTTTATGTATAAGTACCAAATTACATTGATCAAAGTGGAACTGTCATTGAATTCCTTAAGGAAAGTCCCTAGTTCGAGTCTTGTAATGAAAAAAACGTGGTTAGGACTTGAAGAAGAGACTCTACTAAAGGTAGTCAGTCAAGTTCTTTAGTGGAAATTAGTCATAAATAAAGCCGGTGAATACTTTGCATCTATTAGATGATAGCCAAAAAAAAAATTGCATAAGTAAAAATTATGTTTAAAATCCTTTGTAATTGATATTTTAAATGTAATTAATATCACATAATTTGATTTTCTTAGGAGGAAAAATTATTAAAAGATGACATGTGGCATGAATTAATGTTATGATGTAAATTTATATATCTTAATTAAGATAATTGCCTTGATGGTCTCAATAATCTTAATTGTCTTGAATCTCATTCAAGAAAATAAATATTTAAATTCAAAATTTTATAAATCTCATATAATTTGCTTTTTGGAAGGAAAAAATGATTAGGAAGATAACATGCAACACAGGACATATGCTTGCAAAAAAAAAAACTTATGTGAATTATAAAATTAATAACAAACGGGTAACCAATGCATTACATAGTTAATAATAATTTTTAAAATACAAATATGACACTAATAAGAAAATAATAATATTTAAATAAAATAATTGTAAAAAGAAAATTATAATTTAAGAAAATTATGAGTTTAAATGTGTTATATCAACATAGAATAACAATACAAAATCTACTCAAGCCAAATAATATATTATGAAATATATACCTAAATTAACTTATGAATTTCAATAACAATTGATAAATCTACATTTTATATGTAGATTTATAAAGCAAATTCACATAATTTTTGCATTAGCTCATAAGAAATTTGTGAGAAAATAGACCATTAATGAAGGATTTCATGTTATGTACGTTTTTAAGCTTTCTATTTAAAATTGCATGAATTGCCTTAATTTTTGTTAAGTTTTGTGAAGGAAATTTAAATATCCAGAGAAAGAAAATACAGTTCACAAGTATGAAGGAGTATTGTGCTAGTCAAAGAGGACTTAAAAGAAGTAAGGACCAAAGTGAAGATCGCAAAAGAGACTCACAAGCACAAGTCGTACCCACCCAGCGAGCTTTTGGGCTGCAAAGCAGGCCTTGCCTTAATGGTACACCGCCTGGAGGGTGGTGTATCCTGCCCTGTCGGTCAGCACGCACAGCAGACAATGAAGTTGCCCGGCGCTAGCACGGAGTCTAATTTTTGAAAAAAGCTGCCCAACGAGTTTTCAACCCCATCGGGTGAGTCCGAGGCTTTTTATTTGTGGGCATAGTTTATTTTACAGCCCATTTAGCCCAAATTTACTATAAAAATGGGAAAATATACATTTGATGGCATTCTTTGACTCATCTAAGGATCGAGAGCAAGGAAGAGCTTAAAGATTCATCTCAGTTTTGGATCTTAAAGAATTGTGGTTTGATTCTCAAGATTCATGGCTTCCTTTCTATCTTCTTTTTATTTTCTTGTGTTTAGTTTTTCTATGAGTTTCTAAACCCCTTTGGGGTTAGGTTAGGATGAACCTTGATTTGAAATTAATGTAATCGATTTCTTTTCTAAATCCTTCTCTTGTTTTTGTTAATTTAGTTGTTGAATTTGCACGTTAATGCCTTTTCATGATTGACACTCATTAAGAAATTGATTAGTAATCTAAATCTTGCAATTGAAAATTGAGGTTTAGATCGTTCCAATTCAATAACCATACAACTCTTGAGCCTAGGGATAGGAATAGATTGTATATCTTCGCGCGAATTTCCTTCTCTTAACGTTTATGACTGATTTTGCTCGCCTAAGAATTAGGTTCATCATTAGGGATTAAAGGGTTTATCGCCTAAGGAATTAGGGTTAAACTAAGTTAGAGAAATTGAAGGTAAATTGCTTAACAAGAAAGGGTTTGGAAAAGAAAGAGATTAGTTTAAGGTAGAATTAAGAGAATTCCGATATCTAACTGTTTTTATTCATAAATTTTCTAAACATCTTTAAATTGCGTTATTTGTTATTTATTTTTATTAATTCAAATAAAATCCAAAAATCTCTAATTCCTTCTTTAATTCTTAAATTCATAAGTAATTATTTGATTACGTTGTTATTAAACCACAATCCTGTGGAGACGATAACTCTTACTTTTCCTTTATTACTTGTACGTCGATACACTTGTCGTGATCCTAACTAAAATATCACTTAAAAAGTAGTTTAGTCTATATAAAGTACTCTAATTTTTTTGTGTACAATGGCGGAAACAAAATTTAAACTTAGGATTTTGTACAAATTATCCAAACTCGACTGATTTTAGTAGGTTAAAGCACTCCATGTAAAGCTATCATGTGTATGTCTTATAACTTAATCATTCTACTATAATCTCTTACAAATCTTAGTACTCTATAAAGTAAATTTTAAATGAAGAAATGAATATATTTACTATCTTAAAAATATAAAATATGTAAAAGTAAGAGGATTTGTAGTGAGTGGATTTAGAATATATCAAATTCAAGGTATTATAGATGACTATGATGTTTTCCTTTGGAAATCCACTACCTTTGGCGTCACGCTGCCCAGAGTATTAATCAATGTTGGTGGGATAACAATATAACAATCTGAGCTTCTCATTTGACCCTGTAGAAGTTTATTCACTGGGATGTTTGCTGTTATCTTATGCAACCATAGTCCTCACAGGACCTCACTTGGGAGCTGCAGTTTTGGCAGGCGGTGCTTGCTACCCTAGTTGTTTGATTGCTTACATAAAGTGTATAGATATAAAATTTTGTTAAAATTATGATGATACAGAGGATGTTCATGCCCTAGCTTCACTCTCTTTGGCTTTGTTCTATGGTTTTACTTTTAGTACACAGTAAAGTTTTTTACATTGTTAATCAATTAAAAATCACTCTAAATATGATTTTTAAATCTATTACAAAATTCAACGATTTTTAATTATATTATAATTCATGATTAGATGACAATATATACTATATTTGAATTAAATTCTTGGTGTATGGAATGTCTGAGTTACCTAGTTTTAGCAATTTTGTACAGTTAGAGAACAGGTTTTTGGATCTTGTTCCAGTTTGTGGAATCCCTGTTGCTTGAAACAACATTCAACATTGTTCATTCTTTCTAAGGGAATCAGTGTTATAAACGGAACTATGCACTGCTTACAGATCTTGGTTCATGAGGTTGTTTGCCCAACCCACCCTTTTTGGCTTTTTCTCTCTTTTCTTTGCAGTTCCCATCCCATCAGAAAAGAGAAAGACTATCAGCCTGTAGGTGGGTGATGTTTCATTATATTAAACATTGCATTTCTTTAGAATGCTGATTTAAAGGGAAAGGTATCTTCCGTAAGCCTAACTCTGAGTATGCTACTTTGTGTATGCAAATAGCTTCACATACATCCATAAGTATGCAAATTGAACTTTTTAGACGCTTTATTAGGTTTAAGATTGTCTGATTGGCGTAGCCAACTGCATTCAATTGTCCAGTTGATTTTTCTGTTACAAGTGTAGTTATTAGGTGGCTTCTATTTCAATGTTGTTACATGAAATGTGCTTAATCCTAAAACTTGCAATGTGCTACATTAACATTAAATTATCATTAATTGTAACCATTTGTATTGGTTCCAGTTCTCCGTCCCAAACCCAGGTAAAGAAGGGGGGTTGTGTTAGGCCCTCAGCAGCAAATGTAAAAATCGTCGATATACCAAACATGAATAACTCACGACAGATTTTGTCATTGTATTGGTTCCAGTTAAGCCACTCAGATGTATTGTCTGAGGCCTAGCTAGGATTGAAAAAAACAGAGATAAAATTTGAACTTACAAGGCAGAAAAATCTTTACATCATGAGTTAATGCTTGAGGACATCCTCATGTATTTAGGTAAAAGAAAATACACTGAGAAGCATCTTCTCCGTTTGTGTTTAGCTCAAAGAAAATCAATGAACCAAAAAAGTTGCTAAATGAACTAGTCAATTGTAACAAAGAGAAGACCTTCAATTGCATAATTGTCTAAGGCGTGATCCTTAAATTGAACATGTATGCCAATGGGAGCATTAGGACCCACCAGCTCTGAGGTATGGCTTTATAAGCTTTTGATCGATTACATACAACCTGCTTGTCATGATAGGAGCATGCTGTTTGATTCCTGCATTCAATAAGAATAATGAAAAGAAATAATGGTGAATGTTATGAGAGATATCTTGTATAATTCTACGATGCACTTAATTATAGATGTGTTCCCATTTCTTGAAACATTTGACTGTCAAGACCAAACCTACCTTGATCCACAGAATATCACAACAAAGCCTGCTTTTGAACAAGTTATTAAACTTGTTGGGTCATCAAGTGCAAAACTATAGGCTGCAGGACACACTTGTTTGAAAATTTTGGAGTAGTTTGAAGGCAAACATGTTGCAGGGTTTCCATAAGTCCCTCTGCAGCAGTATTCATCAGTGTTGAAGACGCCACACGCGCTCCGGCAAGCAATAACTTTGTCGTTGTCCTTTGAAGCTAGCTCTGATGGGCAGTTCTGCCTCAAATCTCCATCACAGCCAACAGTGCTGCAGTTCCCTGTGCCATTAATAGCTTTCACTACTATAGGCAAGTTGAAGCCATCCACAAGGCTAACATCATAATAATCAGGTTCACCAAGGCTAAAGTCTGCACTTGTTGCTGGAGGGCTTCCAGTGCCAGTGCAGTTTATGCTGGTGCCACAGCCACCTGTTTGGCACTTGCCATTGCCACTATTGTCAAAGTTGCAGCCTGTTCTAGCCCATATCCTTCCACTCCATCCATCAGGGGCAGTATATACTGTTGATTGCCCTGGTTTCAGTGTGAAGCCGTCGCCACTGTGGTTGTCACTGCGCGTTATGCCAGGCCATATTGTCTCCTTGCAGTAATTTACTATAGTGAAAGTCTTGGTGCTCCCACACAGTTCAGGTGCTGCCAACCAACACATCATATTACCAAGAATGAAAGTGAATTCCCATCTAAGAAAGCCAAATTACTTTTTCAAAAATAAAAAAGTTCCTTGTTTTAAGAACTTAGAATTTGGTTCAAAACTCTATGATGAGAATTTAGTATGCATGGCAACGGTAGGGGATTACTAGTTACCAACTATATTAGTGATGAACCAAGGAAAACTATTCAGTTTTGAAATTTATAAATTTCCAGTATATTCATTCCAATAGGAATTTTGAAAGTTGGGAATAGAGGAAAGTCTACACATAGGACCAGCCTCACTTGTGAAAAATAAAGAAAGCATGTAAGGTTTTTAAAGGACAAAACTTAGATGAAGTTTCATAAGTGTTTTTGAGGCTATTTTCTAATCATAATTGAAGTTTCACTTTGGTAATTCACATAATAAAGGTTTGCATTACAAGTTGGCATAAGTTACTAAGGTAAAACTTTAATTCTAATTAGAAAACAATACCAAAAGTATCTAAAGAATTATATGTAGGTTTTTGTTCAACTTCAAATGCTACGTTTGCTTCATTAAGGTTGGCAACAAATAAAGCTTAGAGAATGAATTACCTGAGGCAATGACAATGAAGATGGAGGTGAGTTTCAGCAGTGCAATGTATGGATTAGCCATGCGCTGATGCTCTTACTCTGTCTCTTAGTTATGTGACATTTGATGTGGGGTGAAGGTTTGTGTTATTTATAAGTAAGATTGAAGAGGACAGTGGAAGAATACGTGAGGAAGAGAGTTTGTGAACACTGACAACCCAAAAAGCTTCCTTGCTTAACCAGGCAAAGGATACCTTGCCCGCTTCTGTCACACTGATATCCTAAAATCCATAAGTTCTTCACCTGTACGCACTTTTCACTGATCTTACAAGCCTTTCCTTTTTCTTGTTATTCTGTTTTCCTATTCTATTTTTCTCTTGCTTTGAAAGAATCAAATTTGCAATGATGCTATTTATTCACTGAGATGTCTTATTGCTTGTCCTAGATTTGAGAAAAGGGAGGAAAAAGTTTTGTTTTGCTCTTAAATGTTAAAGAAGGGTTATGTTTTAACTAAATTGATTGGTCAGATAAAAATCGATTCTCAATCTCATATATGCTTTCCTTTTTTTTTACCTTTTCATTCTTCTATTGTTTCGCTACAATTATGGGAAAATGAAACCTCTACTGCAGAATCACAGAATAGACATGAAAAACCATAAAAAAAAATTACAATATTTAAAATTTGAATTGCCCTGATTACATCAGCACAAACCCCGTCTTCCCTTGAAGATTCCCATCTTCCAAAAGAACTTTGCGAGTTAGAATATAGAATCTCAAAGCAAACCATTCCAAAACTGTACATGTCAGATTTCTGTGCTAGTGTGTTACAATACATGGAGTTAGCTGCACACCCTAATCGTTCTTGCTCTTCAAGTCCTTCTAGAGAACACTAGATATTCCCTTTCTAGTTCAAGTCCTTGACAGAAGATAGGCCAAACAGTGATACCTTGGCATGCAAGTAACCTTCTAGTGACGTACCTCTAGGCTTAACAAGAATGTTTGAAGGCAATCTGAAGCATAAGATCAATTGTCACATGAAGTGAGAGTGGTTTTTCCTTCCTTGGGCCATGAATCTATATGTGGGTGCAAAGGATTTCGCTCATTCGTTCCATTAACAAAATACATTCTTTCTACTCCTTCAATTATAATGGGTATGTAACTACAAAGCAAAGCCTAATGTAAACAAATTTCAGGTTCTGCATAATATCATCTGCAATAGATTGGAATCAATCATATGCAAAGCTGCCTAAATAGTTCCATAACTCTGATTTTGATCTAAAACAATCCCAGAAAACAAAGAGGAGGAAAAGTTTATAGTGATGATTCATATAGTTTCTAGTCTCTAAAATTTGCGAAAAGTTTGTTTTTTGTCCTCAAATTTAAAATTAATTGTTTTAGTCCTATAATTTTAAAAAAGTCTGTTTTAGTCTCTCTGCTCAAATGTTGTTAATGAATTTCTCACATAAAACTCACCTACTACTTAATTTGTCACACAAAACCACCTATTAGTGTCTCTGTTAGTAAAAATATCACATCAAACTCAGCTAATGCTGTACAACAGACTCAATCTACCACTGTTAATGATGTTGCAAGTAGTTGTCACAAAAAAACCCACCTACTAGTATCTCTGTTAGTGAAAACATCACACCAAATTCAACTGATGCTACACAACGGACTCAATTTGTCCTTGTCAATGATGTTGTAAGTGGATCTGAGGGGACTAAAATAGATTTTTTTTAAAATTACAGGACTAAAAATATTGATTTTAAATTTAAGAGACCAAAAACAAACTTACTCCAAATTTAAATAATTAAAAACATATTTAAGCCATTCATATATTTGTCTCCACGATTTGCTTAGCTTTATCCAACTTGAGGAAAATAAATATTTAATAACTTCAGTCCAATCTTAATTTTTTATTTAATATATTTAAACCTTTTCTTAACTTTTTTTATGATAAATATTATTAAAAAGTTTTAGAGGAGAAGAAAAAAATAAGATAGACAACGATTTGAAATTGAAATTTTAAAATTTAAAATAAATAAAATATGGGTAAATAAACCCATTTTTATATATATAACTAGTATTTTTACTTGTGCATTGTACAGAATAAATATTTATTTATATAATTTAAATTTATAATAAATAAATACTTATGAATATATAAATTATATTATAATTAAAATGCATAAGAAATAAATATTTTGAATATATAGATTATATTTTAAATTTATAATAAACAATTATTGTAATACAATGTTAATTTTAATTATTGATAATTTCTTTTAAAAAAATATTAAAATTTAATTTAAAACTAAAGATATTAAAAATGATAAATTGAAAGAGATAAGAGGTTAAAAAGTCTCTAAAAACACTCCCATTGAAAAATGATAGCAAAAAATACTCTCGTTAAAAAATAACAGCTAAAGATGTTTTTGTTCAAGATAGTCGTTCTTATTTAATATATAAGGTGAATTGTATTAAGCATTGATTAATGTGTTAGATATACCAACGGGAGGCTAAGTCTAATGGAAAAGACTAATCTCTTATAATGTGGTAAACTGAAGTTTGAATTCTCACTAAAAGAAATGTCTACATTTAGTATCTAATCATTCCTCAATCGAAACTGTTTACCAAAAAAAATGTGTTAGATATGGTTATGGTGATTTTTTATTTTATTTTTATAAAGATGGTAATGGTGATTTTAATTTCAAATCAGCTGATCGCTGTGTATTTATTTATGACATTACAGGTTAGTGAATGGATACGGAATTCGTCACTCTGATAATTCTGAATTTCTGATCAAGATCATCACTTAAAATGAAGTTATAAAATAAAATGCAATTAAAATTTATTATCATAACAAAATTAAAAATATTGCTTAAATTCTTGAGATAATTGTTACTAGAAACGCTAGAGAAGAACAAAAAAACACAAGCTAAACAATGATTTGAAATTTAAATTTTAAAGTTAAACCTAAATAAAATGAGTATTTATACACACTTTTGGTTTATCATTGCATTTTTTTTTTCTTTATGTTTAGCTTGTTGTTGCTGTTATTTGCTTTATAGCCAAGAAGAAGGCATATAGTTTGTCTGTCTCATCTTTATTGTTCATTTTGTTTTTAATAAAAGAAAATTTGTTGTGAGCTTATTGACCAAGGGCGATAGAATGTAGTAGATTAATATTACAAAATCTCACAAATTAAAGTTTCTGTGTTATCAGCAATTTTGAACTTAAATGGTTTTATGCATGTTCTACTTGCATAAGTGAGGTGTTTGGTTCCTCAAATTTTTTTAATTTAAAACTTTTAATGTGCATAGTAGAATTTCTATTTCTATTAGGGGGTTTTGTGTTTTGACTATAGAAATATTAACATTTAAGTCTTATTTATTTTAACCCATTAGAGTTGGTCTAATGGTGAGGGTTGGGATAGTATGCATGAGGTTATCAGTTTGAACTTTAATGTGATTATTATACACAAAAAAATAAAATTAAGTGTTATTTTTTTTTCTAATTTTGATAAAATATTCTAATTTTTTTATAGTTTTTTATTGTGAAGATATTTAATGACATTTTTTGACAAATATTGTACTATCCTTTTTATGGTCTTTATCGTGAAGATAATTTATTTTTCTCTTTTAGACAAAATATTTGTGTATCATTTTTTTTTAACAATATTTTATTATATAATCTATTATTGCAATTTTAAATAATTTTAAAGGTTGTAAATGATTTCATTTGCAATCAAATGACTTTATTATATATAGATTTGATTATAAATTGACTTGAGAATTAAAGATTATTTATTAACTTTTTTCAATGGGGTATATAAGGGATTAACATTTTAAACTTCAAAACATACCAACAATTATTCTCTCATCTTATCATTATTCTACCTATATTTTTTTCGTATTTCTTGTCTCATCTAACCCAAACAGCACCATACTCTTATTTTCCTATTTTTTGACAATCTAAAAGCAAAGTCTTCTTAAAGTCATTGACTATTATTATCATAAAAGATAAGACAATGAGTAAAATAATTTATGATAGTTTAGTAGATTTTTATAACATAATCAATATGACTTTTTGTAAAAATTATAGTTAATGTAGGTACCAATTTTTATTTTTGTGAGATGTAAGTGAAATTGATGATTGATAGTGTAATCTTGAGTCTTCAAAAATATATTTAATTTTTTGTCTATATAAATATTTTTTTATTATATATTCTTAAATTGTTTTAAAAAATATATCATTATAAATATTTTGTATAGAATTAAATATTTATATATTTGTTGCATGACTTTCAATTTGTTTAATTTGTACTATTTACCCCTTATAACTTAAATCTAGCTCCGACCCTGGTTCTATGACTTCTACCTTTGGAATTTGTCTTAGTTCCACACATATTGGTTGGAATCATTTCATTTTAAAAGGAAACATGCACGACAATTAATGCGTGGATGAGAGGAATAATAAAACAAGAACATCCCCAGCTTCGCAAATTTAGTTTAAATCACGAGAACAAGTCATTAAAAACAATTTTTTTAGTGACTATAAAATAGCTTTTTCACAGCAAAGATTAACATTGATGATATTAATATATCACAAGCAAAGCATCCCAACAGTATCAAGAGTTTATAACGTTATTTGAAGTTACTAAATTAGTCCTATCCAATATTTATAACATTACTATATTCATCATAATAGACAATTAAAATGATGACACAAAAAATACATTCGGTAACTATTTTATATCTTTGAGAATTTTTTTATATTCAAAACATTACCTCATTCAAGAGTTAATTTAATGATACAAAAATTTTAAAAGTTTAATTCAAGATATTTAAAGTTTATGATAAAAATATTTAAAAAACTAAGATGATTACGTTACTCATATTTTTTAAGAAGTAATTTTCGGTTTGTTGGTGAAGTTAAAATGGATGAGAAATGGAAGAGAGAAGAAATGGATAGGAAATATAAAAGTGGGGTTATTTGATTAAACAGAAATGAGAGAGTGGAGAAATAAAAATGTGTTATTCTCATACCTTTTCATTTCTCTATTGAAATGAGCGGAAATGAACGGTGACTGGCTGTGGTTTTAACATTTTGTGACAGTTTATTTTGTGACGATTAAAAATAGTCTCAAATTGATGTTTTGTGGCAAATTTTATCATTTTGAGGCAGTTTAAAACCGCCACAAAATAACCATAATTGATTATTAGCTACAATAGTGGATTATCAAAAACCACAATGAAACACCTCTATTTCATTAGATACAATAGTCGATTATTAGGTACAATAGTTGATTAAAATATAATTATTTATTTATTTTTCTATTTCTCGCTTTCTTATTTCTCTTAAACCAAATATCTTTATTTCAACTCTATTTCTCACTTATTTTTATTCATTTATTTCTCTCTTCTCTATTTTCATACACTCTATTTCTCACTTATTTCTTTTCTTCCAACCAAACACACCATTAGTGAATCATTTATTTAAAAGGGAAATGTGTGTGGCTAGCGTAGGTTATTTTTTGTGTAGGGAGAGGGACATGTTCAAAAAACCCAAAATAGGAAAGCGGGCCTGTTTGTATTTTAACTGAGGCAATTGTTATTTACACCTCTTTTTGTATTAGTGCACCACTTTTCCATTTTATTCTTTTTTGTTTTCAAACCTACCCTTTCTCTGAAAGTCAGCATAGCGAAGGTTTATCTATCTCTATAGATTCCAATGCTTCTTAAGAACAAGAATTGTTTCTAAACAATTGTCATGAACCTGTAGTGAAAGGGAAACATGTTGTTGAAGAAATTGAAGCACGAAATTATATCTCTTTGTAGGTTTCTGACATGGATGTCGAGGTAGTAGCTAACGATGGTGTGAATGTCAAAGGGGGAAAAGCCTTTGGAGTTTAGGAAATGGATTTTGTGGTACAAGTGTGTGGTGGGGTCGGTGCAAAGGAGCTTGGGGAGGGGTCAAAGGATTTTAAAGGATTTGGTATAGGAGAATAACCGAGGTTTTTCGGGAACAAGTGGATGACGTCATTGGGTTTTTCACAGGTTCGGAAGAGGAAGTATCGGAAAAGTAATGCGACACGGCACGAGGAGAATGTAATATTCTTATTTTTACATATTAAATTATTATTTTTAATTATTCTGTATTTTTTTTTTAAGAATCGAATGACAATTTAAAAAATTTGATTCCTATGGTTATATGCTTGCATTAATTAGTAGTACTTAGTTTAGAATTTTAATAAGTAAAATGACTATTTTGCCCTTAGAAGGGCTGGATAATTGATAAACTAGATAATAATAGTTAAAAACGTCTAAAATTTATTTTTAAGTCATTTATGTGCTTAGAATAATTATTAATAATTTTAGAAATTTTTCAAAATTTTATTAAGATAATTTTTGTGAAATAACTAAAATATCCCTAGTTGATTGCAAGAGCAAACTAGAGACTTTTATATTTCAAAGTATTTTGAAAATTTTATACCAGGTATATTTTAATTATAAAAAATTTATTTTGAAAGAAAAATAGTGAAAAATGTAACACTCTTATTTTAGTTTTTCAACTATTTTTCTAATATGTGACTATTTAATTATGAAAAATCAAGAGGGAATTTCAAAATTATGACTTCCACCATTATACTCAAAATTTCAAGAGCTATCTAATCATGATTTTTAACAATTTTTCCAAGCTAGAACACAGAAAAATTAGAAAATAATGATTTTGTCCCTATTTCTCAACATTAAGGACTGACATGAAAAAAAGATTCAATTGACATTAAAATGTAAATTTAAGCTTGAAATCATGTCATATATATTAAAATATAATTTTCAGAATTTTCTGGGAATTTTTTTGGAGTTTTTGTGTAAAATGACCAAAATGTCTTAAGGTGTCCAATAAGTCAGTCGGTATTGATTTGATGTCCAAAAATGATGAAAATGGTAATTTCAGTTTATTTATAGGTGAAATATTTAATCTTAGAATTTTCATAAAAATTTTGATATTTTATGAATTAAAATGGATTTATTATGAAATTTTTAGCTTAAAAATACAAAATAAATAGATAAAATTTGAAATAAATTAATAAAAAATAAAATTAATTATTAGAAATTTTTTTGATGAAAAAAATGTATTTTTCCAATTTTACATTTAATGGCACTTTTTTGATATTAAAAGTCAATTTTTTTCAAGTTGAAGCGATTTTATCGGTACCAGTTAATGCACCAACAGATAAAATTTACACTGAGGAGCTTGAGGACAGCTCATACAGCATGTCCCCAAGCCTAGAAGGGGTGATTCACCACCCTAAATGGTGTATGTGTCCCTAAATTGGATTAAAAATAAATAAAAATTAAATTTATGACATAATAATGACATAATTGATGATGTAAAATGGTAGGACACCTAAGCCCCCTCTTCCTCTATAAATACCTCCATTCATGGACAAGATTTTCACCATTCTTCTTCTCCATAAGCTAGATATATTCTCTCTCTAAAATTTTCTCTCTCTAGAAATTTTTCTTATTTAGTTTTTATGTTAAAATTTTACTAGTTTTCAACTAGTAGAATTTCTCCTCCTAGAAGTTTTGCACCAACAATTTCATCCTCCTCATCAACCACCTTAGAGGTAATGGGAGGAGTGAGGTTGGTTCTAAATTATTGTCACTTTGCATGTTGGTAGGAATGGTTTTTCCTTAAACCCGTTTAGGCTTAAGTTTTATTATTATTATTACTATTGTTATATTATTTAATGTTAAACTTGAATTTTTGCTAAGTTGTTACTCTACCCAAATTTAGATTATTAAATTATAATTGCTAAGTTGTTACTCTGCTCAAATTTAAATTTTTAAATTATTAAATTATACTTGCTAAGTTGTTACTCTGTTCAATTTTAGAAAATTAAAATGCACTTACTAAGTTGTTACTCTGCTCAATTTTAGAAAATTAAAATACACTTGCTAAGCTATTACTCTGCTCAAATTTAGAAAATTAAAATGTATTTATTTAATTATTATTATTTGCCAAAATTTTAGTAATTAAACTATAATTACTATATTGTTATTTTGTTAAAATTTTAGGTATTGTGCAATTTCTGAAATATAAGATAAAAATATTGATTCTACTGGTGCTCAAATTAAATAAGACCAGAAAAACCTTTGTTTGAGAAGTTAAGAAGTGATAAATTAGTGAGTAATATAAAGCAAGTAACATGCAGTGGCATGACACCCTATTAAGGAAGCTACAGTTTGATACATTGTGGGATGAAAGGTAGGGACCCATGGTTAGGTCTAAAGGGTATGGTATCGAGTGGTGAACGTCCTAATGGCCAAGGTAGCGCTCTTGAGCCAGGACAATCACTTAACCAACTTGATAACCCTAACAACTGCTCAGCATCACCAGGATTGGTGAGAGTATACCTCTATAAATGGATATCTTAAATTGTTGTTTTGTTTCTCAGTGATGATGAGCATTATACCATATGATGATGTTAAGAGAGGTATATGTACTCCCAGTCATTTCCCAGGTTATGTGAGTCAAGAATAATGTAACATAGAATAAACTTTAGGTTTCCCTTTTATTGTCAATGGTGTTTTATCTATATTGTGTGGTAGAATTCCTACCATACATGTAAAAATGATATTAGAACATATCACCTCACTCCATTATTTTTCATTTTATGCATGATTGATCGCAATTAATGAAAACTCAGCTGTTGATGAAGACCTATAGGGCTTATTTGATAGTTTATTATTTTATGGGATAAGGTAGACGGACATTGTTCTGACTAGGATCTTTTTGATATACTGGGAATAAGTAGTAACTATTTTGATGTATATTTTAATCTCCCTGTATTTCAATAATTTTTCTGATTATGAAATCATGATATACAGTTCTACAATGAATACATACATATTTTATTTTTTTTAGCTATTGTTTTCAAATTCTGATAAATTTACAAATTTTTTATTATTAAAAGCGGAGAAAAATTTTACTCGTATTTTTAAATAAGTAAATAAGTATGGGTTATGTTTAATGTGAATGGGTGTCACAGAGAACCCACACATCTTTATCAAGTAAAAAGTTGTGAAAGTGTTTACTTATTTTCAAAATGGGTGCAGATGAATTTTAAAGAAAGGTATAACTAGTTTTGGCCTAAACATGGAAAATGTTGTGTGTGTGTGTGTGTGAAAGAGAGAGAGAGAGAGAGAGAGAGAGAGAAAGAAAGAACTCATAGATTTGGGAACATTATATTTGTTGGCTGTTGGGAATCTACAGTAAACCCTAAACCCATTATGTTGTCTTTCTTCTTCGTCATTGGCAGTAGGTGTTTCAGCCTGTGCACATTTTAAACACTTTTTTGTCCTAAATATGCAATAGTGTGTGAGAGACAAGGGTGTGTGTGAGAAAGAGTTCAGGTGCCAAGAGTAGTGTTGGAATCTATACATCGTCAAAAACAGGTGAACTACAAATGTTGAAGAGGTTGGTTTCCAAAAACTAGCTTTAGGAAGTGTTAATACTTTTAAAAGTTAATTTTTGAAAAGAGGATATTTTTGAAAAGAAATTAAAAAAATGAAAGAGGTGAATTAGTAAAAAAAAAGAGTACAAATAGCAATTGCCTTAACTGAAATAGATGCAAAAACAACAACATAACTTATTCCATTGTGTATTAAAGAAAATATTTATGAGTTTAATTTCCATTGTTGGGAGCGAATTCTCTCTAGTGAAAAAAAAAAGACCAAATAGTGTCAACAAATCTCACCCTTCATTTCTTTTAAAAATAAATCAGCGAATAGAAATAAAAGTGCACAAATCGGTGTCGTTTTAGTCTTTTAGCATTTCAAAAATTTCCCACTTTTCACATACTTTGCCCCTTTACTTCAATGACCATCATGTGCCATCGACTCATTGACAAAATAGAGGTTGATCAAAATCAATGGCACAACATCACTGTCCATGAACGTCTCCTAGATGTGCTTCTCTCCCTCTCCGACCTCCTTTTTTTTCTCCCTCAATATCTCCTTCAAGAATCTTTTCCCATCAGTTTTCTTCGACTCTAATCTAATTGATGGCGCCCTCAAAATTGGCTTTCTCCTTCTTGATGCTATCAAACACTCCTCTTAAAAATTGTGTTTGTAACCACAATTTTCTTGTTTGGCCTCTCTTACCCAACCTCACCCTCAAGGTTGCTCCAATTGTTCTATTGAATGCCATTGTTTATTTCTAACCCTCGTTTGCAAGGAACCTCACTAGCACATAATTTTTCCATCTACCTAGTAGGTGCTTTGTATCAATGCATCATCTCTCTTCTACCAACCTAAATTTTTTAATGCCACCTTATTGCAAATATTTTTAAGAGGCGGTCATTGCTGAGAGTTTGCTACAATGTCTAAGGTGTGAATATATTCATATAGTTAACTTATTAAATGAATATAGTTGTCATAAATATTTGTGTTGTTTATGTGATTCCAATTCAAAATAGAAGTCTATTTAGTGCATCAAGTTTTGTTGTTGAAAGAAAAAATTAATCAAGTTAAAAAAATCCTCCAATTAAAATGAGAAACCCCTTTAACTGATTGGGATTGTAGTATGTTAAGATTAAAAAAAAAAACTCAATATAAAGAGTTTCATAGAAGTGTAATGAGAAACAAAGAAGTGTTGCAAGGTGACACACAACAATCTTGAATAGTAAGATGGCATGTGTTGGTCGAATGTGGCTTGGTGGTGCATGGTAGTAGTCAACGACTCGGTGTTCATCAGCTTTCAGTTAGCATTTGGCAGGTGGTAATTGAATGATAAGAGAGTGATTTTTCTTCATGTGTTTTGTGAGAGACAAGGACAACTCATCATTGATGTTGAAGATGCGCAATGGAGGACATGTAACACCACTAAACAATGGTTTCTTCAGATAACCCTCACTTTCTTTGTTTTTGTGAATGGCTGGGTTAAGTAGTAGTAGTTTTTTTTTTTTTTTTTTTAAGGATTTTGAAGTTGCAATAGTTGAAGAAAAAGGAAGTAGGAAATTTATGAAATGTTAAAAGACTAAAGATACATCAGTTTGTGCACTTTTATTTCCAATTGTTGATTTGTTTTTAAAAGAAATGAAGGGACAAGATTTATTAACATTATTTGGTTATGTATTTTTTTTTCTTTTTACGGGAGAGGATCCGCTCCCTCCACTATTGTAAAAAAAATTGTATTGTGAATCAGTTAGAAATTATTTATTGTATGTTTTACTTTTAAAATACTTTCTTCATCCTATTTGGTTTGAGATTTAAAGATTTGGTACAAAAATAAAAAAATACAATTAATATTTTTGGTTAAAAATTATTATCCAGTTTTTCAATATATATCTTGTCTTTGATATTAATTAGATTCTTTTTTATTTATATTTGTTTATTTTCTCACTCCATAATAAATGATTAAGAATATAATAAAAAAAATATTTAATATTTGATTGAAATTGTAAAATAACATATTAACAATCAAAGTGAAACAATTTTATTTTTTTTTGCTAAAATGTGAAACAAAATATAAAAGTTACGATTACAGTATAACTTTAAATCATTTGGTCAATATTTAAATACTGCGAAGACATGGCTTTCAAAATTTGAAATACGAAATAAAAAACCCTGCTCCTACTCAGACTCCCGCTCCTTCTTTTCTCTCTCTATCCCATTAAGAGAGAGAAAGAGGGTTCGGCTATCGGTTCCAACCCTCATCCCATCCCATCCAGATCTTCCATGCTACCTATTCCCATTTCCACTCGGTAAGCTTTGTCAATTGTCACTCCCTTCATTCTTCTGCTTCTGCATTCCATTCACACACTTTCTTTCCACTTCTTCAAGATTTCGTTTCATTTCTATCTAATCTTTAATTAAATCTTATCCAATGCAAATGTAGTTTTAGAATGCACATCTGCAGGAAATTCATCAATTCCCATCTGGGTATTCTTCTTCTACATTCCAATTTACTACATAGGAATCAGGATTCCTTTATAGTTACTGCTTCGTTCAGGGAAACAAAAAGAAAAAAAAATTGTTTAGAAGTTTGGCTTCTCTGTTACCGATCTTAATCTAGCAGCTAAAGTTGCAAAATTCACCTTTTAATCAGTATTTCCATGTCTTGACTTTTCTAGATGTTTCCTCCTTATTTAGTCATAGGATACCTGGAAATTGAGCTTACCAAATTTGCGTTCTTTTTTCATAACTTGTTGTTGTTGTTGTGTGTTTGTTTTCATAACCAAGCCAAATGATGCAGTGTAATCCGTGTAGCCAACCTCATTTTGTGAGATAAGACTTTTGCTGTTGTATGGTTCTTTCATAATTGAGCCAAATAATGTGGTGTGATTCATGTAGTTAACCTCATATAGTAAGATAAGTCTGTTGTTGTTGTTGCTGTGTGTTGTTTTCATAACCAAACCAAATGACGTGGTGTGATCTATATAGCCGACTTCACCTAAAAAGGACAAGGCTTTTATTGTTGTTGTTTGCATAACTGCATGGTTTTGATTTTGAAAGATGATGTTGAATCTGTGTACTTATTGACAATTATCTATTTGATTCCTCATTCTTGCTCTCAGCAATGGATTCTCTCCCTGATGCCATTCTCCAATGCATCTTGTCCCGCATCACCAATGCTCGTGATGTGGCATCCTGCAACTGCGTTTCCAAGCGATGGAAGGACTCCACCCCCTACATCAAAACCCTCTACTTTCCTCGCAGCTCATTTGACACCCCTTCTTCATCTGAGGGTGCTGACAACATCATCAAAAGAATGGTATCAAGAGTGGTGCACTTAGAAGAGCTAATTGTGTATAGCCCCTTTTCCCCTGATGGCCTTGCATCATGGCTTTCACTAGTGGGGCTGTCTCTTCTTCAGCTTGAGCTCCGAATGGACAACCTTGCTGACAATCAGGGCTTCCATGAGAGTCCTTCGAAATTGGACTATGTTGGTGCTGCTAAGAATCTGGAGTCTCTGAAACTGTGGGGTGTGTTGATGGTGCGTTCCCCCAAATGGGATGTGTTTCCCAACCTCAAGAACCTTGAAATTATTGGTGCAAGGTTGGAGGACCCTGTGTTGAGTGTGGTGCTTCACTCATGCCCGGTTCTCACCAGGTTGTTGCTGCTTGGATGTGAAGGGGTCAGATCGGTTTCAATTGAGTTGCCGTGTTTGGAGCAGTGTAAGCTGGATTTTTATGGCATGGGGAACTGTTATCTTACTCTAAATTCCTCCAAAATTGAGTCCCTTGAGGTACAAGGCTGTAGCTGGATTAGGGTCCCTGAAACCAAGCATTTGAGGAAGCTTTCCATATCCAACAGTGCAGGTAGTTAAGTGGTTATTGTGTTTATATATTTGTTGTTGACTAATGTAAAATCATTTATGTGCTTCTACTTAAGTTTTTGGGATTGTTTGTTCATGACATGGTATGAGAGTCTCTGGGATTAAGTTTGTGTTTGGTTTGGCATCATTAAAAATGGACTTGTGTTGCTTGAAGCTGGAAGAAGTAGCTTATGTGTATTTTTAAAACGTACAAGCAAACACACACTAAGCGGTCTAGAGTTTGATCTTTGCCTCTCTAATTACGGTTCCAACCCAATGGCTCTTGCTTGAGTGGTGTATTAGACATATAATATTTGGGATTGTAGGTTCATCACATTGTCCATCATCTTTTGTGTCCTTCTTTCCAAGCAATCTCCAGAGTTTGTCTTTAGACAAAATTTAGATACAGATTTTTATATGTTTTTAGCATTTTTTTTTTAATTAGAATTAGAGTTTTACTTTGGTAACCTATACTGATTTTTAATGCAAATTAAGGTGAAACTCCAATTTTGATCAGAAAATAATACCAAAAGCTATGTTTTTCCCTCTTTTTTTCAGTTTAATTTACTTTCAATTTATTTGCTTGCAGGGAGAGTATATATGGTTGATTTTGGAAATCTTTCAGCTCTGGAGTTCCTCTGTATGAGGGGAATCCAGTGGTGCTGGGATGCCATATGCAAAATGCTGAAATTGGCAAGTGAGGTGAAACATCTCTATATGAAGGTTGAATTCACTGGGGACTATGATGCTCTTCAACCCTTTCCAGAGATTGATTTTGTGGACTTTTTCAATAGTCATCAAAAGCTGAGGAAGTTTGATATTCATGGAGCCATGTTTGCAGCTCTGTGCCAGAAGAACAGTCTCAAACATGTAAGTTCATAATAACTTTGATACTAGGCTTCTGATTGAGGGTGTTGTTTAACATCTCATCTAATGAACGATATTTCACAGGTGGATTCAGGATTTGTGATTCCGTTTTTGGAGGAGGTTGTGATCACAGTGAGGTCACCTCTTAATGCTGAACAGAAAATGAATACTCTTGAATCATTGCTCAAGTACGGGAAAAGTCTCAGGAGCATGGTTATAAAGATTCTTGAGATGAAGAGTAACCATAATAGTACTGATGATTTTTTTGACGAGATTTGCCGGTTCAGATACATGAACCATAACATAGTTCGAATAGAATAAAGCTCAGAAATTCTTTATTTCAGACGTTTGGGAGCTAATTATTTTGTTAACTTTTCTCTGCTATACGATTTTGTTGTTCTGATTTTGAACTTCATTTCAAAATTGACTCTTGTTTTAGTAAATTTGGGGAATAAATTTAGAATCTCTTTCATGATTCTAAAAGATTACAGTTGCTTTAAAGATTCTAATGATTTTTTTATTTTATTTTTCTGTTTAAAGGATTACACAATTTTCAATTATAGAAGCTAACATGAACAATTAACCGTTGATGTGAAATGTTGTACATGAACAGTGCATGACATACGTGGTGTGGTAAATGTAATAGCAGGTAACGACGGTAAATATAATAACTTAATTTTTTTACATTCATTTCTTTTACATTCCATTCACATTTATTCTCTTTTTTTTTCCTATTATATTATTCATCATATATCTTACTTTCTCTTTATTCTTTTTCATCTCTTATATTTTCATATCTATCTTACATTTCATAATGGATGTGAAAATACCGTTATTCAAATAAAATGACTATGTAGTGCAATAAGCAAGGAGCTTATGGTGATTATTTAAGTTGTCTACGCATTATCTTTAACAAGACCTCGATTTTGCTAGAAATCTAATAAGGAGTGAATAAATTAAAAGTTCTGCTTTGTTTTGTTTGGTGTTCGATAAGTTATTTAATAGTAATTATTTTGAATTACTAAATGTAGTTAAAAATAAAGTGTTTTTAAATTATGTCATAAATTTTATGTTAAAATATATACATGGCGTGAGAAATTAATTTAGTGACAAATAGGCCCTTATAATTCGTGTCAAACACTGAATTGTGTTGGAAAGCATCTGATACAAATTGAAGTTATTGACATTATTGGATTTGGATGTGTTTGGAAGGATTTTTGTAGAATTTATTTAAATTTATGAAAATGAATTTATAATTTTTTAATATTTTTTCAGTTTATTTTAATAAATTTATTAAAATAACTTCTTCAACATATTTTAATAAATTATAAGTAAATAAACTCTATATGAATAATATGAAACGTTTTTACTAAATAAGATTTTAATTAAATTCAGACACCTCTTGTCTCTTTATATTTATTGTTATATTATGCTAATGATGAATATAAGATATATAAGGATATTTTGGTAGTTGGAAATCGAGTAATCAGCCATAGCTATATCCAGTGTTCTGAAAATTGGACTCAACCCACTGCTCGGGCAAGAAAATCAATGAATCGGTTAAGTGTCGATTTAAATAAATCACAAAATTGGTACCTAAAAAAGGGTCAAAGAATTAAAAAAAAAGTCAAATTGGTAAAATCAATCAACAATTGGCCAAAAAAAAAAAACCCCAATTTATAGTGCATCATTGAAAAATACTTAATACAACATTATTTGATTTTTTTCTTATAAAACCATAAAAAATTAACCTAAAGTATTTGTCATTTTCATTTTATTTTAGATGTAAACTAGTTATCGTTAATATATATTATTTTGTATTATTTAAACTTAGATCTAAGTGTTGTTGATATATTTAATTTGAACCTGTTTGTATACTTTGAATGTTAAAAACTTGTAAAATTATGTTTTATTTTTAATTTTTAGTATTATAAAGTTATGATATTATGTTTCTTTAATATTATTTTATGTATTATATAATAATAATAATTATTTTATCAATACCAGTTCGACTAAAGTTCAAGTATGATTAAATCATTGAATCTTGAACCAGTACCTTAATCGTTCAATGACTAGTCCAGTTTTAAAAATATTGGCTTTATCATACGAATTTTTATTTTAAATAATTATTTCAAAATAAACAGTACTACATTTTTATAATAAATGAAAATAAAACTACATTTATTAAAAGAAAAAAATCAAACACATTAGTTATTATCTAACAGCATAATTACGCTCCTCGCTAATTTCTTTTAATGGTGATTTCCGAATCTATTTTCTACTGAACGAACAAGTCTTTTGTTTTCAATACTTCATTTTTACGCTTAATTAGAAGATTTAAGGATTTTTAAGATTGAATGGGGTTATAATCTAATGTATTTATATGAAAAACTATCTGATCAACAAAGTACTTCTAAAAAAATGATCTTACATTAATTATATTATTATGAAAATGACATAGACCTCTAAGTTTTATTCTTAAAATGTACAATATATAATGATTGAAAGATCAGTTTACCCCAATACTAAACAAAAATTAGTTACATACTTAAGATGCAAAATATTCATTAAAGACATTATTATTGATTGGTTTAATATCATTTTTTCTTTTAAATAAAAATGTTCACATTTGGAGCGTAAGTTTTATTTACTAACGCTATTTAACTTTTGGTTTAGATTTAAAACCACAAAAGAAAAACACAGTATTTTAGAGAATCTTTTAATGTTCAATGAAATACAAATTGCCTCGGTATGATTTTGAAAGCTCCTAACATTTTTCTTACATATCTCGAAGTATTCCCTGCGAATTCAACGTCTGAATGTGTTTTTAATTTTCTATTAGAATAAAGTTTAACAAAATTTTATATTAACGTAGATTCTCACATTTTCTTTTTAGTAGCGTGGTCTAACAACTTTTCAACTAATAACTACACACAAATCTGGGGCTTGGATGACGGGCAGGGGTGGGGGAGAAGGTGGTAGGGAATGGGGAAAATACATTCTTTTGGACTTACCTTTTTTCTCCAACTCGCTTATTATATTATAGTGGGAAGCTCGGCTGGTAAGGGATTCTATTAGGATAGGACTCCAACTGTATGAACTGGCCTTAGTAGTGCTTTGTGTAACAGATTCCAGAAATTATACACTTTAGCGGGTAACAAAGAGGCAAAGGTGAATTGGGAGTGGTCTTGGATTTGGAGGAGGGATGTCTTCCAATGGGAAAAGGATGTTTTTCATTCTTTTGAACAGGTTATGGCTCAAGTAAGCTTGTCACAAGCCAGGAGGGACAAATGGAGGTGGATGAAGGACCCGAGTGGTGCCTACACGGTTCAATCAGCATACAAAGGCAATTATGGAGGGCAACACAATGCATCTCAATGCGGGGTGGAGGAAGGTGTGGGACAAGACAGCACCTCCAAAAGTTACTGTGTTCGCATGAGAACTACTACAAGATAGGATACCCACACAAAAGCCAACTTGAGGAAGAGGGACATCGTATCAATTGACGATGGGCTATATGGTGAGCACGGAATAGCATTGTGTTTAAAGACAAAGTCCCACAGATGAAGTATACGCTGGAATCAGTCAAAATTAATTCTTGGAACTGGTTCAGAATAAGGAAAAAGGGTTTTATCAAGTCCTTAGAGTACTGCTATGGCAAAGAACAGCAGGAGTGCTGATTGTGGGTATGGTATACGAACACTTGTTGGGGTCTGCTAAGCAACAACTTCAAGGTGTAGGGGAGTGGTTTAGGATGGCAAGAGGCAGAAGCACTGGATTCTGTTCAGAATTCGTGAAGGACATCAAAGGTGGGACAGAGTAAATATCAATGCCCACGGCATTGCCCGGGACAAAGGAGGACCTGCTACAGTGGTGGATACAGCAGCAAAAGAAAATGATGTAGCAATTTTTTACAACAGCGTATGGTGGCTGGTCTAAAGTTATGCACTCGTTGATTTAAGCTTTGAGGAGGTTATCACAATGGCAAGTTATGAGGGCTTGCAATTGACCCTGCTGCACTTTTAAATTTGAATGATCTTTATTTTGCAAACTGAGTTTGCAAAAGCAACTCTCTATTTTCTTCCGTTTCAAACTGAGTTTCAATATAAAATTACGGCAAAACTCAATTTACAATCATACTTAACTAAAAATCAAACAAGAGACTTTTTCAGTTTTACTTTTTAAATAGATGTTTCAAACTGAGTTTCAATGTAAAATTAAGGCAAAACTCAATTTACAATCAGACTCAACTAAAAGTTAAACTTTTTCAGTTTTTCTTTTTAAATAGATGTTGGGACTCCCAACTAAAAACCAAACATAGCCGTAAACATTGGATAAGATCCATGACGTTGAGCTGCAAAAAAGTTTGTAACCATGTTGCCATACTAATAAATGATAAATATCTTGAAGCATATCAGTATTCATAGTTCACTTTCATCTCTAGCAATTGAAACACCCAACCATGATTCAACACAATCCTCCTTAACGATCTTATCCTACCTAGTAATACCCTGCACAAAGATGGTAGCTAACAAGAGCAAACAGGTATGAAGACCAACCTTTTACCCGAGTATCATTCATCAAAATTCCTTCCCCTCTTAACTGCCGGTTTTCATATCCCAATCATATAAGAAAATTCATTGTAATAATCATCCGTGGATAAGAAAAGTTGGAAAACTCTACTTGTGGTATCAAAAATTTCTGTCTACTACTTGTAAGTAGAATTCATAAAAATTCTTTAAGTTATTATATGTTCGCTGTATCACCAATAAAATTAAATTAATACTAGCATAATCTATATAAGCTTCTTCTTCTGGAAGAACCGCTTCAAATACCACAATTGCAAACCTGAAACTGCAATGCAGATACCCAAGGACAGAATGCTAAACCATGCCACTCTGGCATTTGTTTTTTCACTCACACTCCTCATCTCAGCCTCCCTAAACAAATAACCCAAAAAACAAAAATTATACATATGAAAAGTTTAAATACAATGATTTGCAATAAATCAATTTCAGGGGAAGATGTTGATGCGATCAGAATTACCTGCCCTTAAGATAGAGCAAATTCTCATGGATGGCCTCTACTGCTCCTTCTAGCTTTCTCAGCTCAAGCTCGACTCCCTAGGTATCAATCACATGTAGAGACAGAAATCAGCAAACAGGAGCATTCAAGAGCAAACAGAAGAGGTATAGATTTCAATTCAGATTCTGATCATCTCATGTTCTTTACTAACATGTTATAAGAGAAAGATACAAAAACAACTATAGTAACACTCAGCATTATTTGTGTAGGGTCCATTGAACATTCTTTAGTGTCTTTTTCTCTCGTAACTTGAGAGGGAACATGAAATGATCCAAATCTTTTCAATTCACATGCAATTACTAAATACTTAAGTACTTCAAGGAAACTACAAGCCCAAGAAGTTCTTAAAAACAATTTTAAAACAGTGCATGGACTCATTTCTTATTATACGTTGAGTAAATGTCAGCCCTTGAGAGGTAAAACAATTTATGTTCTATCTACATGATATTTATAGTATAGGGAGATTCAAAATTATACATATCTCTTGGATGTTTACCTCAATCTTCTCTTTTCTAGCAACTGAATCCCAATCCTTGGCTGCAATTCCAATTTTCCAATCAAGGTTTACGTTAACCTCACCACCTCCTTGACTATGGCTATCCACCCAGAAGCATGCCAGGTAGTTCCCAGCTTCTTGAGTCGTAAATGCGATATTACCATGTGTTGTGTTTTCCTTGTTATGAAGATTGTTTCCATACGGTGATGTCACCTAAAGGAAACATATTACAATTAGAAACCAAGAGACAAGTAATAGACCCTTTTGACAAGCTGATATCAGAAGGTTGTCATTCAAGATCCAACCTGAATTACATCTTGATAACACACAAACACGAGAAGGTTTAAACAACAGAAATTAAACCATTATTACTCGTAAAAATGTAAAATGTCTCCAAAAAGTGCAAGCTTTTAAGGTAATTGATAGAACACCAATTGATAAATTAGTATTTTTTTTAGTACCAAATCGCAGAGTTCACACAATACAGCAAGGGTTGCTGTCCCTGAGTCTTATGACTCCTCCGGAGATTATTCTCTGTCCAAACTTACAGAATCACAACACACAACTCCCTACTACACCACACTACACATATATTTAATAATACATAACTGCCCCTAACTTCTACCCAAAACTGTCAACACTATAGTTATTATTACACTTATATCTAATAATACATAACTTCTCATGACAGTTATTATCAGTTCCAACAGTATTAAAGTCTCCAGCTCTTCCATCTTTGATCTTGGCAACAACTCAATATAGCAAGAATACTGCTCTCTGTGAACCATGCTGTAAGACATTTCCCCCATTATGTATACAAACCATATTTTAAGATGTTTTCCACTTTCCACCACTACAACATTTCCATAAGGAAATTACTCAATGAGCTCAATGACAACGAAACGAACGTGAAGAAAGGGTCAATTTGTGGATATGATTAACATATAACTAATTAAGCCTCAGGCCCTTGGCCACTCAGGCTCCGCAAGCATATACCAAGAAAACTGGACTAGTTTCAAGCAACAAAAATTACATTCACGAATAAATATATGCAAAAACAAAACAGAGTTGATAGCTATCAAAATTCATAACATTATAAGACCACATACGAGGATAAACAAGCACCGTGTAAAACATCACACAAAATTTCACGATCAACATAAGATAATAGGATAACAAATTTCCAAAGATAACACCTCTGCAAAGTGTCAAACACATCTTTCATACCTTTCAAATTACCAAAGGCAGGAAGCAAGGTGGACCACCGCACAACCAACACACACGAGAATTTTCTCAAACCGTATAATAAATAATAGCAAATCTACGACAAACAAATCTACCCCACAATTCATCAGGATTCACGAGAGGCACACAAGGCGCAAATGGAGGCAACAAATCACAACGTGGGAAAGAAAACGAGGCAATGAAACGTTGGCAGCGAAAATGATGGGGTAATTGGAGGACAAGGCAGGAAAGAAATCGCAGAAGGGTGTGGTAATGAAAGGAAAAAGGGGGTACCTTGACGGCGATGGTGGGGTTGTGGGAGTGATCGTCGGGGATAACGACGTAGTCGGCCAAAACGACGACGTTGTGTTGGATTTCTTCGGAGACGCACTTGGTGCCAGAGGCGGGTAAAGTGAGCCAGATAGCAAAAGCGGAAGGAACCAGATTGGTTGATAAGAAGAAGAGTAGCAACGTTAACATAGTTCTGTTCCCCATAGCCTCTCTCTCTCTCTCTCTATGCACACAACAACAAACAATTCTTTTCTTTCTCTCTGCACTTTTCGGATCTGTTTCTAACATCTACTAATCTAAGGAGGGGTGCTTTATAATTTCAGTTTTACTTCCCTCTCATTTTATTTTATTAATTCTTTTCTTTATTATTATTTTTTACCTCTCTCTCTTTCTCTCTCTGGCTTAGCATTTTCAAATTTTATTGATTAAAAATAATTTAATACTTAGTGTTGTGTGTGAGATAATAAGGCTAAAATTTGAGATAAAAATTATTTTAAAAAATTAACATATTTATTAAAATTATCAAAATGATAAAAAAAAAATGTTTTTATTATAAGCAATGTTCTTAAAATTGGACCCATAACTGAATTGGTGAAATTATTGATTCACAGTTCATTGGTTTAACTGTGTTTATACCAAAATTAAATCAATAATAATTAATTTTTAAGTATTAAACAATTAATTAAGGAAAATTTACTAAAAGTTAAGTTTAGCAAATTTTTTAAATTAAAATAAAATCATCATATTATATGTTCTATAAAATAAAAAAAAATCATAATAAACACGTAAATAAAAACAAGCTATATGTAAATCACATATATGAGCCTTTAGTTAAAAGTTTCATAGAATAAAATATTTTTAAAAAATAGAATACAATTTGAATTTATTTTTTTGTCTTGATTCTTCAAGACTATGATTATAACAAAAAAATTGAAAAAATCTAGTTTAACCTCTTTTTTTTTGTGTATTGATTCTTATTCTTATTATTATTATTTTACCATTTTTGGTCTTTTGACTAATTTTTTACTCCATCTATTTTATAAATTGTCCTTATTGGACAAATTTTCAAGACTATGATTATAAAAAAAATTGAAAAATCTACTTTAACTTTTTTTTTGGGTCTTGATTCTTATTTATTTATTTATTTTACCAATTTTGGTCTATTTGACTAATTTTTTACTCCTATTTAATAAATTGTCCCTATTGAACTAATTTTCAAAATTAAGATTTTAAGAAAAAATTGAAAAATCCAATTTAAGTTTTTTTTTTGTCTTGATTCTTATTTATTCATTTTCACCAATTTTGGTCTATTTGACTATTTTTCTACTCCATCTATTTTCTAAATTGTCCCTATTGGACTAATTTTTAAAGCTATGATTATAAGCAAATTTTGAAAAATAAATAGAACTGACAGTGTAAAAAGGATAAAAGATTTAACATAGAATTAATACTTTACATGGTAATCACATTAGAATTTAATTAATAGTGTAATTTTTTTTATACTGTTATTTAATTACATATTTTCATGCTTAGAATAATTTTTAAGTGATTGATAGTATAAAAATCTTTAAATTAACTGCATATGAAAGTTAAACTTATTATATTATCTCGCCTTTCCAATCAAATTTATGTATATCTATACTACCTTAAAAACTCTATTTATCACTTAATATAAAACTGTCAAACTCATTAAGAAATACGTAATTTCAATACAATTGTAAAAATCACTTTTGGAACTATTTATTTTAAGTTATCTATTCACTTATAATATGTTAAAGTAAATTAAAAACTACATAAAAATATAAATTAAAAATAAATTTTATAAAAATTTGATTAAAATAATGCGCGTTATCAATACTAGTTATTATATGTTAAAAGCCAGTACTCAATAGTATAAAATTGCACGGCAATTGTGAACCCACTCACCTATTCTGTCGGCATTTTTTAAGGGTGAAATGGAAGTTAAGTATTTTTCTGTTTTTTTAAATAATATTCTTTTAATTTTAAAAGACACACATATGTTTTATATTATAAATTTAAAACTTTATTCTTAAAAAAAAGGGTTTTTAATAATTTTTTTCATTTAACTATGTAATTTGTCCAAAATTGAATATTTTATTTCATTTTTATTTATATTTTTAAAAATTTACTTAAATTAAAAAATACCTTATAATATATATTATGTTTATTACTTTGAATAAAATTATTAGTGGTAAACAACCATGCTTGTAACCCACTACGGTCGGCCTAATAATGGGGGGTTGGGATAGCTTGCATGATATTATAGGTTCAATGTCATTAGTATACACTAAAAAAAATAAAAATATCATGCTTGTAATTTGATTGGGACTCTTTCAATTCTTTAAAGGTTAAAAGTCCAATCATCCATTAGGTTTCTTATCCTGGTTCTATCTTATTCTTATGTTATGGTTGTATATGGATTTAAGGTGTATTGATTTCACGTACCTTCCGTTGAACTTAAATGCTTCTTGAGAGAGGATTTTCATTGAACGTGGCATTGGAAAGTGGGAAATCCACAAACCAAACACACAATTAGTCTTTAGATTTTCTCCCGCAGCTGTTGAGTCTCTCTATCTCTTATTAACTTTTTTTTTTATTTCTTCATTATTTCTTTTCATTTTTCATTTTTTTTTCTTAGCTGCAGAAGCAGCACTGCAAGAAAAAATTTGCTTTGAGATACGTATACATAAATTATAATTTGATAATTTGGCATTTTGATCCTATTGAATATAAGGATAATGAGAATAATTTATTTTCCCTATATAACTAAATATATTATATCACTTCTTTATATAGATATAAGCCCTTAATTAAATTTATTATCCCTCCCTTTTTCTTAGAATTGCTTTGTATAATCAAGGGGTTGGATTAATGGTCACCAAATTAATCCTTAAGGTGCAGAGTGTATACAGAGGTACTCTTGAGTGAAAGGTTCTTGACTCGAATCCTTACGAAAACTAATCCTTAGGGAGGAGGTGAATGGGTACAAGCCCCATAGTATTACTTCCAATGGAGTGTACCTCTACATAAGATTAAAAAAAAAATGCTTTGTATATATTAATTCTCCTTTCAAATAGAGTGAAAATTTATATGAACAAGCATTTAAAATTTTTATCTCATCCCTACTTTCTCTCTATATATCTATCTCACATACTAATCAAAGAAATAATGTCTGTTATTAGGCTTGTTTATGTTGGTTAGATGTTATTTAATAAAGGCTTAAAGACATTTTTGGTCCTTATTTTAAAAAAAAAAAAATCATTTTGGTCCTTTAATTTTTTAAAATCGTCAATTTGATCTTTTATCTTTTAAACTTGGGTCAAAGTTGTTCTTCCATTAAGTTAAAACTAATGTTGTTAGTGTTTTATGTTTAAAATAATTAATTTTAAATATAGTGGCGGTTTTTAACAACCACTATTTGCAAACTCCCTAAAAACCTTAAACTTCTATGAATCCAATTACTCACAATTGGAGCAACTTTTTCAAAAATTGATTAAGGGTTTTTCTGTGTTTCTTAGAGGTGATCAAAAGCCCTCAAAATTTGTAGCAAATCGCTTCTCATATCGAGAAAATTTTACGTGTATTGGTTGTTGGTGTGTACATTTTTAAAATTTTAATTGCCACTGTGTTAAAAATAATTATTTTAAAAATCAGTGAAACCAGGTTCCCCTTCTTCATCATCTGCTAGCCCAAACAAAAAGAAAAACAACATCAAAAAACAAGAATTTCTAGACACAACATAACAATGAGAGCGCGACGATGAAAAAAGGTGGTGCAATGGGTTCCAAGAAGAGGAGCAAATCCATGGAGATTCTAGAGTGAGAATAAGAAGTGGATTTCGTTGGATTTTTAGAGAGAGAAAAGGTTTTGTTTTGATGTGAGGGTGAATGGTTGTGGAGAGAAAAATAGTTTGGATTTTCTATGATGATCGAAGCTCCAGCGAGAGATCGAAGAGGGTGGTGGCATGTCGATGAATCTCTCACATGGAATGGCAAATCTTAAAAGGAGGAAGAGGAAAGAAAAAAAAAGAAGACAATGAGAGGAAAGGGAGGAAGAGAAAAGGAAAAGAAAAAGAGAAATTTTTTTGTGTTAGTTTTTAACTATTTTTTTTTAAAATTATTATAGTAAAATGTCACATTTGCATTATCAAAATTAATGTTACTGACGAAAAGGACTAAAATGAGGTATTTTAAAAACATAAAGGACCAAATTGACGATTTTAAAAAGTAAAGGACTAAAATGATTTATTTTTTTAAAAATAAAAGACTAAAAGTGTATTTAAGCCTTTTTTATATTAACAATTTTTTTATTAATATAATGTATTGTACTATTAGTATTAACTTAAGTGTGATGTTTATATTAATAGTTTGATCAGTTTTATTTTATTAAATAAAGTCTATATCAATTGAAACAAGTCCACGACTAAATATTTTTTGTAAATATATGATACACTTTTAATGATGCTTTGCCTTATTTTCACTGTCTAAGAGACAGTGGAATAAATTAATAAAATTAAAGAAAGTGCTCCTGTGTGCTTCGGCATGGTTTGAATTATGAGATTATCATTTGGGAATTGAACCAATCACAAAATTTTGAGCTTATTGGAGAATTGAAATTTATTCATCTTCCAAAAGACACGTTATTCCAAATGTTAATTTTACAGAGTGGCATGTCCCACAAAATATTAGTAAATTAACAATAGGTTATGAGCCTCAAATTTTATAGAAAAAATCTATTAGCTTAAAATATGTTTTTGATTTGGATTGGCTGGTCTTAAGATTCCCATACATTTTTATTTTTATTTTTTGGATCCAGAAATGAGGATAGGAGAGGAAAATGGAAATTCAAACTATTTTGATAGGGATTAAATCACACGTTACTCTTTTTCTGTGTCTCAATTTTTAACTACTCAAGCAACTGTCAAAAAAGACGTATGCATAATTCAAAGTAGGGATATTCAAAACTAAATCAAACTGTTGTAAATGGCTAAATTGATCTAAAAAAATCGAAAATACATTAAATCAAAAATAATAAAATTGCATAGTTTTTGCATTTTGGTTTGGTTTTCGGTCATTATTGAAAAAATAAAACCAAATCGAATTACACATTACTAGAAAAAAGCGAGACACTACGTGCTTTTTTATTTTTAAAAATAAAAATAACATAAAAGAAAGAGAATGTAGTGATAGTTTAGAAAGTAGTTAAAAGATAAAATAATAGATAATTTAGAAAGTAATTAAAGGATACAGTTGTCTAATATAAAGTGAAAACCAAAAGAGAATATCCTCTTTATTATAGTTATTACAAGTTAAAGATATCGATTTTATTTAATGAAATGTTTAGCATTATGTGGAATAAACTTAATTTTAATAGTTATAGTATGTTAATTTATAATATATTTCTTTTTATAAGAGGTTTGTAATATATGATTTTTATTACGGTATTAGTGATAAGTATTAAATTAATTTATAACGTTTTCTTTACTTTGTAATCGAGGTGTACAATTTATTTTTATATATTATAAAAAATGATGTATCAATGTGGTTAAAGAATAGTGTTAAATATCAAGTGGTATCCAAATTATTTTTATGTTACAAAAAGGCGTGTCAATATTATTAAAGAATAATTCTAAATAGAAATAAAAATGCATTATTTTTCAACTAAAATAAATTAAACAGAAATTACTTAAAAGAAAATTATTTTTTTAAAATAAAATAATATAATAATTATGTAAATTTAGTTATTAAATTCTATATTGTGTTAATAAATTTAAATAAACTAAAAAACCACCAAACCAAATTGCAAAGGATCAGTTTGGTTTAATTCAAATTTAATACTACATTCAAACCAAAATGTGTGTTAATTTTATATTTGATTTGAATGAACTTTAAAAAAAAAAAAAACTAAACAAACTGTATTGCCGACACCTTAATTAAAAGTTATAAGGCATATTCACATGTTGGTGCGCCAAAATAAGGCTCTGGCTACGGTGGACCTCTAATTCAAGTGGTTTATGATGGTCCAATTACACACAACCATTAGATTTATTATTTTAATAATGAGGGGTGCAGATTAAATTCCTGCTACTGATTTGAGGAGTTAATGGGATTTTCAATTTTTTTTAAAAGCATAAATATGTTTACACAATTGTCCCTTAAGTCTTTTACACATTTGTCCTTGAGTACAAAGGAATGTCACTCGTATGTATTTTGGCGAAACCTCAATCGTGGTCTGGAAGAGTGAATCATCATGTAAACTGATAATAAATGAGCGAAGTTAATCGTGGTGTGATTCTTATTTCGAAACCTGCAGAGACAGGTTTTTACGCTGTTGGAAATGTCTGTTTCCATTCTTGAAATGAAGCTCCTAGCGCGATGAAACACCGTTCAAGTGAGGGTTTTGAGATTGTTCAAAAATCCCCTTTTCATTTCTGCAAGCACGAGTTGACGATTTTCTGGCACGATGAAACACTGTTCGATTTAGGGTTTTGAGATGGTTCGAAAATTCCGTTTTCATTTCTGCAAGCACGAGTTGACGATTTCTATTTTTGAAATGAAGGTCCTGACGCAAAGAAACACCGTTCGACTCAAGGTTTGACACTATTTGAAAATCCCGTTTTGAATTTTGTAACCACGAGTTGACGCATATTGGTGTTTGTTCAGTAATGTTCTTTGATCCATGATGTGTTGGTTGTTTGCAAAGCTTAGACGATGTTGTTCCCATGTTCTTCTGTTTTATTTTGTTCTGTTTTTCTTCTTTTTTTTTTGCCTTTTTTTCTTTTTTTCATTTCAAACTTAGTGGCTTGCGACGACTATGGTGGTTTGTGGATCGAGTAGCGTTGTGCGAGGTGTCCCAACCTGCAGACGCTCTGCCTTAACCATGTTGTGCCAACCTTCTTCGTGGAGCTCAATAGTTGGTTGAGTTAGACATTAGAGCCTACACGACTAAGATGCGACTTAAGGTCTTCTTAAACTTGGCGAAAGCATTTTCTGGGTGCAAGCAATTGAAGAGCTTGTCTAGCTTTTGGGACTTGCTTCCTTCCTACCTTCCAGCTGTTTATTAAACGTCTTTGCAATCAGGGTATTTAGGTACTTATCAGAAGGCTCTTATGGTCATTCAAAAATATTTTTTTAAAAAGAAAAACACAAAAAAAAACCGGACAAACCTGCTAAAGAAGGTTAGGCACACTGGTCCATCGTGGACCATTTGTTCCATTTCCCCACCGTAGCATTCGTCCCAAAATAAAGCCTAACTTAGGAAACTTCATTGATCACCTAAGAGCAACTTTATTGGTAGCAATTTAAGAACCCACTTTAGGTTTCTTAAATGGGCCCCACTATGCCACATCATTTTTAAGCAACTCTTAAACAACCTATATACATTTTTTGCTTTAATGCATATAATTTTAAGCAACTCTTAAGCAACTCACAGTTTTATATTTTTTTATTTGCACTTTATTTTGTGTCAAATTAAAATATTAATTCATCTATTTTAATTAATACACATAATTAAAATTTAAATAATAAAAAATATAAATATAAATACATTAATTGTTATCATAATAAATAAAAAAGAGTGACAATATCGTAAAATTCTATAATTAAAAACAATGAGAAATGCACAACATTATATTAAACAAATGAGAAATACAAAACATTAGATAAAAATTAATTTTCATTATTTTCGTATCCGAGAGGTTCTCAAATATGCTCCACCAAGTCTGCTTGAAGTTAATGGTGGATTTGTTTATCACGAAGATGTGCTCTCCTTTATAGATATGTTGTAGCAAAATTAGATGAGGACCATTAGATACTTCAACTATTGAGATGTCATTATTTACACGATCGTATTCAAAAATACCATTGTATATGTGTCATTCGTCTTCAACAATCATGTTATGTAAGATGATGAATGCATATATTATATTATTCATCGTATTCACATGCCAAGCATGTGCTGGACCAGATATAATTGCGAATCGAGATTGGAGCACTCCAAACGCCTGTTCTATGTCCTTTCTTGTTGCTTCTTGATGTTGTGCAAATAATTTTTTCTTTTCTCCTTGTGGTATTGAGATGGTCTTAACAAATATAACTCATTTGGGATAAATACCATCTGCTAGATAGTACGCCATGTTATATGAGGTTTTATTCACTGTGTATTGCATCATAAGAGCTTGTCCCGATAAAATGTCATTAAACACATTAGATGCATTTAACACATCAATGTCATTATTTGAACCTGCAGTGCCAAAAAATGCATGCCAAATTCTACAAGTCTTGTGATGCAACTACTTCAAGCATGATCGTCGACTTGCCATGGTCACGTTGAGAAAACTGACCTTTCCATGCAACTAGATAATTTTTCCATTCCCAATGCATATAATTAATGGAACCTAACATACTTGGAAAGCCACGTACCTCTCCCATTTATAGTAGTCGTTCAAGATCTTCGTTGTTAGGCCTCCTCAGGTAGGGGTGTTCATAAACCAATCCAATCCAATGAAAACCGAAAAAACCGATCCAAAAAATCGAAAACCGAATAAATTGAAAATTGAAAAAACTGAAATTTTTTATTGGATTGGATCGAATTTTGGATCTGATTTTGAAAACCGATCCAATCCAATCCAAACCGATCTTATACATGCATATATATTTTCACTTTTAATTTTCTAATATTACTCATGTTTACATTTTTATTTCTTATATATTTGTAAAATTATCACATAAACTATACTTGTTTATAAAAAATATATTTATTTAAAGATAGTTTTATAGTAACTATTTGAGTAAAGATACATAAACATAATTATCAAGTTGTGTAAATTTATTTTTAATAATATATATTTGAAGAGTTATACTAGTATTAGTTATATAATGACTCATTAATAAAATATTTGATATTTTAAATTATTTTTTAATATATTTATTATATATCATATTATTTATTTAATACTTTTTTTAAAAAAAATAGTAAGATTAAAACCAAAAACCGATCCAATCCAAACTGTTTTAAATTGGATCGGATTGGATTTAAATTTTAAACCAAACTGATTGAATGATGAATTAACAAAACCGAGGTAATTGGATCAAATGGTTTTTCTCTTCAAAACCGATCTAATCTAATCCGTGAACACCCATATCCTCAGGTACTCATCCCTAAATATCGTGCAAGCACCTGATACAAAACTCTCTAAGCACTCTAGTGTAGTGCTTTCACTAATTCGAACATAGTCATCCATACTGTTAGCAAGTGATCCATATGTCAATATATGAATAGCGGCAGTGCACTTCTATAATGAAAGGCTCATTCTACCGATTGCATCAACCCTCATCCGGAAGTATTCATCATGATTACCAAGGGCTTCTACAACTCGAAGGAAGACATGCCTTCGTATTTGAAACTTTCGTCGAAACAGAGCCTCTGTGTATACAGGATTTTTAGAGAAATTGTCATTGAACAATCGCTGATGTCCTTCTTCATGACTCAGATCTATCACCGTTCTTCTTCGTTTGTGCCTAGTGGTGTTGTCGACTTGTTGTTGGCTCTCGAGTATTAACCTCATGACTTTTTCAGTGTTGTCCTCAAGTTGTTCATCTATGATTTGGTTCCAAAGTGTATCAAAGTCAGTGTTTGAATCCATTTTATAGATGATTCAAGCATAAGAGAATGAGAGAAGAAGATTGTAGAATTTGATGATAGGATGAGAGAACATTACAAAATTATATAGAATGATCTATAATGGCTAGTTTTGCATAACAGCAAGTTTTTCATAACAACTACTTTCATAACGGCTAGTTGTTCATAACGGATAGTTTTTCATAATGGCTACAACATAACAACAAATTTAAATAAAAGTACAACATTGATTGATTCCTAACTTGCACCTAATAAAATTACAATACAATCATGATGTGTCACTACCACCTCACGAGTCATGCAGATCTGCCACCGCCGCCTCACCATTGCCTCATGCTTGTTTATTTTCTAGTTTTTTGTTTTGATTTGTGTATTTTATTTGGTTTTGTTCTTGGTTTTTTGTCATATGTTGGTTCTGAGATTTGTTCTGATATTTTACAAATTGTTCTTGGTTGGTTTTGTGCTGGTTTTGAAATTTAAAATTTGTTTTAATTTCTTTCATTGTTAGTTTTGTGTTGAATCTGAAATGCCCATCTGCTTGAAGTTGTTCTTGGGGGCACAATATAGTTTCTTTCCCTTTACTAAAGAAATTCTTATTTTAATCCTAAGCAACCGTTCCTTGTAAAAGAAACAATGCTTATTTTTAAGCAACCTGCTCCGCCACGTCAATGTTCTCCAACTTTAAAAAAAATAAGGAATAGTAGCTTAACTTTAAGCAACCCGTAAGCAACTAGTGCTAAAGTTGCTCTAAGTAACATTCCAAAATCCAAAGTTAATCCTAGATGCAATTTTGGGATTTCTCAAGGACTTGGCCCCACTAAATGAACATGTAAATAATCAAGTTAGAAATAAATTAATAAATAAAGGATGTAGATATCAGATAGCTACACTAACATACTCTACAAACACATTTAAGTTATTGAAGTTGGAAAATATATAAAGAAAGAATAAAAGGTTATCTAACCTTGATTTGAATTAATCACATAACATGTCGGGATTGTTCCACCCTATAACAATCCTTGTTATCACCTCCCTTCGATCTTCACAATATTTCAGTATCACTGCTTCTCTTTCAATGTGCTTCTAAAGACCTGTCTTCGCTTCCTTAAAACAAGCTATGAAGCCGTTTTTCTTTTCTAACAAATGGTACTAACTTACTGAAATAGAATGTGAACTAGCTTATTGTCCAATTCAAATAAAATGAAGTTTCATTAAATATTCTTTAAGGCCACTCATGCCCTCAAAATACTTATATTTCAAATATTAAAAAAAAAAAAACTAGATAGAATAAAGGACAAAAATACAAATGCATAATAGTTCATATTCAGAGCCCTAAGACTAGAGCAGCCTTAAGACTTCCAAGACGACCCTCCCAAGATTAGGGATCTCTAAAAAGAATTTCTATTAATGACCGGGCATGATTTTCGGCTCAGAAATTAGGCTATCTTCATAGCATTCTGTAAAAATCAAAAAGTCAAAATTTCGCCAAGGTTACGTTACGTATGTAATTTTTTTTTGTTTTGATAAATGTATATGTAATTAATGTGTCCTTTTGAAAAAATTGACATGTAAGTACAGTGAAATTTTATTAACATGGTGTGCTATAATAATTGATAAATAACCATGTCTCTTAATTATGTGATTAAATTTTGATTCTCAAGTTCATGTATACAGAAGAATAAATATTGAGAAAAGTTAATTTCTTAAATGAGTTTTAGTATTTTGAAAAATTAATTTTTAACTTTTAACCGATAGCGGATCACCTGAAACAATGTACAGTGAAATTTTATTTTGCCATTCAGTTGTCCACTTGCTCAAGCAACTCCAGTTCACAGGCCAGACCAGACAACTCAACGGTCACCTACGTGTGTTCCCCACCCAATCAATACGATTTGAGATCCTATTTCGCTCGTGAGCTGTCATAGTCTACCTCTGATTACTTGCCTAAATGTTTTGTTTTAGCGGCATGAAAAGGCTCGTGTCATTTACCTAAACATTAACAACAATGTCACACACACACACATATGCGCTACTTTAATTTTGTATTGTTTTATTATTTAATTATAATTGCATTCACAATATCTGCACTGATATTTCGTAGGAAGGTTTTGTTGCAAGAATTACACGGAGCGATGTGTCCATCTTTTAAAGAAACAGCAAGCAAACAACTGCATTTGATAGAATGCAAGAGAGGGTGAATTTGAAAAAATAACCAATTTCTGCTTATTAACATTATCCTTTACATTATTTTCTACATATCTACATTCGGAATTTTGATGCTACAGGTGCAAATGTGTGACTGGTAATGGGTATTTCGCATTTTTCTATTCAATAAGTCCACCATCCATCCTTTGAGAAATGACAATATAAAAAATTTCAAAGCAATAATCTCGCTCTCCTTTCATGGTTAAGATTCCACGACATTGATTAACTCTATTAATAGGAAGTGCTCTTTGAGAAGTAACTCATATAACAACTCAAAATATAATATAAAACCGTTAGAGCATCTCAAAAACAGCAATCCGCACTACCTGTAGCTGAAAAGAACTTCCATTGCTCTTCAAATTTGTGTGAGTACCACAGTAATTGTTAATTCAAAACGTAACAGTAATGTAAACGCATGGGATCTGCACTGTAACAACCCCACTTGACCCTATCTTGTGCCCATTCTACTAATTTGTTTGTAAGATTAAAACAAATGTCAACATATAAAGACTTGAAAGCATTCAAAATCAAGTACTGTGAGACTTGGACCTTTTCAAATACTCTCAAATGTACAAATTGTGTGTAGTTCATTTAATTGTTGGGTTTTAGTAAAAAATTGATGAAGTTATTGAAAATAATAAAAATGATAAGACAATTGTGAGAAAATATGAAAAATTATATAATTTTTTTTGACAATTCATGAAAATCACTTGAATCAAATTGCGCTTAGATAAGAAAATCCATCCTTCAGACAAAGTCTGCATAATAGAGAAAGCTTATTCCTTAGCCTTATCTTCTAGATGAGATCAGAAAAGGGGCTCCAACGGCTCTCTAAGACTTTTTCACAGCATAATGAAGTCTAGTTTATTAAGGAACATTATCTAATCTAGTTTGGTACTCTAGTTTCATGAACCTATAAAGTATAAACCCATGAAATTCTTTTTTCTTAAAACACCCAAACAGAATAAAAGAGCTAATAATTATATCCTATCTTACTAGTTTCACTGCCCGACAAGAATTTTCACTCAGACTTGGTCCAACATGGGTTAGGAGCCACGTGACTCTACGGCTAATTCTTGCCCAAAAAATTCTTAACGTTGTAAAAAGCCAAATACCCGTCCTTTATATGATTCAACAATCACATTTGCTTCTTCAATTCACACTCAGAAGAAAAATGGAAACCCTCATCTCCCAGTTCACCTTTTTCTCAGATCAAGCTTTACAAGACAAAAACTTTGATCCCTTCACAACCGAAGACCTCATGAAACTGTTCGAGATTGAATCATACAAGGCATGGGCAGCTGTGGAACTAGAGCAAGAGAGGGAGGTGGAAGAAGCAGAGGTTACTATGCAACAAGCAGAGGATCACTTTGACTGGGCCATGGAAAGTGCCATGGAAGAGTTTAGATACTTCGAAGAAGAACTTGAGAGAATGTCAGAAGCTGGAATGGATAGCAATAGCTTAATTGAAACTGCTGAGAGTGCTAGGAAAATGGGAAGTTTAATGGAAAATGCTGCTTCTGTGGCTTCCAAGAGGTACATTGAGGCTGCAGTTAATTCAGCTATTGCTTCTGGCAAGGTTCATCCTTCTTAGTAACTCTCATGTGGAAAAGTATTGAAGTTAAATCCACAGTAAATTGTTTTGTTTTTTCAGTCCTTTCCTTTGTAGTACTGCTTTGGCTAGAAAAGTGGCGGGATTAGATCTGAATTGTATCAAAATTGAGATAAGCTACTGATCATTCAGTAATTACTGAAAAAAGGAGATTTATTATTCATGTTACATGGAAATCCAGGCATTTTTTTTGTTCGCGGGTGGATCTGATACAAATACAATAACAAAGGCTTAGGATTTCAGGCAACTTAACCTGTTGAACATTGAGGACTATATTTAGTGGTTTAGCCCATTTTTTCTTGTTTGTTATTACTTCTTTGGTCCTGATTCCTTGACAAATTCAGTAGACAAATATTACTATGTCTATATTTATTTACTTTTAGCTTAATTGTACTTTGTATTATCCAAGTTTTATCATTTTGTAAATTTTGTCATTATATTTTTATTTTTATTTTTGTCACCTTATTTTTTAAATCTTGCAAATTTTACTCAATCATTAACTATTTATTAAATAAAAACTTGTAAAATTGGACAAAATTCGCAAGATTTCAAAAAATAAGATGGCAAAATGAGAAAAAAAAAACACATGGTGTCAAAATTGGTAAAATGATAAAATTTAGGTGGGACAAAATGCAATTAAGGTTTTTTTTTTTTTACTGGTGGGTGTTTCTTCCTACAGGTTTGACTGTCATCTTTTTTTTTACCTTGACTTCTCCACATTCCAATTTTGCTCTGAAGCTGTCAGTCCAATTAGTTTTTATTACGTTTCCCTTATTCCAATTCGATGAATGAGTGCATTTTTATTTTATTTTTATTAATGAATGAGTGTAATTTTGATACATTGTGAGATTGTGAGAGTAAATATTTTTATACTGTGAATTGATTAAAAATTATTTTAGGTATGATTTTAAGAAGTGTTTATATAAAAGATTTCAAAATTTCAATAAATTTAAAATTATAGGAATTTAATTACTTTAATTATTTTTTATTTTTAAAATACTTTATTTGAATAAAACAATTCTAATTTTTTGTATTTCAATTTTTTTTTAGTTAAAGTAATTTAATTTTTATCATATGTAAATTTCATTTTTAAATATTAATTTAAAATTGACATTTTAATATAAAATATATATAAAAGATCTATCTATATAGATATCATCATCTACATTTAGAAGTCGTATGCTTGGTAAGAAACTTGTTTAGTTTCGAAAGGGGTTTTGATTGACAAAAAAAAAAAACTACGTCAACTAATATGCCCTTAGGTACAACCATATAGAGAAATCACACTCAGAGAGGTTAGACAATTAGCTAGAACAGCAGGTGTCGTACGAAACTAATTGTTATAGAGGAGAAATTGACTACATTAAAATTACTTTCTGGGTAGCTCTGTTTGATATCCAAAAATTACTTGGCAACAGTGACACGTGGGAAATGTTGGGGTAAACTAGAAAAATTGGAATAAAGCTAAATCTAAATGTTGGCCAAGTAAGTATCCTATAGTAAGAGAAGCAGCTATGAACCATGTAGACCATCTGCATGGGAGTGGTAAAGGAAGGGTTCCATTTGGTAGAAAAATAACCCTACAACTTGGGTTTTCTTGCACTTTGAAGAAGTAGAAAAAATAATAAATATAGTGATAATTTGATTCTTCAGCAATATAGTAAATAATAGAAATTGTTTTTTCTTCTTTACAAGAAAAATGAATAATGAACTATGACATGTTCACTAAAAAATATTTGTTTATTTAGAATTTTTTTAATAGGTGAACGATGGGAACCTGCGCATGCATATCCAATTTTCCAGTTAGCTAAATATTGATTTCATACTCTTTTTTGTTATACTTTTTTCATACTTAAATATTAATCCTTCATCATTTAACTATTGGTATTGTTCGTGGGTATTTTGGTACCTCGAACAGAGTGGACGCTCCCGACGACTCTGGCAAGTGGCAGTACCTGGTTGTCACCTACAAAGATACTCCGATGCTTAAGTCAATGTTTATAAGAGGTGAATAATAAGGCTTAGTCTTTACCTGAGGGCATGTAATGTTTTATATAGCAGCAAGGTGGTAAGTTAGTTACCATGGGCCTCGAGCCACATTGGCTAGGCCCAAAGGGGGTCTAGAATAGTAGCCCCCGAAGTCGGTGGCTCATGTTGACACGAGCACCCGCTTGTTCTTTGAGTCACGTGGTTTTGGCTTTCACTGTCACATTTGCTCTCATTCTGCAAAATGTTAGTTTAAAGCAAAAAATAAGTTTTTATGTTACTCAACTTCTCAGTTGAGCTACCGCTTTTTACTTTGCTTTGTTTTGCTTTTATACCTAAAATCAATTTCAATATATTTATTTGTTATGTATACTTTTTGTCTTTTTGTATCTGATGAGCCTTGAACATATCCGACGAGATAGATGTCTTTATGAGCCTTGTACATATTCGACGAGGTAGATATCTTCCTATCCCGGCAGAAGCGATCTTCCTACCCCGGCTGGAGCGAATCCAAGTACACGGGGTAGTTCGCAATGTTTGCTTTATCTTCAATTTTAGCAATCTTCCTACCCTAACTGGAGCGGGTAGTTCGCAATGCTTTACTTATCTTTAACGATTTTCCTATCCCGGCTGGAGTGAATCCACATACATAGGGTAGTTCGCATGGCTTTGTCTTCATTTTTAGCGATCTTCCTACCCCGGCTGGAGTGAATCCACGTACACGGGATAGTTCGCATGGCTTGCATTTGGTTGCCTTTTCTTTGTTTGCCTTTTTCCTTTTTGTTTTTGACCTGCAAAATAATTGTAAATGATTTTTGTCCGTGCTACCTCCGAGGTTCGTCATAAGTCGGCTTTAGAAGACACTATGCCGGTCCTGCACTTTCTTCAATCAAGAGCAAGCTTTTTGTAATAATAGAATATTTATCAGAGAGCTTCTCATGATTTAGGCCATGTTTAGGATACCGTTTGTAGTCTCTGACATGGTATCATGGTATGATAGCATTTGATAAAAAATATTCGATTGAACGAACATCATGGCATAATGTGTGTAAGGCATTAAAAGCCATCTAAACTTTTAATATGTGTGGGTCTCGTCATGGAATATCAAACTAAGCTTTTAACATCTTTATATATGTTATGATATAGAATCTTATGCTAAATGTAATATAGCATCACATGTTATGATAATCATTCCAAAGATATGGTGGCGAGATGGGATTGAAAATTCAATGGCACATTTCACTTTTATTTATTTCAAGGCTTATTCTTACGTGCATAATGGTATGACATAGATGCAATCATACTAATGAAAAGGAATAACATGGAATTGCCATATAAAAAGAAGTGGAAGGCACGTGGTACCTTGGGCGTGCGTATTCGTTACTTTTGATTGGCATGTATTTAGGCTAGAATATTTAAAGCCTTGTACCTTTAGTAATCATAGGTTTCTATAGCGCATCAGATGGCTTTGAGCCGATCTTGGTGACGGCTTCAATGTCTTTGTCGGCATTGAAAGGTTTTCTTTGGTTTAAAGGTGTCTAGTGCCGACATAGTATTTGCTCCAAAAGTATCCAGCTTTAGTGTTGGGGCGGCTTGATGGTCACTTGACTTAGTTGCATCTGAAGTCATCCATGCTTAGAGGGATATAGTATGTCAGTCCTGCAATTTCTTTTAGACAAACATAAAGCAAGCTTGCATGATGGCATAGATAATGTCAATAAAATTAAACAGGATTGAGCCTATATTTTTATTGACTGAGCCGTCATTTGCCTTCGTGCCAGGGTTCTCCTTGCAAAATTCAACCACACAGGTAGTGTTCCATGCTTACATAGTCGTTTCATCGCTTGCCAAATATTGGTAGCTCCTACAGAGGGACCTTTCCCCTCTTTTTAAAAGAGAAACAACATGTACATGGTGGAGATTGATTGCATATAGTATAATATAATGTCACTCATTTAAGTGTGGCCTGATAACCTTTGAGTAATGATTACTCATTCAACTTTTACCTTCTTCGGCTTTCAAGCCTACCTTAGTCTAGATGCATGTGTCGGGTGGCTTTTAGAGAGCACGAATAAATGAAGTCGGCGCTTTTACACGGACTTGTCATTGATCTGGATCTGACTTGGGATCGTTAATTACGTAGGCTAGCTATCAAATCTACGATGTCTCTGGCTTTTTTTTTTTTTTTAAGCTTTCTAGTTTTTAGCTTATGCAGGAGCCATCCCGTCAGAGTTTGGTTATGTTGGTGTGGGATCACTACATCTAAGTCGGCATGATTGTATGAGCATGCTATCTTGGTAGTTTCGTATCCTCAATACACTCTTTTGCTAATGTGAGATGCAAATTGTCTCGAGTTTGGAGCTTGTATCTAGGGACTAACATAGGGACTAACCTCAGTATGGATGGTTACCTCTATTGCATATCTGTAATCTGGTTCGAGTAAGTCGGCCGAGTTTGCAAGCGTGTTGGAGGGAAGTTTGTCTAAAGGTTGAATTTTCTACGCATGTCCATGCCGGCCTGAGCTTAGTGACCAAACCCAAGTGCAGACCGCCCGTGCATATTAGTCTGCATAGGATGACCGGCATTAAGCAGGACGGTGACATCTTTGCCATGATGTCGTCCTCTCTCTGCTTACATGAAGTCGGCAGTGCTTAGTATTGCTGGCCTAAAGTCTCCTCTCGAAAACCAACTTAAATAAGAAGCTCTGAACATATCACAGAAAGGGAATAATACGTGAGCCAATATATTGCCATTATGTGCGTGAGCTTGCAACCATGGGTCTTCACCATGTATCCCGGACGTCGATGCTTTCATCTTGGTGACGGCTTCAAAGCCTTTGCCGACTTTTAACGTCAGGCTTAACACAACCAATCAACTTATGCGCAAAGCATTGGTGAGCCAGTGGACCAAGTAGAAGTAGGCTTTGCTGGAAAACTCACTTGATGACGTTGAGGTGGGTGTGTGTCGGCATTGAACAACAACCTAACAAGAGAGTTTGGGCTTGATGAAAAGGAGAAATAAATACACAAGTAATTCGCCAACGAGAGTATCAGGTTTTTTGTTAGCTGTTTCTGAACACGCGACATGTTTCATGTGTCCGACGTTAGTAACAGGCTTTGCGTGTCAGCACCAAAGTAACATGTAAGTAGTTGATCGTGCCCATGGTTAACGTGTAGACCGGCCTTACATGTTGGTTCGCGTGGGATGACCGACATTAAGCAAGACGGTGTTGCCCTTGCTGTGATGACGATCTCGCTTGTTGTGGCTTTGGTTTTGCGAAATTGTGTGCAATGAGTGGAAAGATACATGCAAGTCTCGATCTTAGTTGGGGTTCATGTCGGCATGCTTGTAGGGGATCATACGATCTTGGCATTTAAGCCTATGTATATTGCTATATTTCTGACGTGTTGACTTAACACTCCTCAAGGTTGACTTGAAACGTCGGATCGAAGTGCTCAAGTCTGAGGGTGTTTGTTCAACAAGGCCTGAGGGTGCCGACTCTTACACGCCAAGTTGATCCACTCCTTCGGGTTAAAGCTTTCATGCCAGGATGAAGCCGGTCTTGTGGACATTATGTTTTCGAAAAACACTTCGCAAGTTGCTTAGCCCATCCAATGGATGCTTGGTTTTTTTACACATGGGTGCTATGCATATTGTTGCGTCTTAGGCACATCGAGGCTGTGCCATAGATTTATCTCTACGTGAAGTCTTTCGGCAATGTACCAAGTGTACCAACCTTTTTAACAAGTGCCTGGGCATCCTGAAGTCATCCTCAAGGCTAAGGTGCTCATGCCAAGGTGTCGTCATTTTCGAGAATCGACTGCGATTGATGACAGTACTGGGGTGTCAAAGGACCCCGTCCTGAAGCGGCTAAGGTGCCAACACTGACTCTGGCACCAGACTAGTCATGGCTTTGTTGGCCTTAAAACCTGTGTCGGTGTAGAAGTTCATGTGATGTTTACGTCAGTCTGCTTGGTGAAAGTCAGCTCTAACGTAATTGCAATTGTAGACATGCACTTCGAATTTGGAAACAATATTGGTGGCTTACACTCCAACATCTGAGAAGTTGATGGAGAATGCTCCGAAGTCGAAAAGAATTGCTTTGACTTGGTTTAGACGCTTGAAGTTATGGGGCGGTCAATGTTTGAGTGAACTACACGCATTCTAGCTGGGTGCCACATGGTGGTTTACGTTTGAGTGAACTATACGCACCTAGTGGTTTACGTTTGAGTGAACTACACGCATTGTTGCATTCTATGCCACTGCGTGTGTTCGTCCTCGAATTCGGGGTTGAAGTGAAGTTGATCCGAGATAACATGGAAACATGAGCTGGGGTAAACTAGCGATGTTGAAACCGACAATGTTGAAACCGGAACAGGCGGTGCGGGGCCGACTTAGGGCCATAAGTACGAGTGACCTCCAGAACAGAAACTTACCAAGAAACAAGGAGAGAAAATGGATTACCCATTGAAGAATCATAAAACAAGGTTCATGAGGGGGGGGGGGGGGGACTAGCATGTTTATGCGAATTAGCATCCGCTTTGGATTGGAGTGGTGAAATCGCTAAGCAAACTCATATTGCGTGACCTTTCCTTTTCTCCTTCAGTTCTTCGATAATCTCAGACAAAAATCGACTTGAGAGTGGGTTGGAGGAGAAACTTGCGTGGATCTGAATCTGGGTCTTTGAGTTGAAGTTGTTCTTCAGAAACAGGTGTGATCTCGCGTGGTTACACCCTCGACGGAGGCGGTCCAGAACGTCCAACATAACAGAAGAAAGGAAGGAACGTCAGTTCCCACAGACGGCGCCAATGTTCGTGGGTCTTTTGGCACCTTGAACGAGGTGGATGCTCTGGGCAGCTCCGACGAGTGGCAGCACCTAGTTGTCACCTGCAAAGACACTCTGATGCTTAAGTCAGTGTCTGTAAGAGGTGAATAATAAGGCTTAGTCTTTACCTGAAGGCATGTAATGTTTTATATAGCAGCAAGGTGGTAAGTTAGTTACCATGGGCCTCAAGCCACGTTGGCTAGGCCCAAAAGGGGTCCATAATAGGAATTTTAAAGATAAAAATATTTTAATCGGTGATAATAAAATAATTATAAAGAAAGAATGTAAAACCAATCAATAATTAGTTTGACTTGGACATGCTTAATATTCATAAGTTTGTTTTTATCCGTGTATGATAAAAAAATTGCTGGAAAGTTTTATCATTTTGTAAAAGTTTCTGACTCAAATAAAGTTACTTTTTGTGGAAGATACTTGACTAAAAAAGGTTGTACAGAAAAATAATATGAAAGTATCATAATTTATGGCAATTCGTTAAAGTGAACATCAGTTACTCAAACGTGGCTCAATGGCATTGTATTTTACTTATTGTTTATTTTTTTAACTATGATTGTTAAAAAAATTAAGATTTCTTATTTATAATTGTATTAAAACAATAATTTTATTTATAATTAAAATTTTCTATTACCTTCTGCAAAGTTCATTCATGAATGTTTTATTTTTCATTGTTCACGTACATTATTCATGTTGTTTGATAATGAAGTTGCAAAACAATAAACAATTTAACAGAACTGCTTCTGACCTTCGTCTTGATTACATGATCATGGTATTAAAAACATTATTTTAATTTGGTTAATTGTTCAAATGTTGTGTCATACTCAAGCAAACTATATAATTTATACTTTATTTCTTGAACTCCGTGACACAAAAACTTTTATCCTACGAAATTTATATATTCGACTATGTGCCGTTTATTTTCAAAGTTTGCATCATGATCATTGACATGAATTCGTATGCTGCCCATGTTATAAATGCTTGAAGGACAACTTTAAGGTCATGTGAAAAAGAAAGGGTTTTTGCTACCCTGTCTAAGAGTTTGTTTGAACTAGTTTTTTTTTGAATTTATCTTTTTTTTAAAAGAAGAAGATGGGCCAAACGCTTTTTGTAAAAAGCTTTTACAAGAATAAGCAATTTATTTTCATAAAACGAAATTTGGAAACAAAAGTTTATAATTAACCTGATGGAAGGAGTTTTTTTAATAGCTTACATGGAGTTTAATCACATAGTTCTTCTTTAAATCCTGAAGCAACAAAAAATATAATTTTTTTAAAATTTTTTCACCAATTTTCAAGCTTTAACTTTTGTGTAGTCCCCTCATCAAGTTTCAACACGACTAAAAATACTACTTTTTAAAAAAAAAAATTCACTGATTACCCAATTTGAATGCTTCACTGGCTTTTCCATTAAACAATACATACATATATTAGTTTATTTGAAATTCTATTTATTTATTGTAAGGTCTTAATATGTTTTTAAATTAATTGTTTTAGAAAATTAAAAAATGTTAATTATTTTTTATTTTTTTTATTTTCTTTACATAAAAAAAAAGAACATTACTAAAATGAGTAAATAATATAGTTGATTAAAATTTTGATATTTTAAAATATTTATAATTTTATTCTTTAAATTTAATTTAGATTTTAGATTCTTTAAAATTTTTAATTTGTAGTTGAGTTTTTCTTAATTATAACAATATATTTATTTATTTATTAAATACTTCTTAATATATATTGACATTATTGAATTCCATTTAAACAAATTATTTTCTATCTTCTAAAAATATTATTGAACAATAATATATAGAAAATTTTTAAATATTTTATCTTTTGTAATTAATACTTTAATTCATATTATATATAATAAAATATTTGTAAATCATCTTTAAAATGAATTTTTATTAATTAAAATAATTTTGACATTTTTAAAATTAAATATTTTAAATGTATTCATTACAAGAGATAAAAAAAAGTTTACTAAAATGAGTAAATAATATAGTTAAACAAAATCTTGATATTTAAAAATAGTTATAATGTTTATTCTTTAAATTTAATTTAGATTTCACAATTTTTTAATTTTTCATTTGTAGTTCATTTTTAATTCCAATTGAATATTTTTTGGATTGTTTTTTTAAATACTATTCAATATACATTAAAATTATTGAATTTTGTTTAAATAAATTATTTTTTATCTTGTGAAAATATAATTGAACAATAATATAAAAAATTTTAAAAATATTTTAACTTTTATAATTAATACTTAAATTTATGTAATTAATATTATATATAAAACATATTTGTAAATCATATTTAAAATTAATTATTAATAATTAAAATAATTTTTGAAAATTTTTGAATTAAAATTTTTAAATATATATATTTTAATATTTTTATGTATATTTTTTTATCATTAAAATAAATTTATGCTAATTAAATTAATTTTTCAAAATTGCAACCAAAAATTAATTTTACATAATTTTATTTTATCAATATATTATTCTATTGAGTGTGGCAATTAGTTTAAGATAAATTTAATTATTTTTTTTAACAAACAGCTTCTAAGTTGAAAGGAGCTTTAAAAATAAAAAAATAAAAATTACTAAATAACTTCTACTTTATTTTTAAAGTTCTTATTTTGAGCTTTAACTTTAAAGTAACTTTGAAGTAAAAAAAAAAAAAAAAGAGTTGGGCCAAACATAATCTAAGCGTTGTTATGGAAAGACTTCAAGTAAAAATATTGATCTTTCCTTTCATGATTTTGACACGTATGCTACAAAGATTAGGAAGAATGTTAAGCATGGAGAAGATTGAGTAGGCGAAAGTGCTTTATCTTATTCTTTTTAGGATAAATCATATAGTCTAATGTTTTGATGTATTTAATCATTTTTTTTTTGGTAATTTGAAGACAGGTGAATTGTCAAGTTTAAATCATTGTAGTTAAGGTTGTTTGGGTATTTTGTTCAAGGAATATGTAGTAATGGAGAATTGTGGTTATGTATTTTGTTTAAGAGTTTAATGGTCATTCATTATTAGTATAAAAAATTTTACACTGTCAATCAATTAGAAATCATAGTTAATATGATTTTTAAAGTATTTATTATAAAATTCAACAAACTTACAATAAATGGTGGTTTCTGATTGGATAACAGTGTAAAACTACTTTATACTATAAGTGCATAATCTATTTTCTCTTTGTTTAATTACTATTGGTTAACTTTATTGAAGTTAAGCCCCAATTTGGTTAAATTTGTAATGTTTTATTAACTCTTTTTTGATGACTTCTATCATTGCTTTAGAATATTTAACATAAACTAACTAGGGTCAGCTTAGTAATGGAAGGTTAGGATAATATGCATAAAGTCATAAGTTCTAATCTTAGTGCGATTATTGTACACACACACACAAAATATTTAACATAGTTTTTGTTCCATGATTATTTTAGACTACGTGGTTTGGAATTTTTGCCTAAATTTATAATTAACTTTTCATTTTTTTTGTTCTATGTTCTTTAATTAGTAAGTTGAATATCTTTTAATTTTTCTTAAAATTTTATTAATTTCTTTAAAGGTCAATTGTTCTTTTAGATAGATATCACATTTTTTTAATGTGAATTTTCAAATGGTGTTCAAAAAAATATATAAAAAACATATTTCATTTTTTTATAATTGTATTTCATAATGGTTGATATATGAAATTTATCGACCCAACAAATTTTATAAATATATTATTTTTAAACAAACATTCTTGATTCTATCCTAACATAACTTTAATATATTTGTTTTATAATTCTGAAATAGTATTCTATATGTTTCTTTATTCAATAATATATATTATACCCATTCCTTATATATATGTCAATTTCTCAATGTTTAGATTTAATTTTAATTAATTTAGAGTTAATTATATAAAAATTTAAATTAAATACTTATATTCTTTTCATACAAATTTTAATTGTGAAAGCTTGATAATTTTGAGGTAACTCGTTAATTTTTTGTTCTTACTCATTTCATCATGTAATTACTTAAAGAAATAAATTAAATACCTAAATGCCTCATGCATCATACAGCTCCACACTCTAGTGTATAACTACTATTTTAACATATATATTGTATAAGAAAAATGTTTATTTTTATAGAATTAAACAACTATTTTTTTAAATATCTAAATTATATTATTATGTTATATTTAAAATTTATAATAAATATATATTTTTGAATATATAAATTGTATTTATATTTTCACTAAATAATTTAAATTATAATATAAGATAATTTTTAATATTATTGACAAATTCTTTTAAAAAGACTATTAAAATTCAATTTAGAAATAGAGATAGAAGAAAGTAAATTGAAAGAAAAAAAAAATAAGTGGTTTAGAATATAGATAAATATAAAAAGGGAGTAATTTGAAATGTGTGAGATTTTTTTTTTAACTAATTGCTAGAGTAGTGTGTAAAACACATATCCAAAGGAAATAAAATAAAGAATATTGACAATGTTTAATTAAGAGAATGAAAAAAGTAGGAATCTAACATTCCAAATTGTATTTTAATTTATAATGTAGGAATAAATTTTAGAGTTTAATTTTTTTTAAAAATATATTCTTTTATTAATTTTATAAAATAAATAAAAAAAATGATGATTTCATCAAAATCCGGGACAAAGAATACGATGCACTAATTATAATCAAAGGTCAAAACCAAAGCGCAACGCAATTATGGAAAAAATAATAATATTTATTTACAAACCAAAAACCAAGTAACTTTTTTTATCAAAAACTTTATAATTTTCTGATGTAATTGCACTTTTTACTTCCAAAATTTCTCAATTTCGCAAGTTTTACTCTCAAATTTTTTTTTCGTGAATTTTGTTCCCATATGAAAAATTATGGTGGTTTAAAAAAATCGTTACAAAATTATTTTAATTGTGGTAATTTTAAAAAATATCGTTACAAAATTATTTTAATTATGAAAGTTTTTCTACATGAGGTAAAATTCACAAAATTTTGTACATATTGGAGCAAAATTTGCAAAAAAAAAAAATTATTTAGAGGCAAAATTATACAACTTTAGAAATAAAAAGTATAATTAAGCTTTTTTATTTATTTATTTTTTATCTGAATCAATGTAATTAATTCATCCATCGAATCTCAGAGGAACATGCGCTAATAATCACAGCATTAAAGGGCAAAATGCAGTACCACTATGAAAAACAACAAACAATTTACTTCAATCATGATAAAGATAAACAAGATTGTTTACTCCTTCCAAACAATCATAAAAATTTCATGTTGTCTACAATTGCGAAGAAGACAAACACTAACCCACAGTCTCGATCTCATTTATTTTCGCCGCCAGCCAAGAATTTAATTCTCAATCGACTGGCTTGTACAACTCGCTGCTTCAATCATCTTGAGCGCCTTCGAACACCCAGGCGTTCGCTTCGCGGATCCGCGCCTCTTCCTCGGGCGTGTAATCGTTGACGATGCCGAAGAAATTTCTTACGAACTCGACGCTCTTGCCCTTGATGATGTCCGCGATGCTGCTGTACAGGAGGCTGTCCATGTTGAGGTAGTTCATGGCGGAGAGCAGCTGCCTCAACTCCTCGGAGCTCATCGCCATCACAAACCGCTCGTCGAACTCCCTGAGCTTGCCGGCACTGCCGCCACGGCGGTGCTCCGAGCTGTACTCGACGATTCGGCCGAGCTCGCGACTGCGGACGTTGGGGAGCGGAATGACGGAGGAGGCGTCGCCGCCGTTAATGTCGATGAAGGATTGCACCGTCTCCATCTCCTTCACGATGTAAGGTTCCACCTCGAAGATCACTTCGTCTGCCGTTTTCAGCTTGATCTTCTTCGGTTCTTCTCCCTCCGCGGTATTCAGCGTTGCCGTGTTGGATGGTTTTGTTTCTTCTTCCATTTCTGTTGCAGAAATAGAGAGAACATGAGATTGAGACAAGGACAGAGAGTGGAATTTGAGAAGTATTTTGACTTTAGGTTTGGACTGATGCAGAGGTGCTTTTATAAGGAGAGAAAGGCGACGCCACGAAACGTAATAGCCTAATAGGTAAAACGACTATTGGCGTGTCAGACAGATTGTCACGGACCTATGACCCAGCTTGCATAAGGTTTGCCGTAACTGGTTTACTAAAACACTAGGTTTAGACTTTTTCAAAAACTTATTTAATTAAAAAGTTCAGGTTTTAGGCCTTAAAAAAAACTTATTACTCCTAATAAGCTGGCTTATTATATATATATATATAGGGTGTATCATTTGATAATGACCTTCTTAGGTAAGAATGAGAATGACTAATCTCATTCGTTAAATTAAAATAGAAAGCCTAAATTAAAATACTTAAGAATTCAAATTTAAATCTCATGTAACTATCAAATCTTTAAAATATTTACCAAACAAAAATCAAATCTCTAAAAAATATCAATTATCACGTCCTAAAATATGTTAATTATCATTTCACTATTTTTCAATATTGCCATCACCACTATGATCGCCACTACCACCACCGTCATGACCGCCACCGCATCCACCACCGCCTTTGCCACCACCATGATCATTGCCACTGCCACTATAATGACCGTCGTTACCATCACCGTCGTTGTTGCTGCTTGCACCACCATGATCGACGATAGTGACGATAATGGCAGCAGTGGTCATGGTGTTAACACATCACCACCACCACCATGACCAACATCGCCACCACCACCATAATCATTGTCGTCACTATTGTCAGCAGCAGCGACGACGATGGTGGTGACGGTGGTGGCAACAACGGTCATGGTGTTGATGGTGATAGGCTAACGACAATTTTGAATAAGAGTAACGTGATAATTAAAATCTTTTAGAGATTTGATTTTTGTTTGGTGAATCTTTTAGAGATTTGATAGTTACATAAGGTTTAAATTTGAATTCTTAAGTATTTTAATCTAAACCTTTCATTTTAATTTAACGGTTGAGATTAGTCATTCTCATTCTCACATAAAAATGTCATTCTTATATGATATGCCCCCTATATATATATATAGGGCGTATACTATGAGAATGACTTTCTTACGTGAGAATGAGAACAATTAATCTCAATCGTTAAATTAAAATAGAAGGCCTAGATTAAAATACTTAAGAATTTAAATTTAAATCCCATGTAACCATCAAATCTCTAAAAGATTCACCAAACAAAAATCAAATCTCTAAAAGATCTTAATTATCATGTTACTCTTCTTTAAAATTGTCGTTAACCCATTACCATCACCACTATAACTGCCGCCACCACCGGTAGTGGTGGTGGTAGCGATGGCGGCAATAGTCATGACAGTGGTGGTGATGGTGGTGGCGGTAGCAATAACAACAGGGATGGCGGCCATGGTCATGACAGTGGTGGTGGTGGCAGCGGTCATGGAGGTAATGGTGATGACGATGATAGTCATGGTGGTGGCGGCAGCAACAGTGATGGCAGTGACGGTCATGGGAGTGGTGGCAGCGGTGGTCATGGCAATGGTGGTGGCGATGGTCATGACGATGGTGATGGCGACGGCGACGGTCATGGTAGTGATGGTGATGAATTAACTACAATCTTGAAGAAGAGTGACGTGATCATTAAGATCTATTAAAGATTTGATGGTTACATGATGTTTAAATTTGAATTCTGAAGTATTTTAATTTAGACCTTCTATTTTAATTAAACAATTGAGATTGATTGTTCTCATTTTCACATAAGAAAGTCATTCTCATAGTATACGCCTATATATATATATATATATATATATATATAATTATAGAGAAAAAGATCATATATTAATAGTGTAAAGTAATTTTACACTGCTATCTAATCACAAATCATTATATATGGTAAATTTGTTGACTTTTACAATAATAGCCTTAAAAATCATACTAACGGTGAATTTCAATTGGTTGACAGTGTAAAACTTTTTACACTGACAATGCATGACCATTAAACTCATAATTATATATAATATATTTATTACATATAATAATATAAAAAACACGTAATTACTAATAGGTCTTTTTAGATCAGGAGACTTAGTTAGACCCATATGCTTACTAGCTTTTTTATAAGCCTAATTAGAAAATATACTTTTAAATATGCTAATAAGTCAGGTTAGGCCCAAGCTTTTAAAAAAGGCCTATGATAAGTAAATAGACTAAACTTAAGCTTTATTTTTTTAATAAAAATCAGGCTCGAGCCTACCAAAGTTTAGTCTAACCTATTTCCACCCCTACTAGCGTGTTTGAAAACTTGTTGAAAAGTAAAAAATAAAAGGTATAATTATTAGCTTTTTATTTTCACATATGGAATATGAAAAACTACATGAATGTGAGATCAAACACACTATACAACAATTTGATTTGATTCTTTATGCATTTGAATTTTGAACTTCTATTTTAATATGAAGATTTTTTTTATTTGACGGAATTAGGGTTTTTGTTGATTTGTTTTTCAATTTTCATGATTTTTTCCCTTTTTATATGAGATAAGAGGACGGAATGTACTAGAGGTACTCGTTAATGTAAAGTTTAATTCTGATCAAGTTTTTGTTTTAAGATAGGAAAGATGTTTATTATTAGATTGGGGAAAAATATTTAAGGATTATTTGAAGTAAATTCCTACTTTTTCTTTCCTTTTGTGTACTAATGTATTTTAAAGAATCTTGTTAATTAATAGTGTTTTCTTCGGTTATTGATTAATGGGGATTTAACAATTAATTCATTCTGTAATGCTTATGGTAACTAAAAAATGTGAGGCAATTTAATATTTTTTAATAATTAAAGGTATTTAATATTGATATAATATATTATTAAAGGAGAATGCTTTATATTACAAAACTTATAGTAGGAAACAATATGAAATGGACGTGGCATTTTATTTTTGTATCTTCTAGTGTATGGTTCTCCTGCTTTCTGTAAATATACTTTTCTGTGATTGGTGAATTACAGTTCGTGACATTTTCGTGCAGCTTTTTTGTCCTATATAGCAATGCTCATTATTAAATATTTCTTGATTAATATATTTAAAATAATTTTTAAGCTGATACAATAAATAAAAGTTATATATATTTTTTATATTTTTAATATAATAAATATATTTTTCATTAAATACTTTAAATTTTCTTAAGGAGTTCCCTGTAAGATTATTTTAAGATTTAATTTAGGCTAAATTGCATTTTTGGTTCTCTTATTTTTTTCAATCCACAATTTTGGTCTCCTAATTTTTTTAGAGACATTTAGTCCCCCTATGTTTAAAAATCCGCAATTTCGGTCTCTTCGTTAAATTTCTTGCGTTGACCGTTAATATTTTAATGTTGATTTTGAAGTATCAATACTTAAATGACATGTTAAAGTCATAGTCAACATTAACACGTCAAAGTCAACGTTAAATCACTAACAATCAATGTAAGAAATTTGACAAAGGGACCAAAATTATGGATTTTTAAAAATAAAAGAGACTAAATGTCTCTAAAAAAAAGTAAGGGGACCAAAATTGCAAATTTTAAAAAATAGGAGGATTAAATGTCTCTAAAAAAAGTAGAGGGATCAAAATTGCAGATTGAGAAAAATAGGAAGACCAAAAATATAATTTTGCCTTTACTTTAAATGAGTTTCTTAATTGTTAAGTCTTTTGAATAAATTCCAATAAAGTGTAGTCTCGTGTGATGCACAATACATTTAGGTTGTGTGAATAGAAATGGTATTACTAAATTTTTTTAATTACATTTTATAATTTATTTCTTTAAGTAATTACATGATGAAATGAGTAAGAACAAAAATAATAACGAGTTACTTCAAAATTATCAATCTTTCATAATTAAAATTTGCATGGAGAATATGAGTATTTAATTTAATTTGTATATAATTAAATCTTTTTTGGATAATTGAATATAATTAAATCTAAATTAATTAAAATTAAATCTAAACATTAAAAATTGGAGCATATATATATATATATATATATATATATATATATATTATTGAATAAAGAAACATTCAAAAATACTATTTTAAATTGGGCCTTAAATTCAAGTTGAGTCAGGCTCTTAAATTAAAGACCTAAAAACAAATTGGGCTTATTTGGTCCAAGCTAGTTAGTTAAACAGGCCAGGCTAGATTTTGAAAAAAGTGTCTCGAAAAAAAAAAGGCCTATTTGGTCCAAACCTATTGACCATTTTAATTTTAATTTTTGTATATATATAGTGTGTGTGTGTCTCTTAAAAATTTATATATTAAATATGTTTAAATTAAATTTTTTATATATTTTAAATTAGGGTCAATTTGGCCAGTTGGCTCAATATAGGGTTAGGCTAAGTCATTAAAATCTTAACCCAAACAAATCTTGGGCCAGCTTGACCCCGACCAACTTTATGCTCTGGTCTAGTGGGCCAGGATGGGCCAACCTGCTTGATTTGCCACCTCTAATCTTACTTGGCTAGAGCAAGATTGTCTCCTGTAAAAAATACTTGTGATCTCTACCAGAAAAAATTACATGCACCTAATGTACAATTTATCAATTTTTATGTTTCCTATTTTACTTCAAATTTTAGATTAGTTTTTCTTATTTGTGCTATTATTCCATTGAGATTTCTTTTTCAATACATTAATAAACTAATTTTTGAACTATGACTTTTTGGACAGATTAAGGTTTTAACAAACTAAAGATTAGTAAGTTTTGAGTAAATAGGTTATACATTTTTTTACACTATCACTTGATCACAAATCATTATATATGGTAAGTTTGTTGATTTTTATAATAATTATTCTAGAAGTCATCCCAGTAATGATTTGTGTTTAGTTAATAGTGCATAGAAATTGAAGTCATAAGTTTTTACATTTTTTTATTTTTATATTTAAATTGTTACATTAATTATTAATTTTACATTTATTTTGAATATTTAAAAAATTACCTCAAAATAATAATATAAAATAATAAATTAAAATAAAATGGACAGGTTTTTTTTATCCATCTCTATAAAATAAAATAAAATTTTCACTTTTTAGATTAACATAATTTTACTTTCTTTTTACTTAAGATATGGTTTTGTTGTCGAAAAATATGATTTTTATATTTTTTTTATATCAAACTAATTACTTTTAATTTTTTCTTTTCATAATAAATTTCTACTCTCTATTATTTAATTCTTAAAATAATTTCTTTCAATTTGTCACGTTTAAATTTCTTTAATCTTTTCCAAATGTCATATGTAGATTATATTTTTAAATTATTAAATTTCGAATTCATTTTTATATATTAAATTATAATATACTTTTTTGGCAATGACTTATCGCCTCCGTTCCAAAATTATTGATGTTTTAACCTTTTCTTTTTAGAGAAAATAGTATATTCAATGACGCGTAAATCATTTTTACACTATCATCTATTACAATTGACTATGTATGATAAATTTGTGACTTTTATAATAATTACCTTAAAAGTTACGCCAACCATGATTTTTGACTGTTAACAGTATAAAACTATTTACATTGCTAGTGTATAAAAATTAAACTCTTTTCTTATTCCAAAATTATCTATGTTTTTCAAATTTCAAGTCTCATTAATTATTTTTTTCACATTTATCTCTATTTAAAATAAGCATAAATTACCATTTTTTCCCTAAATTTGTATGGCAATTTCACTTTAGTCCTTGAATGGAGAAAAATTAAAGAAAAAAAGTCCTTGAAATTGTATTCTATCTTTCATGTTAGTCCCTAAGTGATGTCTGTTACCTAACATTGCTAATAGTGTTGATGTGGCACGTTAAGTGCCACATAGTGTCCCATGTAACACTATTTTAATTTTAAATATAATTCATATTACTTTAGTTATTAAGTTTAAGTAAATAAAAATGTGTGTAAAATTTTTCCAGTTTTAAAAGAAATTCCAAACTTAACAGAATTTGGAAATGGTAATAAAATATGAAAGATATATACATATATTTCATAAAACTGTACATCATGGTTTGAGTAATACATAATAGTCAAAAAAACAAAAGTACATCAAAATACATATACTACCTAGCCCACTATATACATCAAAAAGATTCTATACAGAGCAGTATTTATCTACCCTACCCCTTATACAAAAAGAAAATACAATAGGTCTTCAGGTCCTCCTCTGTTGAGATGTTCTTTATCTCGTACTCAGCATCACGGAGCGTTAATGTCGTCTTCAATAATCACGAACAATCATACATAGAAGAAAATAATGGAGTGAGGTGTTTTGTTCTAAAATCACTTTTACATGTACGGTAGGAAATCTACCATAAAACAAAGATAAAACACAACTGACAACACAAGAAATCCTAAGGTTCATTCTAAGTTGTATTCGACTACCCTTGACTAGGTATCGATCCATACTTCCCATTAGTGGGTAATAGTTCTCAACAGAACCTGGGAAGTGACTGGGAGTACATATACCTCTCTCAACACCATCACATGGTACAGTCCTCATCATCATTGAGGAACAAAATAACAATTTAGGATATCCATTTATAGAGGTATACTCTCAAACCAATCTTGGAATGCTGAGTAGTTGTTAAGGTTATCGAGTTTGGTCAAGCGAATGTTCGGGCTCAAGGGCGCTACCCTAGCCATTGGGACTTTCACCACTCGATGCCTACCCCCAAGACCTCCGCAAGTGGGTCCCTGTCTTTCATTTCTCAACGTACCAAACAGTGGCTTCCCTAGCAGGGTGCCATGCCACTGCATGTCACTTGCTTTACATTACTCACTAATTTATCACTTCCTAATTTCTCAAATAGAGGTTTCCCTGGTCTCATTTAATTTGAGCACCAGTATAATCAACATTTCTGCCTTATTTTGCAGAAATTGCGCTATACCAAAATTTTAATAGAATAACGATATAACAATTATAGTATAATTACTACAATTTTGGTAGAATAACAACTAAATAAATGCATTTTAATTTTCTAAATTTGAGCAGAATAACGACTTAGTAAATGTATTTTTTTATTTTCTAAAATTGAACAGAGTAACAGCTTAGCAAGTAAAATTTAATAATTTAAATTTGAGCAGAGTAACAATTTAATAATCATGATTTAATAATTTAAATTTGGGCAGAGTAACAACTTAGTAAAAATTAAAGTTTAACTTTAAACAATAATAACAATACTAAAATTTAAGCCTAAACGGGTTTAGGGGAAAACCTTTCCTACCAACATGCAAAGTGATAGTAATTTAGAACCAACCCCACTCCCCCCATTACCTCTAAGATAATTGATGGAGAGGATCAAATTGTTGATGCAGAGCTCCTAAAAAGAGAACTTTACTAGTTGTTGGAAAACTAGTAAAATTTTAACATAAAAACAAAATAAAAGAAATTTTTTTTTAGAGAGAGAAGCTCTCTAAGAATTTGGTAGTTTGAGAGAGAGAGAGGTGCTGAAAATGGTCCAAGACCATGGGTATTTATAGAGGGGAAGAAGGGGGTTAGGTGTCCCTTGGATGATGTAAGCAATGATGCAATAAAACTTATTTTTAATTTCTTTTTAATTAATTTTAGGGATACATACCCCAAATAGGTGGTGAATCACCTATTTTAGGGTTGGGGAAGTGCTCCACCAGCTGTCCCAAGCCTCCATGTGTCAAATTTTATCTGTAGGTGAATTAACCGGTACCGATAAAAATGCCTAAACTTGAAAAATTAGCTTTTAATATCAAAATAATGTATTTTAATGCAAAACTGGACAAATACATTATTTTTCATCAAAAATAAATTTCTAATAATAAATTTTAATTTTTATTAATTTATTTCAAATTATATGTATTTATTTTGTATTTTTAAGCTAGAAAATCCATTTAATTCAATAAATACCAAAATTTTTATCAAAATTATAAAATTAAATATTTTACCCATAATTAAACTAAAATTACCATTTTCACCCTTTTTGAATGTCAAACCAGTATTGGCTGGCTTATTAGACACGCAAGGGCATTTTGGTCATTTTACACAGAAATTCTAGAAAATTCCCAAAATTATATTTTAATATATATGACATAATTACAAGCTTAAATTTACATTTTAATTTCAATTGAATCTTTTCCTCATGTCAGTTCTTAATGTTGAGGAATAAGGACAAAATTGTCATTTTCTAATTTCTCTAGGCTCCAGCTTAGAAAAATTATTAAAAATCACGATTAAATAGCTCTTGAAATTTGGAGCAAAATGGTGGGAGTCAGAATTTCAAAATTCCTTTCCGATTTTTCAGAATTGTATTGTCAAATATTATAAAAAAACAGTGGAAGAATTAAAATAGGATTATTATATTTTGGCTACTTTTCTCTAAAAATAAAGTTTTTATAATGAGAGATACTTAATATAAAATTTTCAAAATATTTTGAGGTCAAAAAGTCTCCGGTTGGTTCCCACAGTCAACCAGGGGTATTTTTGACATTTTACAAAAATTATCTCAATAAATTCTAGAAAAATTTCTAAATTTATTATTAATTGTTCTAATACATTGATGACTTAAAAACAATTTGTAAACATACAGAATAATTTAATATATAAAAGTAGGGGTGTTACATCCCACTTATCCTGTTATATGTCGTTCATGTCATTAGGGACTAAAATGAAATATTTAAGTTATTTTTTCTTCTCTTTTTATTTCTTTGTTCCATTCTTCCTCTCTCTTTCTCTTTATTCCATTCTTCCTCTGTCTTAACTCTTTCTTCCATTCTTCCTTTGTCTTTTCTCCTTCTTCCATTCTTCCTCGCTTTTTTTTTATCTCTCCCATCTCTCTCACTTCTCTTTCTCCCCTTCTTTCTCTTCATCCTCTCTCTTCTCTCTCCTTTCTGTCTTTCTCTTGAGAGTGATGAGTGTGGAAATAATGGCATTAACACTTAAGTACAAAAACCTTTCCTTAGGACATTAACACTTAAGCACAAAAACCTCACTACATGTTAATTCAATCCTTAGGACATATTAACACTCAAACACAAAAACCTTTCCTTACCCATTTTTTTTTCTTTCACTTATCTGCCGTTAGTGGGGATTGTGGAAATAATGGCACATAAGTGCTTATTATTTCTTTGTTGCTGTTGGCATATTAATTGCTTTGTTACCATCGGCATATTAATTGCTTTACTCATCAATTTTGTTTTTGTGTTAAAAGCTATTTAAAGTTTTTCCAATAGTTTGATTTCTTAGGCACTGTATAAAGGAATAGCAACAAGAGTCTTGACACCAAGAGAGCAATTCTCTACTTCTCAACCTTTCTCTCTTTCTTTCTTCTCCTTTGTATTCTTTTGGGCATTGTTTGTGAGGTTCCAACGTGTTTTGGCATCGAGGGCACAAGTTCAAGCACGCTATTGTGTAAACCTTAGGGCGTATATTGGATTTTGGGTTGCACTGAAGGTCCATTGAAAATTTTTTTTAGGGTAGTAGCTATTACCACGACACAGTATTTCTTTTCTTCTTTTTTATTTTTTAACAATATTTCTAACAATGAGTGATGAGTGTGGGAATGAGATGGATTTAGTTTGGTTTGGATCATGGCTTCACTAAAGATAGGGTACATCAAGGTCTGGCTTAGCTTGCATCAAGGTCAATTCCATTCATGGAGTACCCATACGGATATAGTAATTGCATACATTAAGGTCTGATCCAAAATGCCTTACAACGTTAAACCTTAATGTATGAAGAGAGAGAGAGAGAGAGAGGAGAGAGAGAAAGGAGAAAAAGAGAAGATAGAAGGAGGAGTGAGATAGAAGAAATAGAGAAGATGAAGAGAAAGAAGAGAGAGAGGAGAGCAAGAAAAGAGAAAAAGAGTGAAAGAATGGAAGTAGGAGAGAAGAGAAAGAGAAAAGAGAAATGGGAGAGAGAAAGAGAAGTGAGAGAGATGGGAGAAAGATCAAACTTAGTTATTTTAAGAATAAATCACCATTTTGGTCCTTGAATTTGTATAGCGATTTCACTTTAGTCCTTGAATGGAGAAAAATTAAAAAAAGTTCCTAAAACTATATTTCTTCTTTCACGTTAGTCCCTCGGTGAATGTCTGTTTCCTAACATCGTTAACAGTGCCGATGTGGCACGTTAAATGTCACATAGTGTCCCACTTATCCCACCATGTGTCGTCCACATCATAAAGGACTAAAATGAAGTCAACAAGAACTAAAATGAATTATTTAAGTTGTTTTTTCATAATGTTTTCTAATAAAAAAATCATCATAAATGGTAAATTTGTTGAATTTTATAATAATTACCTTACAAGTCATTACAATAATGATTTCTACTTGGTTGAAAGTGTAAAATTTTATGCACTAATCATACATGTTTATTAAATTCCATTCTTTGTTCTTTTAAATTCAAATTGTTAATTAAATAGGTATATATGTAATCGTCTTGATTATTATCTATAATACATAATTATGATAATTTATATAAATTAATTATACATGTTTATTATGTAATTTGAATATTTTTGGACTTATATATTTTCATTAAATCGCAAATTAAGCGGGAATGACAATTTAAGATGAACAATTTGAGCACACGCACTAGGCAGTAGGGTGAGCCGTCAATCAATCTGCATTGGCAAGTGGGCTACGTAAGATGCGTTTCAAACTTTCATATGTGAGTTGGACAAAAAAACAACTTTCTTACCCACCTTGCTTTCTGTGCTTCTGTTACAAACGCATACTCACACACACTCTTTATAAGATGAGAACAAGGGTTTAATTTGCGAGAGCCAGCTGAGAAGAAAATTAGATAATTGTTTATCATGAGAGTTTGAGGTTGAAGGGTACGTTGTTTGGTTCGAGGTCACAAAGCATTGGTGGTTGCTGAACACCTTTCCACGAATGGTACTTGATTTTGATGCTACGTGATTTCGGACCAGGCTTCGTTCCCTTGAACTTGATCTCTCTCAACTTCTCTTCACTCTCCCTTTATATGTGGCTTTCTCTCTCTAAAGATCTCCATGATTTGGCGGATGATGCAGCTACTGCTCTTGTATAAGGTGATGGCCCAACTGTATCTGTTGTGACTAATGGTGAGACACACCAAGACCTGTGTGTGTGTGTGTGTGTGAGTGAGTTACTTTCAGACGTTGCATGAAAATTGAAAAAGACTTCATACATTTGTCAAAAAGGCTAGTAGTTGGCAAGCACCATTTTTGTGATGTCATATTGATTCTTTTTTTGTCTATCATTTTTATGGATGCGTATCGTTATCTCTTTCTTGAGAAATATATTCACTTATAGAGGATTTATGCTAAATTGCTAATCTTAAAGGGTCTTCAAATAATTAAACTTCTTGGATTATGATTAGTAATTATATATAACAAATGGGATGGGACGGTGGGATTATAATTAATGAATGAGATGGAATCAAATGACACCTGTCAAATTTAATAAAATCACATTTTTAATCTTTTTTATTTAAAGTAAATTTTATCAATTATCATGTGTTAGGGTTCTCTATATAACATCTTTAGGGTTTGAGATTCCTATTTATCGAAATTATAGAGGTTTAAACATTAATGTTATTGCACTATTTCTTAATTTGCACACAAACATAACTCACGTTTGATTCATTTTAAATTTTAAAAAAAAAATCACTTTTTTATGGTTCCAGTGATACATGACAAAAAAAATTATTTTTGAATTAAGTTTAATCAAATACACTTATTTATATTATTTCGCTCATTCTCCTTACAAATTGAAATTGGCATATATATCATGATTGTTCTATTATAATCTGTCTATTTATCTATAAACACACACACACTTTTATTTATGATTGTTCTACTATAATGTTTTTATTTACTCAGGGTAGTAACGATGACATTTTTCATAGAAAACACTTGATTTCAATTTCTTTTTGTTTTCATTTTGGAGTTGCAGATGAAGATGGAAATGGTGAGGAAACTAAAACACAAAGTCGAGTGGATGTCAATATACTGATGGCTCTGTTTTTTCCTACCATTGTTGGTTGTCCCTCAAATTTTTTGTTTATTTTTTAATTTGAGAGGAAGTGGGTTGTTAAATTTATAATACCTAATGTTAAAGGATTTAGATTCTGTCCTATTTCTTTTTTCTGGCTTCTTATTATGTTACGAAAGATAAAACTATAAAAACAATAAAATCTTACACAAATGTTAATGATAGGTCTTACTTTAATTATTTGTCTTTTTCTCATAACATAAAGTAATGTTTGATATAAAAATGTTTTAACATTCTTGAGAACGTAACACAATTTTTTTTCATATTTGGTAAAAGAGAATTTTTTTTTTAGATATACAGGAATATTGTATATCTGAAAAATAATAATTAACATTATATAGGAATCTTGTATATAGCAACTGTTTTTCTTTTTCTAAATCTTGTATTGTTGCAGTTTTCTTTCTTCCTGTGTTGCGAATTATCTCATAAACTAAAATTGAACAACCGAGTATGCACTACCAAATCATAACATTGTAGAGTTTATCCGCGTACTTTTAGCAATTACTTTCGGCTGCATATAATTTATCTCAGATTTCAATTTTCTGTATATTTTATCTTCCCCAAACGTAACCAAAATGGAGAATTAGGTAGGAAAATTTCATGTCCAGTTACTTCACGAAGAAGGAAGCTTGCAGAATATATTAAAGCAGATGGAAAAGAAAATAATTTAAAATTTACTTCTTTGGAAATTGGAAATGAATACACATATTTGCGTCAATTATTGGTTTTTTGAACTGTTTGATGATTAATCTCTCGACCGAATTGCAGGCCTCTTCCGTAGAAAAAGAAAAATAAATCTGAAAGAATTATGTGAAATATAACTAAACCAAGTTGACACAACAAAATACTCTTCCTTAGGAACAATTGATTACAAAGAAGTATTAAACCAAAAGGGAAAGGTAAATATACATATTCAGGGAGCCTCCAGCTCCGGGAACACTTTTTTCTCCATGAAATTGATGAAACGTTCAGCATAGGTCTTAGGTTCCACCACTGATATAGTCATAGGGTCATGCTTGCAGTGATTTGCATGCATGCTCAAGTTTCTTTCTCACATTGTATTCCTGCAATATATCAATTATGCCCATGTATAGGACCACATCATAAACCTCAAAAAGCTCTACTTCTGATTCCTCCACCCTATCCTCCTGAAGCTTGCGTGTAGCTTGAGCTGGCATGTTTACTCCTAATTGCACTCGCAACCTGAGTAACACTCGATTTCATAAATATCATTACAATGCAACACAACAAAGCAAATGTTTTCTGCTTAGAATTGTTATTAAAGGAAATGACATGAAGTACCGTGGAAGAAAACAATGCACGAGAAGGTACTTGTAGAGGTGCTAGATTGATGAATATTGAAATGGAAACAATCAGAATAATGTTATAGAGGATACCTTGCAGTACCAGGAAGTAAAAGATCAACTTGCTTGTCACCTATGGAGTATGCCCTCAATGTATTCCCTCTAATGTGGGGTCCAGGTGCAGTGTTGACAAAGCTGGGTTCATGGGCAACTAATAACAAGCCTTTAGGAATAATTAACTGCTCCCCTTGTTTGTCATCTAGTATAAGCAAAGCAAGTAACTCAATAGTGAGGCACAAATGCAAGAAGAAAATAGAGAGAATGGAATCAATCAGTTAGTAGTGAACTTGTACGGTCGAAATACAAGCTTGCATGTACCGGGATTCACAAAAGAATTACACCCAAAAGATGGAAATATGTCATTGGAACAAAAGCTTAGTGAACTAACTGTATGAACTTTTGGTTAATAGGAAAGGCCAGATAGTTCAGCTGGTCTGTTCTTTTTCAGGGATTGTATGGAGTATGGGCATTGGGCTAAAGTCTCATCCATACCATGTTACCTCCCATTTTATAAGCCATTCTAATGAATGCTAGGTGTCTTCCATTTGAATTTTGAAAGAAAAATCCCATGGCATGTTCTAAAATTACATCAGAGGTATTTACCATCTCCAGAAGGTAAGCTATATGGAGGCTGCATTAATCTGGGAGGTTCCACTAAGGCCTTTAGATTCTCCGGAGCTCTAAAATGTAATCCCAACAGAAGGCTGTAGTCAATTATGCGCTGAGACTCCAAGAACATGCAGTCTAGAGAAATTTGCCTGCGCACCAGAAAAACAAATTTGCGTCATAATTAGAAGCTAAACTTACTAACTCTTCAGTCAATGAGAAGTCCAACAAAATTGTCATGATAAATATTTCAGTGCATATACACTCAAGCAAACAGTCATAACTCAGCTCTATCACCCACCAGGAGACAAGAACTAGTATGAAAGTAAATCAAGCATAACCCAGAGGTGTCCCAGTGATTGATAGAGTTAGGTGAATTCCATTTAATCATTATTTAATACATGACTTATAAATTTTATCAAGATAAAGCTTCGCTTTTGAAAAGAAAAGGATAAAGAAAATTCACTGAAAGAAGTGGCACCTTTGATAACAGTTTCATAATAAATTTAATCACCCTACGACCAACTCTAATTACATCTAATGCAACACCTCTAAGATGGTCACAGTTTGGTTTGCCGATTCTAATGTGAACTTTACTTCAGGGTTAAATCTTTTCAATTTGAAAATATGAAGAGACACAAATTTCATTAATTCTGAAGTACTTAACTTGGAAATTAACCAGATACTTAATCACTAAAAGCTATAGTAGCAGGATCTAACAAGAAGCTTGATCAAACTAGGGATAATCCAATATATCTTTGCATTAAAACTTTGAATAGTCATCTATTTTGATTTTTGGGGAGTGAAGATAGCAACCAACCAGAATTTCATGCAAATTAGTCCCATGGGATTCAGGGGACCAATGAAACATCCTATTATTAATACACTAATAAAGTAAAAAAATGATTGTTGCTAGATGCCTTAAGTACCTCTTAGAATAAGGTGGTTAACATTCCCTCTGAAATAGGCATTATAAGCGCTAGAAGAACACAATTGCTAAATTCTTGAAATTTGTCAACAGATACTCCTTATTAAACAGAAAAATAAATTGCATACCTGATCACTTTAACAGAAGTAGCTCTTAAAAAGTAGGAACTCACTTGAATAGGGATTCTCGTAATTTTTTATCCATATGAAATTCATATTTTAGATCAAGATCTTTCAATGTGGTATTGCTATTAATTTTATCTTCGTTTGTATATCTTCCTTGAGAAGACCCCTTCAGATCATAACGACGGTGAATATGCAGTTCTGTGCAGAACATATTCCCCATGACCACAAAACGCACCTAATGAAGAAAAGAAGGAAATATTTATACAACAACAACAACAACCAACCCTTTTCTCACTAGGTGGCGTTAGAAAACATGGAAATATTCATGGCTGTAGTACCAATAAAAAAGGAGAAGAACCTAGGGACAGATATTTGGTAATACCTTTTTCCCACCTTTTAGTGTTATTCGATGGAGACCAAAGAATTTTGTAATAAGAGTATTCTCATAACTTCCTACATGATGGTAGTATTTAGGAAGCATATTAAGCAGAACCTACAAGAAGAGAAGAAACATATGTATGTAACCGTGACTTTGGAATTGTCATTTAACTGGGTAAATCAAATTCATTATTTACTGTGAGAGATGGAAACGTAAGCAATCATTGATTTCTCTGTAACAGTGACTTTTTAACTACCATAAGAACTTTTCACCAGAACAGCCCATTTAAACACGGCCATAATTAGCCATCTTGGCAATTGGCATTGGATTTCATGTACTTTGCCCTTAAAAATTGTCATCAGATTATAGGTACTAGAAGTATTATTGGTTTCTATGGAACTACAAGAGTTGGAAAGATAAGCAATAATCTATTTTGGTCTAGAAGTGTTTTTTCAACATAAAAACATGTTTATGCAGAAAAAGTCCATCATAATGTGGCCTTCATTAGATATTTGGCACTGGATTTCATGAACTTTGTCCTTGAAAATTGTCATCAAATTACTGGCACTAGCAAGTCTTACTGGTGTTGATGGATTGTCAAAGATGGACTTATAAGCAATCATCTTTTCTCCATATAACATAAAAAAATACTTCACTCCAAAAAATGCTCATCCAAATGTCGTCAATTAGCCATTTTGGCATTGGATTTCATTGAACCTTGTCGTTAAATTTGTCATCAGATTAGTGCCGCTATCAAGTATTACTGGAATCTATGGGGTTGGGTAGTAGGTATCAATGGAGCTGTATACCACTCTACTGTATATTCCATCTAACTAATATGCTTATGTATCCAACTGCAGAACTCTTAAAAAGTCGAACTCATATACCAGTTGATGAATTCAACACAAAATGATTAATATAAAAACTATTTCTTGATCCATGAAGGAAGAAAAGGTGATTGCAAACCTTTAGTTCATATTTTTTCAGTGTCTTTATCACAAATCTATCATCTTGAGAAAGAAAGAAGATGCTGCCACTTTTTCCAGGTGAAGATATGTCCCTTAGACCAGAATCACCACAAATGGACATCATGTACTCTGCAGCATCTAATTTGAACATCTCTCTCAAATTCCTGGAAATATATGCTTATGTAATTATGCAAAGAAAGAAGAAGAAAAAAAGGATGCTAGAAAGCTACATGACACCTTCAATTCACTAAATGGACAGAGTGTTAATTAGAAAATATGGGGTTGTTTACGTTGAGTCTGCCAATGAATACATCTTGAAAGATCATGTGCTTCTGACCTTAACCCAGACTAATCACAAATTCATATCAAGAATTCATGTATATTATTTTGATAATGACTATGTTCACATTTAAAATTGGACAAATTTTCATCCTTCATTTATACCTATGGAAAAGGGTTGGACTAAACTTCAACATTGATTCTCCAGTTTGGAAGTTCTTCAGAGGAAATAAATTATGATGTACCAATAGTTTTATACTTTTATAAGCTAACACAACAAATAAAAGTTAAGAGGAAATAATGTTTTCGTATCTTACAACTTTGAAATAAAGAGATCCTACTGTAGCCATATGGAAAAGGTTCCAATAAATGATGCTAAACGTATAACTCTTCAGGTGTGCATGTAGTTAATAAATACCTGAAGACCATAGGGCAATAATCCTTCCAGTAGAAGTCTATAGAACAATGTGGAGGAGTCAACTGCGAACCCTCCTTGGGGAAGTACATCCTTATCCTAGCTCGATCTCCAAAATCAGATGACCGAACTTCACGTGCAGGCACTGGCGTAATTTTTCCAACAGTGTACCTGAGAATTCAGCCAAATTTCTTTAAATCAAACCTTCATATTAAACAAAATACCAAATGCAATAAGCCACATTAACTTTCATTTAACAAGACCACACCCCAAAATAAAATTTCCTTCGTCATACTGATGCACGATGAGAATGTAATTTGTTTGCCATTGCTTTTTCTAGTTAACTATTTAAACAAATACTGCAGTAAAAATCGAAGAAATATAATTGTGTTTATGGCTTCTAAGAATGAGGTGAAGAGGAAGGCCTTTTGATCTTTTAGTTTAGGGTTTTTTTTTTTTTTGTAGTTTTAGTTTGTTTGAATAAAGTTACAGATCAACACCGAACAAAAGCTCTACATGCTTTTAACAGAATATATCATTCTGTCCTCCCATTCATTCATCTTTCTGTTTTTTTCCCTCTCAGATCATCCTGAATGACTAGCATCTAATAATCACATTACAGCATTGACATTAATGAGCATAAAAAATCTAATTGTTAAAGGTGATTTAAGCCATTCATTTCTGCTAACTAAATAACCTCCCATCTGCATTAAGAATAAGCATTTGAATGATGACTCTAAAACCCTTGGGATAGTCACTTTATCATCTATATTTTCTTTTGGAATCAATCAGTAAGTATGTATCAATACACTCTAATTTACTCTAACTTCACGGAAACTTCTTGAACAGTTCTCAGCCATTACTTTGTAAATTGAAGTCATCTAATAAATTGGTTGAATCACTTTCCACACATGGTCTTGATTTTAAAATAACAATAAGTATAATACAGTAGAAAGAATGGTGATATTACTGGTAACAATAGATACTATATCAATTGTTCCAAAATACGTTAGAAGGGTGATGTTAGATCATATAATTTACCTGATGCCAAGCTGCAAATTAAGCTTCAAATAATAGGTTTGGCGGCCTCCAAAAATATCAATCCATGAACTCTTCTTCACTTGCTTCACACTAAACTTATTTTGCCGTTTGTTTTTATGTGATGTTTCTGAATAGTTCCTAATTCTCTCCATAATTAGAACTCCTTGCATATATTCCCTTTCGTAAACCAAAGAGTTCATACCAGATGCCTCAGATTGACTTTCATTAAAGGTCTGCGATAATGTGGGTGAGGAGTCACGACATATGCAATCTCCAGAAGGATCATGAAGGTTCCAATTTTCATCCAATGATGAAGTCCTGTGAGATATTTGACGTGAACTTTTTGATCTACGACTGACAGAAATCTTTTCAGAGAAGCTACGTGTAAATTTTGGTTTTGGAGCTGTATGCTTTTCTGTATTCAATAACAAATCACTATCAACACTGTTAAGAGAGCACAACTTCTTTAGAGATGGTTGTTTACAACCAGCCGGATAGAATGTTCCTTTTCCATCCTTTAGGCCCTTACTCCATGTACCAATATAAAGCCCCCCATCTGCAAATCTATAAACTCCAGATCCTTGTCTAAGCCCATTTAACCAACAACCGTCAAAAATATCACCATTAGCCCATTTCATAACCCCTCTGCCATCTATTTGCCCACTTTTCCAATTCCCAATATACATATTTCCATTCTTCCAAGAATACCTTCCACAGCCTTCACGAATTCCTTCTTTCCATAAACCTTCATATATATCTGAATTGGAATACACCTTCCGTCCAAGCCCATGATGAGCATCCATCCTCCAACCACCTGTATAAATGCACCCAGTAGAATGTGTAAAGGTGCCATGACCATGAAGGTAAGCCCCAGAGAATTCACCCTCATACTTTGCTCCTGTTGGCCATGTAATCTGTCCTTTCCCTGTCATTTTCCCATCTATCCAATCACCTTCATATACTGTTCCATCTGACCATGCGTACCTTCCTTTGCCATGGGGAAGTATGCCCTTGATTTTACCAATGTAGACATCCCCATTTGAAAAGGACTTCTCTTCAAAGCTACACCTTACAAGAGACAGTGATATCATAGTACATGTACGCAGAACAGAATACACTCAGTCAAAACAATATGCAAGAGGGTGAATGGGGCAGAGAAGGAGTTTCTATGCATATTACCTTCCACTGTCCTCCATGACTTGCAGGTTTTCACTGATTTATTTGGATAACTCCATGAAAGGTTCCATTTCCTTCAAAAGGTTAAATGTGTCACTCACTGATATAATAAGGAAATTCATCTCTGCCTTCTCCACCTTTACGACACTATTGTGCCCTGGTGAACTCTGCAAGAGGTACAACCATCATAATGAGTCTTAAAATGCAACAGAAGAAAAGGTCACAGTAAATCCTGTGGCAGGTTTCAGAACTGAAGAATGCCTTTTGGAATATTCCCACAAAATACAAACAACAAGAAAAATAAACACTCCGCTCCTGCTCAAAATTGTTATTTCATGATCAAATTGAATATTTGGAATTTAACAACTTGCTAAAGGGAGACTTCACCCTCTGCTGGCAGGAAGGTAGTATAGTTAAGTTGGATATTAATGAGCACGTACAGTATATATTTGAAATTTCTCTCTGGTGGCATATTAAAGACAGTGATTATGATGCGCTATTTGTTTTAATAGGTACAGAAAGTACAAATATCATATACTAACTACAGAGAACCAATCTTACTTTTGCATAATGTTTAGGGAGAATAATTTCTTAATGAAATAAAGAGGGAGGCAAATATTACATAATTTGTTTCTTTACTCTCTCATAATTTGCTTTTGCTACAGTTAAAACCACACAACCTGCAGATCAACAACATAATATTACAATCTATAATGTAATCTACAAGTTCCTTCTTTCAAAATAGAATATCAGGTCAGTGCAAACACTGCCTCTGCTACATCACTAAAAATCCTTTAAAATTTACCCCTGAAAAGATATGCTCATTCTTTCTAGAACTGTGACAACCCAAGAATTTTTCTGTATTCCTTGCCAAAGGAGTCTAATTGACATCATATCATAACTGAGCGAAATTAACATCATAACGCTATTCATTCTTCGCACCATTTTGATTTTTTTTTTTAAGAAAAAAAAAGTGCATAACCCATTTGCGTACTATGAATCAATATCCCATTTACATACCATGAATCAATACCCCATTTGCATTCCACTATCTGCATAAAACAAGTAACTACACCGCTATTCTTCCAGAAATACTATCTGGGTAAGTTCAATAAAAGGGCATCCAATCCAACGACAGAATCTGCCGTTTATGTGACCAATCCACAACACATAAAGTCCTAAATTCCACCACAACAAAAATTCGAGATAAGAATCGCTGAACTGACCTTGGATAGATTGAAGTGCCAACGATCAATATCCTGTGATATGAAGCAAAACAAACTGAAACAAAGAATAAGAAGTCCCCCAATAATCAAAACCTGTAGCAAACAAATCTTAGCTCTCAAGCCCTTTCTAAAACAGTTTCAGACAAAGCTCACGAATCCTTGTCCAACTGCCTTAGCCGACAACTGCCCCACCACCCAAAAAATTATTATTCTAGAATAGTTTCAACTGATTATACCTCCAACTACTATATATACTATGTTCAAATAGAGACACATCACCTCTCTCCCTTTCTCTCTCTAGACTTATGTGTGGGAACAGAAACTTGAAACGAACTTAGCACTCTTAAATGACTTTTCTACTTTCACTAACAAACACAGAAGCGGGTGCGTTTGTCCTTGCCATGCAAAGAAGAAAGATAGTCCTTTTAAACCCACCTGAAAAGGCTGTGGCGTCGTTTGAAGTTTGGAATATGGAACACGTGTCCGTTCTTTACTGTATCAGAATGTTATGTATAAAAGGAAAAAAATATATATACAAAAACTATGATTAGATTAAAGTTGAAAAAGTATTTTTATAAATTTTAATGTATAAAATGAAGAGGGAATAATTTGTTGACACAAGAGTAAAAGTACTTTTAAGCTTTTTAACTGAAATCCAAACATGTACAAAACAATTATAAGCATGTTTAGTATATTTTATCATATTTTAAAAAATTATATTTAGGAATATTATTTTTATGAATATGTTTGATTGGCATTCAGTAATTTTAGAAAAAATTTAAATTTATTTAATTGAAAAATAAAAGTAAAAGAAAAAATGTGAAAGAATGAAATAGAGATAGGTGGTTATTGTAAAAGTAACTTCTATTATAATGTAAAGGAAATAAGAATAATTTATATTCTAGAAAATCAACAATACCTCAAAATGTTTTTTTTTCAAAACTTGTATTAAATATGGGAATGTGATATTTTCAAGTTTATTTTTTTTCAAAAAATAATTGTGATACCTTGTAATAAATACAATGTAACTAACTTCAGTTATTAACAAGAAAATCAATATTATTAATATTTTAATATATCGATGATTTGTTATGTGTATACACGTAACATTATTAGTGAATGAGATTACTTATATTATCTTCTAGAATGAATTGCTGATTTTAGAAAAGCCAAAAGTTAATTATATAATAATATATGTGTATACCATCTCCATCATAACACGAGAAGAAATAAATAAAATTGTCGATAAATAACACAGCTGTCAGTGACCGTGATGCAAAGTACTAACAGTATCTATCACGAAAAGGACAAAGGCCAACTTATAGGCCCACTCCACTAATGGGCGTTGAATAACACCCAGTTGCAGCGGAGTTTCTTTCAATACATGTAAAAATAATAATCTGATCCAAACTTCAGAATTATTTAAGAAAAATTAGATGTGTATTACTTGGATTAGTTATCCGTTGGTGAGTAACGCTGTGTTTGGTTTGAGGGAAAGGGAGGGAGAGCTGAAGAAATTATTGAAGTTTATGTAAATTTCTCTTGTTTGTTACAAGAGAAATAAGTGAGAAATTTTGTACTATAAGAGTGGGTTTCACTACTTGTTTTCATTTTATTTTTCACCTACTTTTATTTACCTCTTTATCTTTTTCTTATTTTTCATCTATTTCTCTCCCACCAAACAATCTAAAATTTTAAATTATTTTTTATTTATTTCTTACCTTCTAACTTATTTCTTTCCTATCTATTCTCTCTCTCTACCAAACAAAGGCTAAAAATAATTTTAAAATTGTCATAGTAATCCAATCATTTATAAATCAATTCATCAAGCTTTTAAGAAATGGTTTAATTGCTTAAGAGTTACAGATAATTTTTAAAACTCAAATAATTGTATGTGAAATTAAATCTTGTGTTTAATTGAGTCTAACGATAAATGCATGTAAAGTGTACGTAAAAGGGGTGTACGTAAAAGAAAATATCACTTAAAATTTAAAAAGTTTTGCAGAATAAATTATCGAAGAAAAAATGCATAATGATATAATTTTATCTACTTTTAATGTTTTATGACGTTACGTAGTCAAACTTTTGGTTTAATTGTTTGGGTGATAAACTTCCTTCCTCTTCAATTTTTTATTTTTCTTTAAATGAACTGGTTTTTGAAACGTTTTATGACAATGTACGTGCTTTGTGGAGTTTTGGTCCCACTTTGAAAAAAACTACAAATTAGGGTATCCTTTCCCTCTGAAACATGTAACGTGCTCACGTGCTGTATTGTTGGCATTTGGCATCCAAGGCCATTCTACCTTTCTCAATTATCACGGAATCAAGGTAAATGGATTTTAGATTACCTTATGGAAAAACTATTGAGAGAGTTAACAGGAGGGCAAACATTTTTTCACATGATGACTATTTCAATCATTATGTTAAAAGACTGAACATTTTTAGTTATACATCAATGTCAATCCACTAGCTACTTGATAATATAGTGTAAAAAGAAATTTGCATGAAACGATGAAATATGAAAACATGCATCCAATTCTGTCAAACTTAAATATGAACATGTGAGTCAACATGAATGCGTAGTTGAATTATCATAGGAAACTTTAATTAGCATAAGAGACAAGACAATAATAGAAAATTGCGCATGAAGAATTGAGTGCGTGAAGAGATTCTTGCCCAAAAGGAGAGGTAGGAAGTGGGGCTGTTATCAAAGCCTGCCAAACATCTGGAACAAATAGCTCGGAATTTTTAAATAGATTGATTTATTTAGTGCCCCAAACTTCAAGTCACGTTGGAACCAAGATTATAAGAAACATAAAGTGGTTAATCATGTCTTAATTGTCCTTGGACAACTTATGTTATCTGTATTAATTTATTGCTTGCTGATTCAGAAAGTTAGCTAGCATAAACGACTTTCTTTGTCAATGCACCGCCCACATAGCACCTTATTCTTGCACAATAGACAACTTTGATTGGATACAAAGTTAAAAATATCTTAATTAATTAGTTCACTAATTAACAAATTTCATAACAGTGTGTGTGTGTGTGTGTGTGTCATCTTGTTCTTCCGCAATATATAGACAACTTTGATCGGATGCATAGATAACGAAAATATGTTAAATAATTTGCTTATTAAAATTGCAAAGTTATCAAAAATATCTTTGATTAATTCACTATTTTAATAATTTCGTACCAAAGAAAGTGCGTTCCGCATGTCATTAATTTATTAATTTCATAAGCCTTTTACTCATTCATTCAATGAAAAAAGAAGATCGATATTTGTGTCTTGTTTTAATTAGCAAGTATTTTATGCATTGTAAAGATATTTTTAAATTAGATAAAATTTACCAACAGGGGGTTGGGTCTAGTGAAAAGAGCTAGTCCCCTACGATGTGGCGAATCAAAGTTTAAATTCTCGCTAGGATAGGTATTCACATTTAGTATCCAATCGTACTTTGAATAAGATTGTCTCCGAAAGAGAATAGCTGTGAGGAAAAAAATAGATAAAATTTAAAGGTATAATTTAAAAGAATAATATTAAAAAAATATTTAAAAAGATAAATGAGGTATGCATAGCTAATTTACGTATAGTTTAAAAAAATTATAAGATTAAAACTCTATTATTAAAAAAAATGTATCGAATTAAAAAAACTAAATTCAAATAGTGTCAAAAATAAAGTCGTACTACAATTCTTTCATGTCCCTAATCTTGATCACGCCCCTGTAATCAAGAATTGTATAGGAGACTTGCAGGAAGATCACGGGGGCATGACGAACATGCCCAGTGAAAATTTGTGTGAAGATCATGGCCCCATGATGACAATCATGGGGTGTGAACGCGTCCAAAGTTCTATTTTGCGAATTTTAGTTTTTGTTTGGTAATTGGGCTTGGACTCTTATAGCCAGACCTTTAAATACTCATTTTAGCTTAGGTTTTAGGGTTTCAAACCTTGCGTGTTAACGACATAAAGCAAGAGCTTGGATTCTTCTCTTTCTATTTTTGGGTTTGATGTTTATTTTTTCTTGTCTTGTCTTAGTTTCCATGGCTATGTGTGAGTAGTCACTCTTGTTTTAGGATTGGGGTCTAGCCTTTGATAATTATTGGATATTTTAATTGAATTGCCTTTGTATTCTACTTAGTTCTTCTCTTGATTCTTTTTCTATTAATTTATCTATGCGAAGCACTTGATCACCATTTTTCATAATCTTAAATGCTTAGGGAAGAATTGAAAGGTAAACCTAATCATTGGAACCATAGGAAAAAGACTTAGGCTTTAAACCACAAAAGTAGGTTTAATTCTTCGATGGCTCAATGAATTAATAAAGAACTTAGTAGATTTAATTTAACATAGCTATCACAAAATTAGGGGTTAATTCAATTAGATACATTTTTGTATCTTTAAACCACGAAAGTAGGTTTAATCCTTCAATGGCTCAATGAATTAATAAAGAACTTAGTAGATTTAATTTAACATAGCTACCACGTAATTAGAGGTTAATTCAATTAGATACATTTCTGTATCTTTAAACCACGAAAGTAGGTTTAATCCTTCAATGGCTCAATGAATTAATAAAGAGCTTAGTAGATTTAATTTAACATAGCTACCACAAAATTAGAGGTTAATTCAATTAGATACATTTTTGTATTTTGAAAGGGAACGGGGGTTACCTTATCTTAATTCACCTTCAAAGAGAACTAATTAGAGTACTAGGTGAGGCAATTAATCTAATAGTGAATTATTGTGTGAACCCCCAATCCTGAAAGTTTTCTATTATTAATTTATCCCCAATTTTAATTACTTGCCCACTTCAATTTGCAATTGCATTATTTTCAAATTATTCAAAACCTAAATTTCTCAATTAATTCCCTTTTATTTAACTTTAATTAAATAGTAATAATTGCTAAACTAAACATGCAGTCCCTAAGAAGATAATGATAATTTTATTACTCGACAATATCGTATACTTGCGGTACCACATCACAAAGTTAAAATGCTTGATATGTAAAAGTGCAAGAAACTTTAATTCAAAAGGCAAATAAAAGGTGTTAGAAATGTAAATGCATGAATTTAAAAACTAGAAAATAAAGGAAGAAGTCAAAAGAAGAAATGCAAAACAAAAAGTAAATGACTTGTAAAAATAGATTGCAAGAATATAAATAAAAAGTCATGTAAATTGAAACTTAAATTAAAGAAGAATGGAGATGGAGAAAGAAACAATTGAAAAGAATTAGAAATGTGAAGTACGAAAAAGTCTATTGAAAACAACTTAAATCGCATGAAATGTAAAGATTTATTTAATGAGTAGTTCGAAATATATACTCGACACATCAAGGTAGTAGTCATTGATGTGCAAGACGTGATAGGTGTTACAGGATATTTGGTGTAAGTGTTTAACCATTAAAAATGAAATATAATAAGCCTATTAATAGATTTTCGCCTCTAACAGTCGAAAAATTTGATATAGACCCATATAAACAAACTCTACAAGATTGTGAAATCTATTTTAATTCATGTGATATTAATAATTGCAAGTAACTTCTTTTTGACTCAAGCTCTTGCCTTGAATTTGCGTCTTTCAAGACTTATAACTTTGACATCTTCAAATCTCACCATCTTGATTTCAATTTTGAACTTTAATATTAAAAGTTTGATCATTTCATGAGTATATTTCAGATTGACTTCAGATCTTACTTCATAACATTGTTTTCAAAAAATCAAAATAGACCCAATCAAATACATTTTCTAACACTCAAAATTTTTCTAAGTTCACACCAGGAAAGAAAATAGTCGGTGATGCTTCTTGGTAAATAATGGCATCTATGCGTTTTGTATCTGATTCTCTTGTACCATTTATGCTCATTTGTGACTTTTTTAATTCAAGTACTCGTTGCGCGAAGGTTCAATTTTATCATTTCTTTCTATTTATTCTGTTTATTATTAGTTCTCGATACAGTAAAGTTTATTTGTGACTCATATATTTGAATGCCCTCTCTCTTTTACAAGGATTCTGCAATGACCGAATATTGGAGATGGTCAACATTTCATACTTGATTCTTTTAAATTTTAGCACAATTAATCTTAAATTACTTTAAATTAATTCAATCATAAATTTTATATTAAAACGTGTATCGTACCATGAAAAAGGAAAAGAATATATAATTCTCTTAAACTTTAGCTCTATTTATATATTCTAAATTTTAATTTTATTTCTTAATTTCATCTAATCCTTGAATTCTTTCTTTTTTTTAAAATAAATTTCTAGAACTTTAATTTTATATCAATTAATTCATAATTTCATAAATAGACACCATATTTTTTATTTTATTTCAATTAATTCTTAAACTTTCTTTCAATTTTTAACAAATAGACCCTTTTGTCAAGTTGAGATTAAATTACTAAAGGAAAACAATTTTCAACCATTCATCATTTACCTTAAATCTTAGTCAATCATTAGACATGTTTTTATAAATAACTTTTCCGAACATTAAAATATAATCAAATTAAGAATTAATAAAAAAAATTATTAAAAATAAATTATTTTATCTTTTTTATTTTTTATCTTAAATTTAATTTTTATTATGTTTTGATGTTTGAAAAAAAGAATTATAATATAAAAATGAATAAGTAGGTTACAAAAAAAGTTGGTCAGCCAAACCAGTAAGCATTTCAACATAAACATTATATTATTTGTTTAAGAATACAACAACAAAAACAAAAATTTTGTGTCATAGATATTATTCACTCTTATATCTCTCTTGACAACTTGTTCCAATATTCTTTTTGCTCTCATTCTCCCCCTTTTTACATAACTAAAAATTGTACAATCTACTTTTTGTACTGGTGTTTTCAATTGTCTTCTTTGATTTGTTTCAGAACAATAATAATATAATAATAATAATAATAATATTATTATTAAACAGGCTAGCTCAAGCCTTACAAACTTTTTAGATGGCTTAAAGCCTAACTTTTTTTTATTCATTTAAACATATAGGATGACTTTTTTAATAAACAAACTTGGCCTAGCCTGGGATCTTGACAAATAGTAGTTTGGTCTATTTTTATCTCTAATTATTAATTATTATCATATATTTTTTTTGGATGAAAGGGCCTGAGCCAGTACAAAACAAACACTAACTAAAAACTTAGGAAAGGCAATTCAAGCAACATCCGGCATTAAGACATGAGAAATGAAACTAAGAAGAAAATTAAATTTTGCTCCATATGCAGACCATATTTAACCAAACAATCCGCTGGGTGAGAGCTATTGCATCCGCCGTTAATGAGGGTAATTGCAACCTTTGAATCTGAAGAGATCCTGAGATTGTGAAATCCCCCTCTCCAAACGATTCATATACCATGAAGTATTCCCCATAACTATGCATTCACAACTGAAAAAGATCCAACATTTGCTGCAAAACCAAGAATATATGAAAGCTCCTGTATATTCTCTCATCACTCCTCCACAAAATGCATTAATTAACGTTCTGATCCATTATTTGTCACAGCCCCATCACAGTTTAAAGTAAATTCATCTGTTATGGGCAGCAGCTAGTGGACTAAACGCTCATCTATATTATTGTCAGTGGGACCATTTAGCGATGAGCAGATCTGTTTGCTTAACATGTAAGCAATCTCCGAGTGTATAGAAATGGTATTCTGTACCATTATTGCATATGGAGCAATAGCATTGAACTGAAGTCACCATTTCTCTTTTACGTCTTTGATCATTTGTCAACAAGGCTTCGCGACTAGCCTTCTACAACAGTCCCCAAATTCTTTCTGGCCCAACCCAACGTGGGTTGGTATCATAATGTTTAACAGAAGCATAAGCTGATTCAATTAAAATATATAGTTTTCAATTATTAAACATTTTAAATTATAAACTCCAAAAATCTGATGCACTTTCTACTTACCTTATAAATGTTTCAAAATTTTAATGAATGTAATCAAAATGTATTGATAATATAAAAAAATTGGCTAAATTTTCTAGTACAAAATACCTTTTTTATAACAAGAATTTAACTTGGTTCAATTTGAACTGATTTAAAAGTTAGACGTGGTGACATTTTTGAAATTTTTTGCAATTTTTTAACTCGGTTCATATTAGTACTTAAATGTCATGTCAAAGTTAGTGTCAAGGTTAGAGTCAATATTGACATATAAGAATTAACGTTAAATCACTAACAGTCAACACAAAAGATTTGACAGCAAGACCAAAATTGCATATTTTTAAAAATAAGAAGACTAAATATCTCTAAAGAAATAGGGGGACCAAAATTGAAAATTTTAAAAAATAGGAGATTAAATGTCTCTAAAAAAATAAGGAGACCAAAATTGCGAATTGAGAAAAATAAAGAAACCAAAAATGTAATTTAGTTAAAAAAAATTTTACATTATGATTCAATCATAAATTGTCAAATAATTAAAAGTTGTTAATTTTTATTATAAATACTTAAAAATATATCTAAAATTATTTTTAATTAGTGAACAATAATATATCAAAATTATACTCAATTTTAATTATCATAATATCATTGTGACTTTGGTCTAATCAATCTGTCTTCTCTCTCGATATTCTATTTGTCTTTTTCAATTTTTTTTACTGGTATTTGTATTTTTCAATAACACAACAACATTGTATCTGAAAATAAAGAGGAAATGTAGCAATAATGGACCTATCAATAAAGAAATATATTTATTTATTAAAATTTTTAAAAGAAATTACATAAGTAAAAAATAATGCACTAAGAAATACTCAATTACTTAAAAAAATTAATTTTTTTGTCAATACATATATCGTCTAGTGAATAAATGTTGACAATTTCATATGATAATTATTGCTTAATTTTATTTTAAAGTTAACAAAATTTTACTTACAATAAACTATATCTCGAAAATTTTTAAATTTATTATTAATTGAAATAAAATATTGAATGAAATTAATTATGACAATAGAATAAGAAATTTATATTATATAAAATTCAAAAAAATAAATTTTAAACAAAATTATAATAAATTAATTTTTATTAAAAAAAAATTTCGTCTTGAAGTTCACTGAGTTTGCCTTGACAAACATTGGATTTCATTTCACACTCTAGTGTCATATATTCTTATTTTGATTTTTCAGAAAAAATAAAACAAGCGACAAGCCTATAATCTCAATTTTCTGTAGCTCAAAACGCAGATTCTCTGACTTAAAAATAAAAAGTAAAAAAAGGTCTTCCAATAAAGTTTTATAATAATTTAGACTTAGTATATATCTAATTTAACTTTATTCATCAAAATTGTAAAGTTGTCTTTACTATCTTCCGATAAAGTAAAAATCATATATCATCTCTATATATATAAATATATACCAAAAAAAAAGAAAAAGACAGAGACTGTATAAAAGATGAGCGCGCGCATGTATTGGTAAGGTGTAATTTTTTGAAGCCAAACAATATTAGTATTTGGTTTCTTGTTATAAGATATTTTATTCGTCATTTTAAAACAATTTAAGTTTCTTTTATGCTATATGCTGTGGATTATGGATAAATTTTGTATTTTTTATTTTTCATGCAATGTTTCATCATATATGTGTGTGTTTTCATGCAATGTTTCCTCATATATGTGAGTTATTTTTATATGAGAGTAAGAGAAATAAATTTAGGTCATATAACTATGGGGACATATCTAGTGAGATGGTCATTTTTAAATGAAAGTGAGAGGAGTAAATTTTGGCCATACAATCATACATGGAGGGTCAAAATTTAATGTCACGTGATTACTTAAAAAGTCATGTGATTTTTTAAAAAATTCACATGACTTTGTACGTTTTAATCTTGACCATTCATGATAAGATCTAATGGTCAATATTCATTTCTCTCACTCTTACTAAAAAAAGTCCTCTTACTTGATACATTCCCTATAACCATATGAGAATAGTCAAGATTTAATGTCATGTAATCATTTGTGTGTGTGCATGTGATTTATTTTCATATAAGAATGAGAGGAGTAAATCTAGGTCTTATAAACATATGTGGATAGTCAATATTTCATGTCATGTGACCACTTAAAAATGTTATGTGAATTTTTAAAATTCACATGGCTTGTATGTTTTAATCTTTATCATTCATAACAAGACCTATTAGTCAATATTTATTCCCAAGTAAGAAGGGTAAATCTAAGTCATATAATCATATATGGATATTCAAGATTTAATGTCATGTGACTACTTAAAAAAGTTATATGACTTTTTAAAATTCACATAACTTATATATTTTAATCTTGATCATTCATGATAATATTTATTTCTCTCACTTTCACTATATACATCACACACACACACACTATTTATTCTTAAGTAAGAAGAGTAAATCTAGGTTATATAACTATATGTAAATGTTCAAGATTTAATGTCATGTGACAACTTAAAAAAGTTATATGACTTTTTAAAATCCACATGATTTGTTTATTATATCGTTATAATGTTAACCATTCATGAAAATATTATTCCTCACTCTCACTAGAAACACACACAAGCACACACATGTGCGCACACACACATGCACCCCCACACTGCCACAGGGTACACCCCCCCTCCCCCCCACATCACACAGAGCATGAAGGCTAAGGCCCAACCCAGGTTGAAGGCTTGATCCCTTAGAATGTTGACTCTGGTTAGCTAGTACCTTGGAATAAAAGCATCTTTACTACTCCAAAAACAAAGGACCATTGGCTTTGAGCATGCAAACCCAATCCACTCTTGCTCCTACAGATACTAGTAGTACTAGTATGACAGGTACATATTTATTACATATTGTTCTTGCTTGGGTGGGATTCTTATTAACTTGAGTATTGGAATGTCTAAAAAGAGTAAATCTTGATTATACAATTATACATAGATGTTTGAAATTGTTTTAAGTAATCTTAGGCTGATTGACCAAATTGGGCCACTTTTATAAAGTATTTACCGATTTGCGATTGTTTTGAAACATATTACCAAAGTGGGGTGATCAACAATGAAAAATGCTAGTCAAACTATGGTATTTGGTGCCACGTTAGCTTTTTTATTTTTAAATTTAATGCCAAAAATGCCAAGTGTTTGCCACGTGGGATACCCCAGTTATAGTAGTGTTTTTTGCACTTCACACATCTGAAGACCCCAAGAAACACTAGTTGGGTATCACTCTCAAATGCGATTCCTTTAGAATTTGTTGTAATTTGCCCATTATAATACATAACAACAATTGCTAAACTCAGATGTGTGAGATGCAGTAGTGTTCTGCGTGAATTTATAGGCATACAAAAATTATTTTTTTAAAAAACATAAAAGTGAAAACGCTATTGGTAATAGCATTTTGTATACTATCCAATCGGGCCAATATTGTCAGTATTATTAAAAAATTAAAAGTGAAAATGCTATTAGCATTAGCGTTGTGTGTGTTGTCATGTCCACCGAGTACAACTTTTATCTATTTAAAAAAATAATAAAAGTAAAAATGCTCTTAGTATTAGCACTTTGTATGTTGCCACATCTAGTTAAGGATGTCAACGAGGCGAGACAGGCACGGGTAGCAGTTACTCGCTACCTTCCCTGCCTGATAAAACCCATACTTGCACTCGCTCCGTTTCCTGCGCGAGTACCCATTAAGTGGATACTCGTGAATATCCACTGATACTTTCTAAAAACTAGAAAAATAAATAAAAAATAAAAAAATTATTTTTTGTGTTGTAGACAATCATAAAGTGCTGCAGATATCATTTTGAATTTATAAATTTAAATTTATAAATTAAAGAGTTATTGTTTAAAATAATCACTTTAAACATAGATTTTAATTATCCTAACAATTTTTCTAAAAAAAAATAATTTAAAAGCCCACAAACTTATGTTCCTTTTCTCTTGTAATATAATTGTATAAGATTTCTCCCGTAATGAACAATCTTTTTGAAAATCTTGGATAAATTTTATGCAATTTTATCTATATTACTATATAAGGGTATTTGAGTAAATATATAATGGCAAGTAGCGAGTATCCACGGGTATAGATACCATGATACTTGTACCCGCCCCGTTAATAAACGAGTAGCGAATATGCCCGTTTAGAGTATCCGTGGGTACCCATTTAAAGTACCCATTTTCTACGTGTGGCGTTTTTTTGCCATCCTTATATCCAGTTAGTACAACTTTTGTCCATTTAAAATAATAATAAAAGATGAAAACGCTATTACCAATAGCGTATTGTGCACGTGTCCACCAAAAATGACAAGTGTTTGTCACGTGGGATACCTTAGTGGTAGTAGTATTTTCAGAAAATGCTACTGCCATTAGAGTATCCCACATGGCAGACACTTAAGCTTTTAGATTAAATTTTGAAAAATAAAATAAAAAAAGTTGATGTGGCATCAAATATTCCAATTTGACTAGCGTTTTCCACTGTTGACAACCCATTTTGATAATATGTTTCACAACAGCCCCAAATCGATAAATACTTTATAACAGTGACCTAATTTGATCAATCAGCCATTAATCTTAATCATCCATTTCAATTATACACTTTAGATTTGCTCCTCTTGTCTCTCACCTGATACACTATCTATAAGATGGATAAGATAAGAATGTGATAAATGAGATATCAGAGATAAGAGTGTGAGATAAGCGAAGCTCAACTATATAAAAGATGCTTTAGCTGGTTAACATGCCTCACTTCAAAATTATATTCCTAGCCTGCCCACACTTTGACTTGGTCCTTTCTAGAGCTGCTAAGGATACATAAATGTCTTAAGTTAAAAATTTTATCATTGGATGAATTGGAGTGGACAAATAATAATAACGAGGCCCATCAGTAATTGCAACTCATATGTGTTGCCTCTACTGAGTATTTTTCTTTATTTTCTTTCATGCTTGTATTAATTCCTTTTAAATGTACAAAATAAAGAGTTTGTTTTTCATTAGTTTGTTGTAACAAACTAAAGAAAAAAGATAGCTTGAATTGTATTATTTATGTTTTTTTTTTCTTAATTTGGGACTACAAGTTTGTACAAGTTTATTGACTTGTAACTACGATAATTGTAATGTGCATAGAAGCATTCTTATTGATTTGCTGCTCAAAATGGAAAGAAAAAATAAATTAACAACTAAATGCACTTTAAAGGTAGCATGTTTTAGTTGCTTCCTTTCATCGGCAAATGCCAATAACAAAAACAAATAATTTTTTTAAAAAATAAACATAATTTAATTATTCAAAAATAAATAAACATATGTATAAGTAGAGAAGGGAAATCAGAAATGGAAAAAAAAAAAAAAAACCTTTGGTGGAAGTGGGACGTACCTCTTATTATGAGTTGTGTGATTCTTTGACTTTGCCATCTTTGCAATCAAGTAGCACAATATCATAACTACCCTATTAAGATTTTGCTTTTAGCTGAGAAATTGAAAGTATAACCCAAAAGCATGTTACAACTTAGTGTGAAATCGCAACAAAATCATATAATAAAATAGTATAGGAAAAAGGGAAAGAAAAAAAAAACTCATCTTATTGTGGTGGCCGACGGTGGTGACTATAATTTGCAAGTTAGGTTTCTATAAAGGAGGGATTTTTCTTGAATTTTCTTGAGGGAAAATGTAGAGGGGAATGTAAGAATAATGTTGATCAATTTATTTTTCCAAACCACAACCTAAATAAACCAGAAACGACATCAATGTTGGTGACCAGAAGGATGAGTGACTAGAAAAGGAAGTAGAATGAAAATAAGGTTGTGGATTTCAGTAGGGTTTCGCAATTTTCATTCGATGGTGCACAATCAATATACATCTTAGATGAATCTAAGTCGTTAGAATAAAACATTAGTATTTCTGTGAATATTAGTGAGAAAAGTGTCTAAAGCTCCATCTTAAATGTTAAAGTATAGATTAGTGGCTTCACTGTCTCACTCGGTGAACATCTTATGTCATCATAGTGTTAGTGTTGGCATCATACGCATCTCAGCACTTCAGAACACTAGCGTGCCTATCAAGTACTGATAAATATTGAAGGTCAAGTTAACACATGAATTAAAATTGTATAATTTGAAAATATGAACACCAAAATTAAGTAATTAAAAATTGAGAAATTAAAATCACCTTAATAATATATTATAAAGACTAAAAGTATAATTATGTCTTTTTTTCATTTTTTAAACCAAGTAACTCAAAAATTTTAAAAATATATTAAAAACCATAGCAATAATAATCTACACAAATTATAATACACAATTTGGAGATTGAGAGTCTCACCCTCTTCATTTCTCAATTAGACATTTTCAATATTCTTTCTCTTCTCTCTTTTGAAACTGTATTTCACACATTTTTCTCGCAACTACCCCAAAATTTTTTTTCAATCATTTCAAATTACTCTCATTTTATCTTTATCTGCATACTTGGATTGTTTGACCAGGGTGGCCAACTTTAACAAGCATTTGTGCCTTTCAGGCTTGACGCTTGAAGGTTTGTGGACTGTCTGATTAGGAAGGCCAACCGAGATACATAAGAGTCAAATCCTCAAGGATGACCTGAGATAATGGAATGATTGAGGGAAAGTTAACCATTATGCCACAATGCCATGGTATCATGAGTCCAGGCCCACAAATCTAGTAGACCTAAGCCCAATTAATAGGGTTTTGGTAACTTTTGACACATGGGTAAGGAACAATAAGTATCACTACACATGCAAACAATATGCACCACTTTTTGACATACAACAGGAAATAATTATGCAAGTCGTTAGAGAACACATAGTATAAATGGGCGTTATGCCTTCACTATCATGCCTAGGTCATGCATAGTAGGACTCACCGAGGTTTATTGAGTCTTTCTTTAGCTTTAGGATTCCTCAAGGGTTGTGTTCTCTAGTGTGAGCAATAGTTAATCTTCTCAATCACTATCAATCTCTTTTCATATCTACTCTATTTTATTTCTATCTCTAAATTGAATTTCAATATTTTTTTAAAAAGAAAGCGCCAATAGTGAAAAAGAAATCTTGTATTACAATGTATTTCTATATCATACATTAGAATACACAACTTAGAGAGTGAGATCTCATTATCTCAATTAAACATTCTTGATATTTTTTCTCTTGTTTCCTTTAAATGTGTATTTCACAAACTATTTGTAATTTGCTAAAAATTTTATTTCTCGATCATCCCAAACTACATTCCTCTTTCTTTATGTATAATTGATCTTTTTAACCTTTTTTTTTTCTTTCAATATACCATCTTTTATCCCTATTTCTAAAGTAAATTTCAATAATTTTTCTTAAAAAAATTATCAATAATTAAAAATAAACATATATCACAATTTAAATTACTATTATAAATATAAAATATAATTTATATATTTAAAGATATTTATTTATAATAAATTTTAATTATAATATAAATTTTTGTTTAAAAATATTTATTTATTATAAATTTTAATTATATAAAGATAATGCAAAGGATAAAATAATACTACTGTTTTGGTAAAAGTAATGTGTAAACTATAGAGACTAATCCGCAAAAGCAGAGTACCGTGAAACGGCAACTTCTATTAATAACAACAGTAGACGAGTGGATTGTGGTTCAAGGAAAACTCCGGTAGTTGTACAAGGAGTGGACTTTGTGATATTGTTGGCGTTGCTCCTTACCATTTGGTTGTCTTATGTTCTCAGTTTCCATCCAGCAGGTTGTTCTTCGTTATTGTCTCACTGGCACTCATTCTAAGCTTTCTTCTCATGATTGTGTCGGCATCCTTCAGCTACGATGTGTTCCTCAGCTTCAGAGGCTGTGATACTCGCTACGGTTTCACCGGCAATCTCTACAAAGCTCTACGTGACAGGGGAATCCATACCTTTATCGACGAAGAGGAGCTTCAAAGAGGGGATGAAATCAGACCAGCACTTATCCAGGCCATTCAAGAGTCTAGGACGGCCATCCTTGTGTTCTCCAACAACTATGCATCTTCTTCGTACTGCTTAGACGAACTTGTCAAAATCATCGAATGTGTTAAGGCAAAGGGTCGGTTGATTTTGCCCATTTTTTATGACGTAGAACCTTCTCATGTGCGACATCAGACCGGAAGCTATGGAGAAGCACTGACTATGCTCGAGGAAAGGTTCACAAACACCAAGTAACAAGGAAAAGCTCAAGGATAACATGGAGAGGTTGCAGAAATGGAAGATGGCTCTTAACCAAGCAGCTAACGTGTCCGGCGAGCATTACAAACTTGGGTACCCTTGTTTAACATTTTGTTTCTTTAATTTTCTGTTGTCTAATCATTTATGTTACACAGTCAAAGATCTGATATGATTGTAATTACCGTTCAATATTGTAATTAACTTAATTCAGGGCACCTACTTAATATAGGAAAGATACTTGCCTAGTTTCTAGGGATTTAGCTTAATCTTCTTCTAATGTTGTGTTTGTGTAACTGACTATGTATAACTTGTATATCTCTCTCTCACATTCAATGAAAAGAGCGTGACCTGAGAATCACTTACAATTTAATTCATTGTATGTCTAAAAATATGAATTAATTCAAGTGATGTAATTTATCAATACATGGATTTCATGCTTTTAGTGTGACTTTACAAAAAAACTTCTCTCATTGGGCAGAAATGAATATGAACATGAGTTTATCGGGAAGATAGTTAAAGAGGTCTCCGACAAGATTAACCGCACACCTTTACATGTTGCGGATTACCCCGTTGGACTGGAGTCTCAAGTGCAAAAAGTAAAGTCGCTTCTGGAATTTGGATCTGATATTGAAGTCCTCGCTGTAGGGATTTATGGAATAGGCGGAATGGGCAAAACAACACTTGCTCGAACAGTTTATAATTCAATTGCAGACCAATTTGAAGGTTTATGTTTTCTTGATGATGTGAGAGAAAACGCAATTAAACAAGGGTTAGTACATCTTCAAGAGATGCTTCTGTGTGAAATAGTTGGAGAGAAGGATATTAAGATAGGAAGTGTTAGCAAAGGAATTTCAATAATAAAGCATAGGCTCCAGCGAAAGAAGGTTCTTCTAATTCTTGACGATGTTGACAAGCTAGAACAATTGCGGGCTACTTTTGGAAGGCCTAATTGGTTTGGTTCTGGCAGTAGAGTCGTCATAACTACTCGGGACAAACATTTGTTAGCAAGTCATCGGGTTGACAGAAAATATGAGGTGCAGGGTTTAAATGAGGAAGAAGCAATTGAATTGCTTAGTTGGAATGCTTTTAGAGATGACAAAGTTGATCCAAGATACAAGGACATTTCTAACCAAGCAGTAGCTTATGCTTCTGGCCTTCCACTGGCTTTGGAAGTAGTAGGTTCCCTCTTGTTTGGGAAAAGCATAAAAGAATGGGAATCTGCATTAGATCGGTATAAAAAATTTCCTCATAAAAGGATCCAAGATATACTTAAGGTAAGCTATGATGCTTTAGAGGAAGATCAGCAGAAAATTTTTCTTGACATCGCTTGTTGCTTGAAAGGATATGAATTGGCAGAGGTTGAAGATATACTTTGTGCTCATTATGGTGTTTGCATGAAATATGGCATTGGAGTGTTGGTTGACAAATCTCTCATAAAAATTAAGAATGGATGTGTGGCACTTCATGAATTGATAGAGGTTATGGGTAAAGAAATTGATCGGCTAGAATCACCGAGAGAGCCTGGGAAACACAGGAGGTTATGGTTCCATAAAGATATAATTCAAGTTTTAGCAGAAAATACAGTGAGTAAGACTGAGATGGATGATTCAGTCTTCCATTTTTAACCTTGATTTATCTCTTTGACTATTATCTGCTCACATAACTGTTGTTTTTGTGATTTGTTTGTGCTTTTTGTGTTGACAGGGGACTAGTGAGATTGAAATCATATGTTTGGGTTTCCCCTTATTTGAAGAAGATGAAGAAGTGTATATAGAATGGGATGGAGAGGCCTTCAAGAAGATGGAAAACCTCAAAACACTAATTATTAGAAATTGTCATTTTTCTAAAGGTCCCACACATCTTCCAAACAGTTTAAGAGTATTGGAATGGTGGACATATCCATTACAGGATTTACCAACTGATTTTCATCCAAAAAAACTTGACATATGCAAATTACCCAAAAGTTGCTTTATGTCACTTGACTTAGCTGGCTTATCGAAGGCAAGTGTAATGAGTTTATTTCCATGATCATGTATATTAATTACTCACTTAAAGATTGTTCATTTGGTTCTTATTTCTTTATTTTTCCTTTTTCTTTCGCAGAAGTTCATGAATCTGACAGTTTTAAATGTTGACGAGACTGAATGTTTAACACAAATACCTGACATATCCAGTCTCAGAAATTTAGTAAAATTGTCATTTGAATGTTGTGAGAATTTAGTTGCAATTCACGATTCGGTGGGTTTCTTGATAAACTTAAAATCTTGAGTGCTTTTGGTTGCAGCAAGCTTATGAGTTTTCCACCCATCAAGTTGACCTCTCTTGAACAACTTGAACTTTCATTGTGCTCAAGTCTTGAGAATTTTCCAGAAATATTAGGAAAGATGGAAAATATAACACAGCTTGAGTTGAAGTATACTCCTATAAAAGAATTCCCATTTTCATTTAGAAATCTTACTGGACTTCGAGCTTTAGTGCTGGTTGGCTGTGGAAATGTTCAGTTACCAAGTAGCATTGTCATGTTGCCAGAACTGGCTGAGATTTTCGCTCTAGAATGCAAAGGGTGGCTATTGCCAAAACAAGATGAGGATGAAGAAAAAGTGAGCTCAATTTCTTCAACTGTAAAATGTCTCTGTCTCTGGGGCTGCAATCAATCAGATGATTATTTTCCCATGGCTTTAGCCTGGTTTGGTAATGTAAAAGAGTTAGAGCTATCAAGCAATAACTTTTCATTTCTTCCTGAATGCATCAAAGATTTTAGCTCTTTAACATTACTCAATTTGGATAATTGTGAGCGTCTTCGAGAAATTAGAGGAATTCCACCAAATTTAGAATATTTCTCTGGGGGAAATTGCAAGTCCTTGAGTTTCTGGTGTATAGCCATGTTATTGAATCAGGTTGTTTTTAAATGTATCTTTTGATTTGATAGTTTGACAATTGATAATGTACTTAATGTTGCTTAACTTGTGCATTATTTATGACTATCAGGAACTGCATGAAGCTGGAAATACCATGTTTTGTTTGCCTGGAGCAAGGATTCCAGATTGGTTTGAGCACCAAAGCATAGGACCGTCAATATCTTTCTGGTTTCATAACAAGTTCCCTGCCATGGCTCTTTGTTTTGTTATTGGGCCAATGGGTGAGGACTCTATTTTGTTTAGACCCATCATGACCATCAATGGCAACACAGTGGAGATACAGTTCTTAACTGAAAAAAGGTTTTGTTTCGACTTCCCAGTATTAGATGATCATATACTTATCATTGGTACAAAATACATGAATTTCGGAGATAATCTGGATAAAGCAGTTTCAAAAACTGAATGGAATCATGTGGCGGTTTCCATTGGTATTGATTTTGAACCAACCCCTAAGGAAATGATTGTCAAGCGAACTGGACTCCACATAATCAAACCAAAAAGTAGCATGGACAATATCCAATTCACTGATCCTTATAACCAACCATCCTTGAAAGAGAAGCATAGATTGCTGGATATAGGAGATTGTCATAAACAAATGATACAGCAGCAAAGTATGGTTTCATTGGAACCACATGTGGGACAGGGCAGAGAGTCACTTTCATCGCTTCCACCTCAAGCATGCAAAAATAACGTGAATTGGGATTCAGATTCAACAGGAATAAGTAGCACCACCGATGTCCAAGGTATTGTGAATTAGGATTCAATTTGTTTTTTAAGTAAATCAAAATAAATTAAATTCTGCTAGATTATGAATTAGTAAGAAAATATATTTTTTTGACAATTGATTTAATCAGTATGTTTGTAAACTATTTGACTTCCTAAGTTGAAACAAATTATTCAAATTTATTATCCCAACAGGCTGTGAAATTGCATCACGAAATTTACGGTTGGACATGGGAGTTTTGCAATTTGTGCAGCAGCGAAAGAGATTGGCTATTTTGGGTTTATTGCAACAACGGCGCATGGCTTCATTGGGTTTACTGCAACGACGGGACAAAGACCAGCTTTCATTGCTTTCTCCTCCATCACTGGAGTTAATGAATGAGAATGTGAGTTGGGATTCAAAGTTGATGGTATCATGGCAGAGGAGTAGCATCACCAGCGTCCAAGGTAAGTTTGTTTGTGTCATATTTTTGTTTGTGCATTCCTATTACTAATGACAAAATGGTAACTTGCCACTGTAAGAGAAATTCATTGCTATTAGATGATAAACTAAATGGTAATAAAATGTTACAAAAGATTATTTGTAAAATTTGATTTGACCATTGTGTTTGTGTTTGTAACTTCATAATTTGAAATAATTTGTTCAACTTAATAATTCAAACAAGCAACATCATTGCATCAAGTATTCAAGATAGAGAAAATAGATATATTAGGTTTCACCTTTGACTTTTTCTTTATTAATGTTGTAGCCTATTTCTTTTAAGGAAAAGAGATTTTGTTTTCTTTTCCAAGGATATTTGATGGATTTCAGACACTGGCAAAGGTTTTGCAGTGAATTAAACCCAATTTTTTTTTTAATTCATTGGAAAGAATTAAACCCAATTTTCCTTATTCTTACAACAGTTATACTGTTAAAAATATGGTAAAGATTTATGGATTAGTTTTTTTTTTTTAAAAAAAAAAAGTCATTCTTATATTTCTAGACCTCATTTTTGAGGTTATACCAAAATTAACTCTTAGAAATAAAAGGAAGAACTGTACTTTTAATCTTTTGGTGTTCAATAAATTGAGTGCATAATATTAACAACTTAATCTATTCACCGCTGATGTGGAGATAGGAAAACAAAGACAAGGAACAAGTTGTACTCTTATAATGCTTTCTGATTGTCAGGTTTGCGAGAGCAACATTGGCCTTCCACCATGAAACAAAACTTTGAAGTTCATAAAGACGCAAATGAAGCCAAAGGGAAGGAAATGGTAGAGTGCAACAGTAATAATGGAAATGACAATGGCAGAATCCCATTAATGGAGCAGCTACCCATGACAAAGGTTAGAGGATATTGATGTCATTTCAAAGTGATATATTAATCTCTACTTAATCTATTTTTTGTGTCGTTTTATATTTTTGAGGGACTAATTTAATGAGAAAATGTTTAAAAAATTATATGATAATGTTTTAGATTTTTGAGAGACAGAATGACCAAAATTTTCAAAATAATAATGTGGTCATCTGTGTACCTTTAACGAATAGAGAAAAAAAAAAAGAAGAATATGTGTTACCTTTAAAGCAACAACTTAAAGATTTACCCTTAAAAAAATAGAAGAAAGGTTTGTGTAAAATTTGCAATAAATTTGGAAGAGGTGCAAGTAATTTATTCTAAATAAATATAACGCTTTTTCATAACAAAACTGATAAGATTTATAAATTGCTAAACTTAGTGTAAGTTACCATTGAGAACATTTGGTAGAGTGCATCTTTAACCTAACGCCAATGAAGGTACATTCAAATCTTTAAAAAAGAAAAAACCTAGATTGTCCAAACTCAATTCAAATATTAAGCTGATTAATTTTTTTCCCACTTTATTTTTGTTGGTGATTGAATCCTATTTTAGGAAATAAGGTTCTGATTCCCAAAATTAATCTGATTTTTAGAATCAATCAGAATCATTTGACTTGAGGAGATTATCTCTCCTGTTTCCAGGCGTAAATTAGTGTACATATCCTGACCTACTTTTTCCTAATGGTACCTCTACATTGTAATCAACTCAATATGGTGAAATAAAATCCTTTTTCTCCCCATGCTATCTGTCACGACCCATTCTAGGCTGTTGCACATACTAACACTAACTAATGACTTTTCATTTGGCAAGCCTACAAATCTCACTGAATTAGGAACACATGCTCTAACAATCCAAAAAGTTTAATAAAGATTGACAGAGTTTCCTTTTTATCTTCAACATCTCAAACATAATAATCATCTATCAATTACTGAATAAAGGTAGCTAAGATTTATCAAACTCTTTCAAATATAATAATTGTCATGAGTTCTCAAAATAGAGTTATCCAACTATAACATATCAAGTCTAATGAATTGAATGTAATGCAAGAAAAAAAAAACACTCTTATCCCTATAGCTGCATCATACTGAAGTCGAAACAAATATTAGCCACCACCAGAAATGCAGGGACCTACCTAAAAGTAAAACTCTAGGGAAGATCTACAAATCCCAGTAACTAGCTACTCTACCACTTGTGAATATGAGGGAAAAAGGAAAGAATAAGGCAAGTCAAAGAGACTGAGTGAGAGCATAATAAACAAAGTGGACAGGAAGGAGAAGCAGACATAGCATGAGATTTTACATTCAAATACAAACTTACAATGATAATTAATAAAAAGTAAAATACGACATAACCCACTTTGTAAAATTGATATTTATTCTCTTGGGAACTCGTTAGGAAAAAGAAAAGAAAAGAAAAGAAAATAATCAAGAATATACATTTTCTATGAAATTCATAACACCTACTCATATTGGGTTGCACATGAAGAATTATATCAATGCAAAATGAGAAACAAAAATATCACCCCCATTAGATTGAGTGTCATACATATCATGCATCGGGGCCTTGTCTCGCCCATATCTTATCACACTATGTGCACTTAGACCACATTATCTCTTTGTTGTGGCAAACTATATTTATGGGGCTACAGGCACTTAGGCTCGCTGCATTTTTTCTTAGTTGCAACGAACGATTATTATAGGGACACGATGAGAAGTCAAAATCCACATTTAAAATACATTGTCAGAATTGTTCAAAACCATGGAACATCAATTTCAAAAGCAATAAAATAATTTTTTACTAATCTTCATTTGCAAGTGCTCATAGGAACCATAGTCAAAGAGAACCTATCTTGAACTTTATTTTCTTCTCCTAAAAAAAAAACTAATAAAAATACTATTAGGTAGATTAGCTACTTACTGCTATAAAGAATCAACTTGGTCTCAATTAATGCCTTAAGAAGGAGCTATTGGAGCAATTTCCTCTTTTCAACCTTTAGAAATCCATTCTAAGTCATAATAATAATGGGTAATATAAATTTGCCAAACCCTCCCTCCTCAATTTACAAGGCCTAGAGTTTTAAAGGGACACATGAAACTACATTATACCCACACTCACCAACTACCTATGCCAAAAGTGAAATTCTAAATCTCATGAGTTATGGGTTTACCTCAGAATTCAAAATAAGCAAATTCTCAATGGTTTTCCTATCTCTTGAAGAAGCAACATTGACCTTTCCTCCTTATGGGTGCAAAAGAATTGAGATGAGAATATAAGAAATTAAAGGAAGAGGGTGGAAGAAGAGACAATGGTAGAATGGGTTTCCCCGTCACCTTCCTTTCTCCCTTGCCATTGCTGCAATTGTGGGTTGGTGTGATTTCTAAAATTTATTTTGGTGTTTTGGAATGAGGTTTTCTAATATTAGTTACTTGGTTTCAAATATGAATATTTACAGTTTATTATACTACTTTTAAAATATTTACAAGCCCATGGAAGCTAATAACATCACTCAAATTACAACTATGAAGCATAACAAACTTGAAGCCCTTAGATTCTACTTAGTAAATTGGGTAATGGTGTGTAAACAATACTATAGACTTGCAGTAGAGAACCCAGCTATGTGCATATCCTATCAGAATCCAAACAATCATCTAAGTCTAACTGACCCAATTATAGAATTCCATCTAACTAGTAGAATCAGTTATCTACTAAGTGACAACAAAGCACGACTAATAACATGCCCCCATATTGGTCTTCTGCATTCTGCATATTGTGAAATCTAATACCTATTTATGCATCATCAAATTTACTTTCCAATCTATGCAGTATCACATAAAATTGAACAAATTCATATGCATTGGAATGTTCAGTATGTTTATCTTCTTCTTATTTTATTTTTTTAAGTAATGTTTATAAAAGGTTATCGTTTGATGTTGAAAAACATTTGCATTCTCATGATTCACTGGTTCTTTAGAAATGAATATTGGTAAAATAAATTTTATTTAATATTTGAATTCATTAGAGAGCGTGTTTTACTCTTGCAATATAATTTATTATTAAACTCAAAATTAAGTTAAAAGGTGCCGTTGAGTCATTAGAAAATTTTAACACTTGGAGGCGAGAAGCTCGGTTTTCAAATAACATGAGACCTTATATATTTATTGCAACAGATATTTCATGTGTATCTAATAGGGATATGATCAAATCAATTTTGAATACTGATTATGTCTGTAGAAAGTTATATATTTATATATTTGGTTTACTTGATCTTAAAAATATTTGAGAAACACTGATAATAAACATGAAATATCATGGTTAGTCATGTAACTTTGTATCCAATGAAATAGGAGGATCATGTGCTTAGCAAGAAATACCAACCTGCCTCGAGTATGGCTTGGGATCCAATGGAATTGGCATATCTTGTATATATCCAGAAGACCAAACGACAAAAATTCTGTAAGTGATAACGGTTCTCATGTGATGGGATCTGAATCTGATAAAAGAAGTAGCAATTAGCAATTCTGGTTGTGTGCTTTAATCCTCTAGTTGCGTCAATCTGTTCTTCCTCCTTGTTGGAACTAATTTATTGCTATGTTGGAAGTAGTTCCGGTTCTTCTTCTGCAAGTTGTAGCATGGTAAATTGGGAATTGTTGTATTTTGTCAAGCTCGGAAAGATAAATGCAAAATCAATGGCCATGATGACTACTAAGCTTTACATCAAAATGTAAATATCTTTAAAAAAATGGTAATAACCACGGGTTCTACAGACATGGAATTCCACTAAAATTATTCTTTAAGCAGTAGAAGAAAGGTCTCTTGGACATGAATTTTATATATCAGGTAAGATCTTGAGGTCTATAGCCTTGAGCATATTTGTGCAATTTTGTCCTAACAGTTAATTTGTTTCTCCAAATGCTGTATAGGAAAACCAGATGAGGACTAAGGAGATTATGATATTATCTTTTACTGAGGATCTTAACCTTTAAAGGAAAAAAGCCACAAATCCAATGACGGATCCAGAAACCTATCAAAAGGGGGCCGGAAATTTTTTAATAATAAATATTAAATAAACATTAAATCATAATAGTTAAATACATTATACTGTTTATTTAAGTTATGAATATCATTCTTTTAAAACATAAAATTAATCAACAATAAAATATGTTTCGAACTTCAATTATTCTCTTAATATAAATAATCAAGCAATCAGTTAAAAATCTATCTTTGATCAAGTCATAACAATATATAATTTCAAAGAGTCGAGGGAGCAGGGGAGGGCAAGGCCCCTGCTTGCCCCCCCTTGGATCCATCACTGCACAAATCACTTTATTTTTATTGGTCATTAATGATAAAAAAATACATTCCTTGCTGCAACTACTTGTAAGCTTGTAGTGAGACATTGTATGCAGCTGATGCTCTCAAGTCAGGGATTACTCTGTTCATGGGCAGTAGCCAGTAGCCCTCTTTTGACTCCCTACTTAATTTGTGTTTTTGTCACCAAACACTCGGCTAGGAGAAAAGAAATCAGAAAAAAAATATCTTCCCCCTACTGGGTGGAACCCGATGACATACAATACAATTGTAACGACGTTGAAACAGGAATGGCTTAAGATCATGCATATGTGTACAAGCACATGCTGGAGATAACTGCTTCTCACCAATGATGTAGCGTAGAGCATGAGTATAGTTTATTTATCTTTTTATAGAACAGCCCCATCCTTGTCTCTTTTACTTTATTAGACGGACAAAACTTACAATCAATTCTATAGGTACTGTTTGTGTTGTTTTTAATTAGAATTAGAGTTTCATTTCAGTAATAAAATAAAGGTTTGCATTAAAGGTTTATGTAAATTATCGAGATAAAACTCTAATTTTAATTGAAAAATATCACAAATAACACTTATAAAACTGTATGTAAGTTTTGTCTTTATTAGACTATTACTTGCCTGAGTTAGATTCCTTTAAGACCTCCGTAATTGTATTTTTTGTGGAGTTAATGCTTCAAGAGCCTTTACAACAATTTCAGTATATTGTTGTGCACCATTTCATAAATAGCACTTTGCAATATCCTTGTCCACAAAAGTTCCCGTTGGCTGAGCAATTAGCATTAACAATATTTCTAAAGATAGCATCCGAACTGTGAATTGTTAAAATAGTAGCAGTACTATTTTGTTGTGGTAAATTATTGTAAAAAAAATTCTTTTTAATGTTTCTTTATCATGATTTCCTTCCCATGTATTGAGCTCATTCCACGTGTATTGTGGTAAATAGTAGTATTGAAGCTTCATTTCCATGTGTATTTATGTGTGTTTAATTGTATAAAAATTATTTTTAACCCGAACAATGAAATCTATTATCTATTTACTATCTAGGAAAACATAGTCCTTTACATCCATGTGTTAGATTTCTATGTATTTCATTTCTCACTCATTTTTCTATTGCTGAAACCTAACTTTTATCACACTAATACGTGGACCAGAGCTATGTATGGGCATTTTTTGTATGGGAAATTATGTTTTTAATTGCTTGTAAACAATGTTTATTACTTTTAATTGTAAGAGAAAATAATACGTGCACTAACAATGTAATTTTACACTGTTAATCAATTAAAAATTGCCACGTATGTTTACTTAATTACTTTTTTATTCTTATAATAACTAACTTAAAAATCATCTTAACATAATTTGTGATTAGTTGACAGTGTAAAAGATTTTTATTTTATACTGTCAATGTATAGATTTCAAACTCTTATTGTAAATACCCACATAATGAAAACGCCTTTGAATTCAAATTTTGTAATCGCAATGGAATCTAGTCGGTGATGCTTCTTGCTCAGCAAAGGTATCTATGCTTTTTGTATCTGATTCTTCCATTTATGCTCGTGTGTGACTTTTTGTGCATTTCCTCGTTCTCGCTTTTTAATTCTGATTTATAATTCATTACCTTTCATCTGATTTTATCAATTCGACTAGTACTCGTTACGCAAGGGTTTGATTTTATCATTTCCTGATTTTCTGTTTATCATTCGTGCTCGATAGAGGAAAGTTATATTGCTCATATGTTTGATTTGACTGCCCTCTTTCTTTTACAAGGATTCTGCAATGACCGAATAATGGATGGGCAACATTTCATATTTGATTGTTTTAAATTTTAATAGTATTATTAACCCAAAAAAAAAATAGTAGAATTAATTTTAAATATATCTACTTTTATACATTTTTTACGCTTGAATAAATTAAGGGGGAGGAGATCCCATCTAAGGTGAAAAAGGTTTTTGCACTCAAAGAGCGCTTAAGAGGTACTTACAACCTGTCAAATGCAAGATTTTGTCTTGCTCCACTAGACCAATCTCTTAGAGTTATGTTAATGTAAAGAGAATGTTATTTGTACAATAACTCATAATTTTTTTTTTGTCTATCTCTTTCTTGTACATCATTTATTACATATCATAATAATAGAGAAAGATAGACACAAGAAGTGTTGTACAAATTGTTATATGAATTGTTGTACATGTATCATATCTCTAATATAAGTACCACAAAGGTACAAGAAAAGTACTAGTAACACATTTTCTAACATACTCTTTATTATGAGAGAGATTCATTAAATAAAAAGAGAGATTCATTAAAATTTGTGATTTTCAATAAATGTCAACCAATAATAGAGGGTATGATTAAAAGAGTGTTAAAGAGTGTATTGCTAGCATTTTTCAAGGCACAAACCTTTTATTTACTTGTCTACTATAAATTATAATATACATAACTAAGGGCCCGTTTGGGGTAGTTTTTGGTTGAGTTTTGAAATTTTCAAAAACTATAACCAGTTTTTAGTTTTTAAAAATTAGTTTTAGTTTTTTTTTTCTAATTTTTAGTTTCAAAATAAACTCACTTTGAAATTTCTTATTCTGTTAAAACTAGTTTAAGAATATGTTTGTGTGGTGATGATAGTGGTAGTGGTGACGACAATAATAATGGTGGTGGTGGTGGTAATGTCGACGGTGACGGTTGTGGCAGTGCCAACGGCGGTGGTTGTGGCGGTATCGGTGGTGATCGTGGTGGTGCCAGTGGTAATGGTGGTGGCAGAGTCAGTGGTGGTGGTGACATTGCCTATGGTGGTGGCAGCAGCGCTGGTGGTCGTGGTCGTAATTATGGTTGTGGTGGTGCTGGTGATGATGGTAGTGGTGATGAAGCTTGTGGTGGTGGAAGCGATGCTAGTGGTTGTGGTTGTGGTTGTGGTAGCAGTGATGGGTCATAGTTGTGGTAGCGTTGATGGTGGTGGCGATGCCAGTGGTGTGGTAGTTATGGCAGCGATGATAGTGGTTGTGGTGATGGTGGTAGCGGTGGTGGTCGTGGTGGTGGTGGCTACGAAGATGGCGGCAGCAGTAGTGGTGGCAATGACAGTGGTGGTGACAATGGCAGTGATTGTGGTGGTGGTGGTGGCAAGAAAGGCTATTGTCAAATATAATGATTTGTATTTTTTTAAATAAACCAAAATTCACAAATCCTTTTTTCTTGGTTTTGAAAATGAATATAAAAGTGTTTTGAAATTGAGTTAAAACTATTTCAACTCTATTTTAGCCAAACGCGTTTTGTTTCGAAAATTGCATTTAAAAACCAAAAACTAAAAACTTGCAATCACTCAAACAGGGCCTAAGAGAGTGAATCTATCACTTTCTTCCTATAATAGGTCCACATATAAGAAAGTGGGGCAGCTGCCCCACAAATTTTTAACATTTCTAATTATAATCTTATAACTTGAAATATAGTAAAAAAAATAAAATCATAATATGAGTATTAACCCCACAAATTTGCTCTTAGTATCATTATTTTTATTCTTCCAATTAGACATTCTCAATATTTTTTTTCCCTTGGATGTGCATTTCATGCACTATCTCCACACTTTAGCCAAAAAAAAATAAATTCTCAACCATTTCAAATTATCTTTCTTTTATCTTTATCTATATACTTAAAATTTTTAACTGGCTATCCCTTTTAATTTACCCTATTTTATCTCTATACTTAAAGTGAATTTCAATAGTTTTTTTTCTAAAAAAATATTATCAATAGTTAAAGATAATCTTATATCAAAATTTAAATTATTCATTATAAGTCCAAAATCAAATTTATATATTTAAATATATTTATTTATTATGAACTTTAATTATAATATAATTTATACATTAAAAATTATTTATTTATTATTTAAATTTTAATTATATAAAAATAAAAAATTATCACATATAATGTACAAACTAATAAGTATTTCTCCCAAGTTAAAATTTCTAGATCTGTCATTGTTTCCTCCATTCTCTTAATTAAATATTTTTAATATTATTTCTTTTTTCTTTGAAGGTACATTTCACACTATTACTCCATAACTAGCCCCAAAAATATTTTTTAATCATCTCAAACTATTTTTTATCTTTATTTCTATACTTGATCTTCTTAAACACTTATCCTTTCAATTTACTCTATTTTATTTTTATCTATAAATTGGATTTCAATAATTTTTTAAAAGAATCTATCAATATTTAAAAATAATTTTATATCACAATTTAAATTGTTCATCATAAATCTAAAATATAATTTATATATTTAAAAATATTTATTTATTATGAAATTTAATTATATAAAAATAAGGATTTAACTTCTACAATGCACATGTAAAAATATTAGTTTAAAATAATTTCTATCATAAAATATACTTCTATATTATAAATTAGAATATGCAAATTAGAGCGTGAGACTCTCACTCTTCCGTCTCTCTTAATTAGACATTTTAAAAAAAATAAAATTCTATCCTTTAGATTTACATTTTATACACTAACTCCAATCAAAAAACAAAAATCTCTCTCAATCATTTTAAAATTCTCTTCCTTTACCTTTTTGAGATTAATGTGCATACTTGATCTTCTTAATCATCTATTATTTGTATAAACTATAAAGTGACAATAATGTATTATATAAAGTGGAAATTTTAGATTTATTTATCAAATAAAAAATTTTAAAAGAAATTATACAAGTAGAAATACTCAAATCTCAATTAGCATTAACAATATTTCTAAAGATAGCATCCGAACTGTGAATTGTTAAAATAGTAGCAGTACTATTTTGTTGTGGTAAATTATTGTAAAAAAAATTCTTTTTAATGTTTCTTTATCATGATTTCCTTCCCATGCGTATTTGAAGCTTCATTTCCCACGTGTAGTGTGGTAAATAGTAGCATTGAAGTTTCATTTCCATGTGTATTTATGTGTGTTTAATTGTATAAAAATTATTTTTAACCCCAACAATGAAATCTATTATCTATTTACTATCTAGGAAAACATAGTCCTTTACATCGATGTGTTAGATTTCTATGTATTTCATTTCTCACTCATTTTTCTATTGCTGAAACCTAACTTTTTATCACACTAATACGTGGACCAGTGCTATGTATGGGCATTTTTTGCATGGGAAATTATTATTTTTAATTGCTTGTAAACAATGTTTATTACTTTTAATTGTAAGAGAAAATAATACATGCACTAACAGTGTAATTTTACGTTGTTAATCAATTAAAAATTGTTACGTATGTTTACTTTGTTTATTTTTATAATAACTAACTTAAAAATCATTCTTAACATAATTTGTGATTAGTTAACAGTGTAAAAGATTTTTATTTTACACTGTCAGTGCATAGATTTTAAACTCTTATTGTAAATACCCACATAATGAAAACGCCTTTGAATTTAAATTTTGTAATCGCAATGGGAATCTAGTCGGTGATGCTTCTTGCTCAGCAAAGGTATCTATGCTTTTGTATCTGATTCTTCCATTTATGCTCATGTATGACTTTTTGTGCATTTTCCTCGTTCTCGCTTTTTAATTCTGATTTATAATTCATTACCTTTCATATTATTTTATCAATTCAACTAGTACTCGTTACGCAAGGGTTTGATTTTATCATTTCCTGATTTTCTGTTTATGATTAGTGCTCGATAGAGGAAAGCTATATTGCTCATATGTTTGATTTGACTGCCCTCTTTCTTTTACAAGGATTCTGCAATGACCGAATAATGGATGGGCAACATTTCATATTTGATTGTTTTAAATTTTAATAGTATTATTAACCAAAAAAAATAGTAGAATTAATTCTAAATATATCTACTTTTATACATTTTTTACGCTTGAATAAATTAAGGGGGAGGAGATCCCATCCAAGGTGAAAAAGGGTTTTGCACTCAAAGAGCGCTTAAGAGGTACTTATAACCTGTCAGATGCAAGATTTTGTCTTGTTCCACTAGACCAATCTCTTGGAATTATGTTAATGTAAAGAGAATGTTATTTGTACAATAACTCAAAATTATTATTATTTTTGTCTATCTCTTTCTTGTACATCATTTATTACATCTCATAATAATAAGAAAGATAGACACAAAAAGTGTTGTATAAATTGTTATATGAATTGTTGTACATCATAACTCTAATGTAAGTACCACAAAGGTACAAGAGAAGTGTTAATAACACATTTTCTAACACACTTTTTATTATGAGAGAGATTGATTAAATAAAAAGAGAGATTCATCAAAATTTGTGATTTTCAATAAATTTCAACCAATAATAAAGGTTGTAATCAAAAGAGAGTATTAAAGAGTGTATTGCTAGCATTTTTCAAGGCACAAACCCTTTATTTACTTGTCTACTATAAATTAGAATATACATAACTAGGAGAGTGAATCTATCACTTTCCTCCTATAATAGGTCCACATATAAGAAAGTGGGGCAACTGCCCCACAAACTTTTTAACATTTCTAATTATAATCTTATAATTTAAAATATAGTAAAAAAAAATCAAATCATAATATGAGTATCAACCCCACAAATTTGCTCTTAGTATCATTATTTTTATTTTCTCAATTAGACATTCTCAATATTTCTTCTTTTTTTCCTTTGGATGTGCATTTCATGCACTATCTCCACACTTTAGCCAAAAAAAAATTCTCAACCATTTCAAATTATCTTTCTTTTATCTTTATCTATATACTTGAAAGTTTTAACTTTCTATCCCTTTTAATTTACCCTATTTTATCTCTATACTTAAAGTGAATTTCAATAGGTTTTTTTTTAAAAAAAACATTATCAATAGTTAAAGATAATCTTATATCAAAATTTAAATTATTCATTGTAAGTCCAAAATCAAATTTATATATTTAAATATATTTATTTATTATGAACTTTAATTATAATATAATTTATACATTAAAAATTATTTTTTGATTATTTAAATTTTAATTATATAAAAATAAAAAATTATCACATATAATGTACAAACTAATAAGTATTTCTCCCCACAAGTTAAAATTTCTAGATCCGTCATTGCTTCCTTCATTCTCTCAATTAGATATTTTTAATATTATTTCTTTTTTTCTTTAAAGGTACACTTCACACTATTACTCCATAACTAGCCAAAAAAATATTTTTTAATCATTTCAAACTATTTTTTATCTTTATTTCTGTACTTGACCTTCTTAATCACTTATCCTTTCAATTTACTCTATTTTTTTTATCTATAAATTGGATTTCAATAATTTTTTAAAAGAATTTATCAATATTTAAAAATAATTTTATATCACAATTTAAGTTGTTCATTATAAATCTAAAATATAATTTATATATTTAAAAATATTTATTTATTATGAAATTTAATTATATAAAAATAAGGATTTAACTTCTGCAATGCACATGTAAAAATATTAGTTTAAAACAATTTCTATCATAGAATATACTTCTATATTATAAATTAGAATATCCAAATTAGAGAGTGAGACTCTCACTCTTCCGTCTCTCTTAATTAGACATTTTTAATTTTTCTTTTCTTTTCTATCCTTTAGATGTACATTTTACACAATAACTCCAATAAAAAAAAAAAAAAATCTCTCTCAATCATTTTAAAATTCTCTTCCTTTACCTTTTTGAGATTAATGTGCATACTTGATCTTCTTAATCATCTATTATTTGTATAAACTATAAAGTGACAATAATGTACCGTATAAAGTGGAAAACTTAGATTTATTTATCAAATCAAAAATTTTAAAAGAAATTATACAAGTAGAAATACTCAAATCTTCTGTAAATTCATATATTGCTCAGAAAATAAATGTTGACAATTTCATATAATAATTATTATTTCTTGATTTTATTTTAAAATTAAAATTAATAAAGTTTACTTACAATTAGCTATATTTTGAGAAATATTAAATAAATGAAATTTATTATTAATTAAAAACAAAATATTAAATGAATTAATTATGACAACATAATAAGCAATTTAAATTATAAAAATAAAAAATATTTTTGTTAAATAAAATTATAATAATTTTAATAAATTAATTTTTTCTTAAAAAGTTTTTTATTGGAGTTTGCTGAGTTGGCCTCGATACACTTTTTTTTTTTTTTTTTGATAACATGCCTCGATAAGCATTGGAGTTCATTTTACACTCTAGTTAAATTCTGTTATTCTCATTCGAGGAAAAGGATCTTCTTCTCCATTTGTTTCCTTTTTTCATTTCTTCTGTTAGTATGATTTTAGAAAAACAAATGATCGTCTCTAATATTTATGTGTCATTTTTATTTCATTTACTTTTCCAAAATCACGGTAATTTAAAAAATGAAGAGCGAAAGAAGTGGAGAGGTCTTGGTCTTGATGTTTGATGTTTCACCTCAGAAAAAAATTAAGCAAGCGACAAGCCTATGTAATCTCAATTTTCTGTAGCTCAAACTCAAAAAGCAGATTCTTTCACTTTAAAAAACATAACATAATGAAGAAAAGGTCATCCAATAAAAAAAAATAAAACATCAATTTGGTATTTCACTATTATTATTTTTTTAAAATAGTCTTTAAACTAATAAAATTATATAAGTAATTTTTAAAATATTAAAATTTATCAATTTGGTTTTTGATAAAAGATTAATTTGAAAATTTTTTTAATATTTAAAAAATTATATAACAAGATTTCTAATGCTTTAAAATTATTTATATAATTTTATTAATTTAAAAATTATTTAAGAAAAAAGGTGATATTTAGTAACTAAATTGATAGTTTATTTAATAAGAAAAGGACCTTCACTGAGTAACTGAGCCAGTGTCCGCGTCCAGCCTCTGAGAAGCCATGGGAACACCGTACCCAACCCCCATCTCACCCTCCGAAATCCGCATCGGGTGGATCGGCATCGGCGTAATGGGCTTCGCCATGGCCTCTCGCCTCGTCTCCGCCGGCTACACCCTCTCCTTCTACGCCCGCAACCCCTCCCACCCCAACGCCCTCTCTCTCCAATCCCAAGGCGCCTCCCTGGCCCACTCCCCGGCCCAGCTGGCCCAATCCTCCGACGTCCTCTTCACCATGGTGGGCCACCCCTCCGACGTCCGCTCCCTCCTCCTCGACCCCCCGCCGCCGCCGTCGTCCCCTCCCTCCGCCCCAACTCCGTCGCCGTCGACACCACCAGCTCCCACCCGGACCTCGCCCGCCAGATCTCCTCCGCGGCGCGCGCCCGCGGGGCGTGGTCCGTCGACGCCCCGGTCTCCGGCGGCGACGTCGGAGCCCGCGACGGGAAGCTCGCGATCTTCGCCGCCGGGGAGAAGCCCGTGGTGGGGTGGCTGGGCCCGCTGTTCTCGATTCTGGGGAAGGCGACGTACGTGGGCCCCGCGGGGTGCGGGCAGAGCTGCAAGATCGCGAACCAGATCACGATCGGGGCGAACTTGATCGGGCTGAGCGAGGGGCTGGTGTTCGCGAGGCGCGCGGGGTTGGATCTGAAGGAGTTCGCGGAGGCGATCAAGGACGGCGCGGCGGGTTCCAAGGCGTTGGAGTTGTTTGGGGAGAGGATGATGGAGAGGGATTTTCGACCGGGGGGTTTTGCGGAGTACCAGGTCAAGGATTTGGGGATGGGGGTGGATGTCGTCGAAGGAGGGGACGATGCTGACGTTGTGGTCTTGCCTGGGGCCGCCTTGTGGAAACAGTTGTTTTCTAGTATGGTGGCTAATGGGCAGGGCAAGCTTGGCGGGCAAGGGATTATATCTGTTATTGAGAGGATCAATGGCATGAATGAATGAATGAAATTTGCAGTGGTATGTAAATTTTTTTAATGTGGCATGAAAATTAGAATTCTTAAGGTGGATCATGTAAGTGTGTTTAGTTTATGAGTTTAATGACTATACACTATCCGTGTAAAAAAATTTACACTGTTAATCAATTAAAAATCACCATTGGTGTGAGTTTTAAGGTAATTATTGTAAAAGTCAACAAACTTATCATACATGGTGATTTGTGATTGAATGACAGTATAAAACTGTTTTACACTGTCAGTGTATTACTTATTTTCTCTTAGTTTATTAGTCGGTGTTGTTTACCCTACAACTCTGATTTGCTTCTTTTGTTTGGGGATTGTATGAGAAGCAGAGTGCATTTTTATGTATTAACAATGTCTTTCTTATATTTCACTATGTGCATGTGAGAGCAATTATCAAAGTGTGAGCAATCTTGTATTAACAGCGGTATCTAGAGTTATTATTATTATTATTATTTAGGACCTACGTACGTAACAAGTGATTCTATATGGAGTTACAAGGCATATGAGGGAGTGAGTAATGATTGACTCTAATGGTTCTTTTCGGCCAACTTGCTTGTTCTTGATGGCAATAACTTTGAGAAGTGGTGTATCCAAATGCATGTCATCTTTAGTTTTAGGATGTGCTGGAATTTGTGAAGGGTAGCATTCAAAAATTGGAGGATAGCTCAACAAAAGCACAAAAGGCAGCTTACTAGGTGGCCAAGAAGAAGGATTGTAAGGCTCTCTTCTTGATCCATGAATGTGTTGAACTGTTGATCCTGCGAAATTTTAGAGATAACCTCTGCTAGCTTGGTGAAAGAGGCCCAAGCCATCTTAAACAAATCCTATGTCGGTGTAGAAAAGGTCAAGAAAGTAAGACTGCAAACCCTGCAAAGGCAGTGTGAATTGCTATTGATGACTGATCAAGAAATCATAGCTGAGTATTTTCCTTGAATCTAGACACTCGTTAATTTGATGAAGGCATGTGGTGAAAAGTTCTCATATCAAATGAGTGTAGAAAGGGTGTTGAGAACCTTCACCCCTCGATTTGATCACATTGTTGTGGCAATTGAAATATCATTGAAGAATCTAAAGATATTGAGGCAATGAAGGTTGAGGAGTTGTAGGGCTTCAAGGAAGCCCATGAACAAAGACTCAATGAAAGAAATGATGAAAAAGTAGAAGGACAAGCCTTGCATGCAAAAACCACTCGAAAGAAATATGGTGAGGTAGCAAGAACAAGAAGGGTAATGGAAAAACGAAAAAACATTAAATGGAAGAGTCATAGAATATAGGTCCAAGCAATGCCTTGTATCAAAATCACAATAAAGGCAACTCTAAGAAGAATGGAGTTGCATCAAGTGTGACAAGAAGAAATTCAACAAGAAAGGGGTGTTATGACTGTTAGAAGTGGGGACACTTTGTTAATGAATGTAGACGCAAAGGTATGCAAGATAAAGAAGATGAAGCTCAATTAGCACTTGATGAAGACTCAATCCATGTGTTGTTGATGGTAACTACCAAACCTGAAGCTGATTCCTCTAATCAATGGTACTTGGACATAGGTTGTTCAAACCATATGTCAAGGAGAAAAGATTGGTTCACTGATCGTAATGAGAATGTAAAAAGCAAAGTGAGAATTGCTGATAATTTTGTAGTCACGGTTGAAGGTGTTGGAAAAGTGATGATCAAGGGGAAGGATGGAATGAAGGTTTGCAATACAAATGTTCTTTATGTTCCTAATATGAATAACAATATGTTAAGCCTGGGACAATTGGTGGAGAAAGGATATTCTTTGACTTTGCAGCAGAATCATAAGAAGTTTTTTGATGCTTACAAGAGACTGATTTTGAAAGCTCCTTTGTCAAATAATAGGACTTTCAAGACTGGGATTCAAGTTCTTTGCAGGCTTGGTATGCAAGGGGTCATCTGTGTCATTGAAAGTATCAATGAGCGTGATTAAATGAACTCAAGGTGTTACCACATAGCGTGGCATTAAAATTGATTTTGTAACAATCATTCTAATTAGAGTTGATTTTAAAGTGAAGTAATTTATGTTTGAGTATTTTTATTCTAAAAGCAAGTTAGTAGTAAAATTTAATATAAAGCAAATGTTATTTAAAGTTGTGTCAATTCAAAATCAATTTGTATTCAAAATCAATTCTTCAATGTCATATTAAACACGTGAATATTTATCTAAAATCACATTGTTGTATGTTATAGATATTTCAAAAGTCTCATGTCCCACATTGTCTAGCTTGGGTTTCCATCTAGTGTTTATATATCAAATGTGATATTGGATCCCAAAGTAGCTAGCAAAGTGGAGGAGGCTCGCGCGCATGAGAATGGGCCTTATGGGCCTGTTGTAGTGCAAATCTGCCGTTCCCCCCCCTACGCGTGCGATCATAGGCCTCAAAATATTTTTAGTGGGCAGTTTTATAAAGGTCCCAGTGGCTTTTGATTTCTTCAACCTAAGACCTTTTTGCTCTAGGTTCCAAGACTACGGTGTTCTTTCTTGCCAGTTCTGAGCCTCGGATACGTTTCGAGATGATCCTGTTGTATCCTGGGGGACTTACGCGTACCGCGCGGATAAGTCCTTTAGGGCAATGCTATCGCACGCCTCAGGAATTGTCATACCGTCAGTCGGCTAACAATCTAAAGGACTTATGGCTGACGACATGCAAATTGACGCTGCTGTGCAACCTGCCCTTCCCGCCGTCTCGGTTGCTTACGCGAAATCGCTTCCCGACGTCTCAAAAATTGAGGTCTTTGCCGGCCAGAATTTTCGTCGATGGCAGGAACATGTTTACACCATGCTCGACATGCACGAAGTTATTTTTGCACTCACAACTCCAAAACCTGACTCTGCCGCAACAGATAAACAAATAGAAGATTGGACCCATGCGAATAAGGTATGCCGCCACACCCTAATTAGTACACTATCTAATGAGTTGTTCGATGTGTATTGTTCTTACAAGCAAGCGAAGGAGATATGGGACTCTATGGTACTAAAGTATACTGCCGAGGACGTGGTCAAACAACGGTTCATTATCGGAAATTACTACCGTTGGGAGATGGTTGAAGGAAAAGACATCAAAGTTCAAATAAATGAGTACCACAAACTGCTTGAAGACCTAAAGGTCGAAAACATAAAGCTTCCTGATGAGTTCGTGTCCGAAGTGTTGATTGAGAAGCTGCTTGAGTCATGGACCGAATACAAACAACAACTGAAGCACAGGTACAAACAGATGTCCCTATCAAACCTAATCACTCACATAATCATTGAAGACACCAACAAAAAGAGTGTGCTGCTGCAAGGGCCAAAGCCTTGGCTGCAAAGGCAAATATGGTACAAGACAAACTAAATCCAAAAGGTATGAACAAAAGCCTGATCACCATAAGAAAAATAAACTTAAAAATAAATTTCATTTCCCTCGTATTACTAACCCCACCTTCAAGAGGAAGGGCAATTGTTATGTGTGTGGAAATCCAGGTCATCATGCACCTCAATGCAGGCATCGAATGAAGAGAAACGACAACCCTCCTAAGGCTAAGGCCAACCTGGCTAAAGGAGATGATGTGATTGTTGCGGTCGTTTCTCAAGTTAATATGATGACTGATGTGAGCAAATGGGTGGTAGACTCTAGGGCTACCCGACATATATGTGCGAGCAGAAATGCTTTTACCTCCTACACTGTTGTAGGAGATGGAGAAGAACAAGTGTATCTGGGTGACTCTAGGACTACTCCAGTTCTAGGGAAAGGAAAAGTTCTTCTAAAGCTCACATCTGGAAAGACACTAGCTTTGAGTGACGTGCTGCATGTGCCCTCTATTAGGGTTAATTTAATTTCTGTAGCACTGCTGGGAAAGGTTGGGGTTAAAGTGTCATTTGAGTCTGACAAGATTGTAATGACAAAGAATAATGTGTTTGTGGGAAAGGGATATTGTGATCAAGGACTTTTTGTACTTAATATTTCTGAAACTATGAATGAATTTGGATCGTCTTCTACTTATATGGTTGATTCATATGATATGTGGCATGCTAGGTTAGGACATACAAATTCCTCATATGTTATTAAATTACAACGACTTGGCATGATTAATTTGCATGATAAACAAATTAAGAAATGTGAAATATGTGTTGAATCAAAACTAACTAAAACACCTTGTCTTTCCGTGCAATGTGTAACTGAACCTCTTAGTTTAATTCATTCCGATCTTGCAGATTTAAAACAAACTATATCTAGAGGTGGTAAAAGTTATTTTGTAACTTTTATAGATGATTTTTCTAGATACACTAAAGTTTATCTAATCAGACATAAGGATGAAGCTTTTGACATGTTTTTATCATATAAAGCTGAAGTAGAAAATCAATTAAATAGAAAGATTAAAAGGATAAGATCAGATAGAGGCGGTGAGTACACTTTGTTTAATGATTTTTGTGAAAAGGAAGGTATTATACATGAGGTAACCCCACCTTATTCACTTGAATCCAATGGAGTAGCTGAGAGAAAAAATAGAACCCTTAATGAAATGATGAATGCTTTACTAATTAGTTCTTCAGAACCTAATAACCTTTGGGGAGAAGCCCTTCTAACTACATGTTTTCTACAAAACAAGATACCACATAAGAAAACTGGTAAAACACCCTATAAGTTGTGGAAATGATATCAACCTAATTTGAAGTATTTGAGAGTGTGGGGGTGCCTAGCTAAAGTGATGCTACCTGATCCTAAGAAAAGGAAGATAGGGTCTAAGACTTCTGATTGCATGTTTATAGGTTATGCTGAACATAGTGCTGCCTATAGGTTTCTTATTCTTAAGAGTGATATCATTGATTGCAATATCATAGTAGAGACTAAGAATGCTGAGTTTTTTGAGCACATGTTCCCTTTAAGGTCAACAACTAGTTCTTCACAACCTATAGAAGCCCCAAATGAAACTGTGGTTGAGGGTTTAAGGAGGAGTAAAAGACAAAGGAAAGAAACATCTTTTGGAGAAGATTTTTATACCTATCTAGTTGAGGATGATCCTATGAGTTATTTGGAAGCTATTAGTTCTTCTGATGCAAAACTATAGGAAGAAGCTATTAAGATTGAGATTGATTCTATTAAGAAAAATAATACTTGGACATTAGTGGACCTACATAAAGGAGCAAAACCAATTGGGTGTAAGTGGATCTTTAAGAGGAAATATAACCCTGATGGATCAATAGAGAAATATAAGGCAAGGTTAGTAGCTAAATGTTTTACCCAAAAACAAGATGTAAATTACTTTGATACCTTTGCTCCTGTGACTAGGATTTCCTCTATTCGAGTATTGATAGCTTTAGCTTCCATCCATAAGCTTGTGATTCACCAGATGGATGTAAAAACTGCTTTCCTGCATGGTGATCTAGAGGAAGAGATTTACAAGTCTCAACCTGAAGGGTGTGTGGTTCCTAGTCAAGAGAACAAAGTGTGCAAACTTTTAAAGTCTCTATATGGTCTAAAATAAGCACCAAAACAATGGCATGAGAAATTTGATCATATTTTACTTGGAGATGGTTTTTCTTCTAGTAATGCTGATAAATGTGTGTACACTAAAGTTGTGAATGGTGATTGTGTGATTATATGCTTATATATGGATGACATGTTAATTTTTGGTACATGCATTGATATAGTTTTCAAAACTAAATCTTTTCTTGCATCTAAATTTGACATGAAAGACATAGGTGAAGCAAGTGTAATTTTGGGAGTTAGAATCGTAAGGAAGGGTGATAGTATATTACTATCCCAAGGACATTATGTTGAGAAACTTCTTAGGAAGTTTGGTTATTACGACTTTAAGTCAGTGAGTACCCCTTACGATGCTAACTCACAATTAAAGAAAAATAGAGGGGATTCTATTGCTCAATCTCAATATGCCCAAATTATTGGGAGCCTACTACATATAATGAATTTTTCTAGACCTGATATTGCTTATGCGGTAGGCAGACTGAGTAGATACACTCAGAGTCCTAATCAGGACCACTGGGATGCACTTGCGAGACTCATGAGATACTTGAGAGGTACCATGGATTATGGTATTCAATATAGTGGATTTCTCGCTATACTAGAAGGGTACAGTGATGCTAACTAGATCTCTGATTCAGATGAGACAAAATCTACTAGTGGGTATGTGTTTACACTTGGTGGTGGTGCGGTTTCATGGAGATCAGCCAGGCAAACAATAATTGCTAGATCAACAATGGAGTCAGAGTTTATAGCTCTAGAGATAGCTAGTAGTGAGGCTAAGTGGTTAAGAAACTTCTTGGCAAATATTCCTTTGGGAATGAAACCAACACCATCAGTGTCAATGCATTGTGATTGCCAATCGACAATAGCTATAGCTAAGAACAAAACTTATAATGAGAAAAATAGACATATACAATTGAGACATAATGTGGTAAAGCAGCTGCTAAAGGATGGAACAATTTCCATTGACTATGTGAAGTCAGAAGGAAACTTAGCAGATCCTCTGACAAAACCCCTAGGGAGGAAAATGATTTTTGAAACATCGAGAGGAATGGGACTTAAGCCACTTGAAAACAAACAAGTAATGGTAACCCAACCTTTGTGATTGGAGATCTCATGAAGAAGGTTCAATGGGAAGAACAAGTCACTTGTTAGTTCTGTTAGCACTAAAATCAATCTTAATTGATTTTTGTCCCTTCCTATGATGTGAGAAAGTGCTAGATACTGTATTAGTGAGAGGTTAAGCCTTATAGTAAAGCTTTGTGTGGTTGAGGAAGCTTTACAGTTTATAAAGCTTTTAAATGATTTTCATATCCCTTATGAGTGGTGTATGATTTGCAGCATACACTTGATGAGATTACCTATATGAGTGTCAAGTGGGGCCGCTTGTATGAGATCTTGGCAAAATCTCTAGAGCACTCATGAATACCGGGCGCGCGCATGGCCTAGTAGCGCAAAACAGCGATAACGGCAAGGATTGTAGGGGTATAATGTGATTGATAAACCACTAACACACATCAAGTGTTTTTGGTTCAATAGCTTGCTATACCAACTACACTGTGTGTCAAGTCTTATCAATCTAGGTCTGGTTCAATAGCTTGCTACACCAGGTCTGATGCATTACATCTTATTAGAGAACCCAGTCTCTTTTCCTTTTCTTTTCTTACCCTTTTGTTTTAAAAATTTTTTAGCCTTTTGAAATATGTGGGGGATTGTTGTATGTTATAGATATTTCAAAAGTCTCATGTCCCACATTGCCTAGCTTAGGTTTCCATCTAGTGTTTACATATCAAAATGTGATATTGGATCCCAAAGTAACTAGCAAAGTGGAGGAGGCTCGCGCGCATGAGAATGGGCCTCCTAGGCCTGTTGTAGTGCAAATCTGCCGTTCCCCCCCCCCTGCGTGTGCGATCATAGGCCTCAAAATATTTTTAGCCTTGGTTTTATTAATTTTTTTTAAAAATTAAATTGTTTTTAAATTTTGAATAAGCTTATCTGAAAACCCTCGTTTTGTAACCGTTGCATTTTGAACGAGTCAATATCTCTTTTCCTTGATCTTCTCCGAAAAATATAGCCACTATGAACATTTTTCTTAAACGTTAGAGTTAGTGGACGGTTTTGGTTTTTAATGTGTTGTAGGCAATTTTATAAAGGTCCCGTTTTTAATACGAAAGTGAGTGGCTTTTGATTTCTTCAACCTAAGACCTTTCTGCTCTGGGTTTCGAGACTACAGTGTTCTTTCTTGTTAGTTCTGAGCCTTGGATACGTTTTGAGAGGATCCTGTTGTATCCTGGGGGACTTGCGCGTACCACGCGGATAAGTCCTTTAGGGCAGTGCTATCGCACGCCTCAGGAATTGTCATACCATCAGTCGGCTAACAGGAATGATGTACGGAGTCACAAACCGTGAAATGGAGCAGTGTCATGAGACTAAGGCATGTTGTGGTCCGAAAAGGACTCAAAAGAAGGGACACTTGGAAACCATTTGCCTTTCCATGATTTCTTGGTCGCTAGCAGGACTCGCAAGCATTAAGAAATTGTTCACTGAGTAGCAACTCTTAGCAATTCTTACGTGGAGGCTTAGCTATCATGATTTTGAATTCAGGAAAATGGGAAAAGAATAAAAAGCCATCAGCCATAATGCAGAGAACATGTTAATACAGATATGGTACAAGAAAATTTTTGGACATACCTTTCATATTAGGAAGTGAAGTAATAGGCACTGATAACCAAACATTTTTTCTTTCCTTTCTCATTTTTCAGGTGTGGGGAAAGAAAAGATACAAGGCATAATGGCATATTCCAGTTTTTAGGGTCCTACCTGGCATATCAAACTTTCGCCTTGTCTCACGGATGATCTCTCCAAGTTGGGACTTATCTAGGGCCTGTGAAAAATTAAACTCAAAGCAATCAAGAAGAGCATAACCTCCTACTCCTACTTAAGTAGTAATAATAGTACTCATTTTCTTTATTAAAAATATTTAAATATTTAGCTCTTACTATACACACACATTTAAAACACAAATGTAATAGGATTTATTTTTTGCTCACTTCGTAGGCATTTACAGATCAAACAAATACTGTGTAATTTCAAATAAATAGAACTATCCAAGTAATACAAACCTCCCAAATCTCTTTATCAGAGTGCTCTTCAAGAGGATCGAGATTGCCTCGAATGGTGCCTTCAAATAAGGTTGGATCTTATGGTATGATACTCAAATGGCTTCTAAGGTAATGAAGGCCAATTGTTGAAACATTAATGTTGTCTATAAGGATACTTCCAGCTTCCGGTTCAACCAATCGAAATAATGCTTGAATCAAAGTAGATTTTCAACTGCCAGTGCGACCAACTATACTTGGAAAATATACACGTTACATTATATTAAGTTGTTCCAAATGTTAGTGCGTCACACACATATTGTATTAATTGGACTTTGGTTTGGTTAGCATATCAAAACTTAGAAGAAGAATTTGATTAGAAACAAAGGACTAGTTAACAAATCAGGAAAATAAAATATCCTCAATGGATGAAACATTATATAGTTACAAAAAACAGAAACTAAAATGCATGACCATATACCTCCAATCTTGTTACTTACAGACAATATATTTCGTTAAAGCAACAATTGGCCGAAGACCCCAAAGAATCCATAAATGCAATTTGATCCTTTAAAATCTGAGTAGTGACTAGTGAAGGACCTTTGTTAACAAAGTTATTGCATTTAAATTCAACTAAGGATGGCCCTAGACAATTATGTGTATCTTAAATAGAGTTGTAGCATTTTTCAATTATCAATAAAATATTGGGAGTGAAGAAAGTAAAACTAGAGGATCTGAATTGGGTAATGAAAATGTTGGATTCAACTTCTCTAAAATTCAAGGAGGAAAATGCAATAAGGTAACTGCTAGTGTAAATTAAGGGAATAAATTCCTATAATTTTATATCCAGGTGCTTGCTGATTTTCAATGAAAATATTTAAGATCATTCATCATTTCATTAACAGCCATCCCACATTTTTCTCTTTAAAGTGTACCATAGGTTTGTACAGATCTTTTTTCAACCAGATTGAACATCCCTTTAAAATGCAAGCAAATAGGGTTTGTAAGTACACACTTGAGAAACAGGGTAAACCACATCACAAAAGTCAAATTATACAAGAATGCTCCACTTACTAGATTTCAACATTTACTAACCACTCCAAGTAGCTCAATTGATCAACAAAGAATTAGTCTCAGTTGATCCCAGCATTTAGATAAGTCCAATTGGCACACAAGTTCATCATCGATTTACGAACCAATCACATGTACCCACTCCAAAATGGCATGTGGCGAGCCATTTTGAAGTCAAGTCAGCACCTCATTACTGTGCATGAGAAGACAAACTAATTAGTCCAGAACTTGATGTCAGAAAAGAGAACTGTCTAGAAAAAGAAGACAAAACACAAACTAACCTTTGCCAATTAACTCTGCTCTTGTGATCAATCTTAGACCTAAAGCTGTCAAAATGGGCCCAGCCTGATGTGCTAGCCCACTCAACCTGCAAAAATGGTTGGGCTGGTCTCAAAAAAAGGTAGTCTAAAAGAAACTGGCCCGTCTGGCCCGATGAGCCAACTGGGCCCAAGTCGGGCTGGCTTGTATTAGTATATTTTAAAAAAAATAAAAAAAGGTCACACACATTAGTGTCGTGAATAAAGTTAGAGATAGTTCACAAAAGAAAAGGTCACACACGTTTCTATTAAATAAAAATATTAATATATTTTAAAAAATAAAAATAAAAAGGTCACACATGTTAGTGTCGCAAGTAAAGTTAGAGATAGTTCACAAAAAGAAAAGGTTACACACGTTTGTAAAAAAAAAAAACTAACATGGGTACTTCATTTTGTAAATAAAATTTGCTTAAAGATTATTTTTAATGAAACTATTGAGTAATTAAGTCAATTATATATGAATAAAAATGTTCATTTATGCTAGAAAGTATGTAGAATTTAATTTTAAATATTTAATATGATTTAAATAATTTAATTTTATATAATTTTTGGCAAAAAATAATAATAATTAAAATAGATAACAATGTTAATAGGTCCGAAAAAAATTCAAGCCAAATTAACCCGGTGACCTGCATAGTGCTAAGCTAGCCAAAAAATAAGAGACCTAAACACAAACTTACACTTTTCTCTTTTTATCTCTTTTTCTTACTAATAAGGGCGTGTTTTGGTCAACTGTGAAAATTAAAATATTTTAATAATTAATTATATGTATAATCAATTATTATTATAATTGACTATAATTAGAATTAGTTTTTGTTTAGATAAGTTTGCCGAAAAAGTAATTTTAAAATAATTAATTTTGTTTGAATACTATATAGTAAATTACAAAAAAAGGATATGCATGAAACTTAGAGGAACAAAACCTATTGAGAGATTTCGGGGTAATTTGGGAATAATATGTTTGAAGAGGAAAAAAAAAACTGTTGAGAAATAATCATAAACTCCAAATCTTTAGATATCCAAAAACAGCTTATTTTTCACGAAAAAAATGCTTTTTAGTAAATTTGAACAGTTTCTCCAAATACACTAATTATTTCTCAAATAGCTTTTTTTTTCAAAAAAAAAAAAAAAGCTAAAATGAAAGATTATAAACTATCCCAAACATACTCTAAGTGTTAAATAGTAAAAATTATTAAGTGATCCTGAATTATCATGCTCCCAACTAATTTATATGTAACACATAATCAAGTGTTATTAATTCTTTTTGTAAATTAAAAAACTTTAATATGTGTCACATTGACATTGGCTAAGATTATGAACACGTGATAATTTAAGACTACTTAATAATTTCTTGTTAAACAGGTTTAAGGTGCTACAAATCATTTTTGTTTTATTTGATGGGCAATCATTTAAACCATATAACTGTACCATTCTAAAGTCAATAAATAGCCCTCATTTTCTATGCCTTCTGACGCATATAATAAGTCCCCTTCCTAGCTCTCATTCCTTTCTTCCAAATCACAGGTAAGCAACTATACATGCCTCCCTGACTCTTGTTTTTTTCTATTTTTTTTCTTTAACAAGATCACGGGATATTTTTACACACATTCTATATATCACTTGCATTAAAGGGCCAGCTCTACCCTGATCACATGCTGCAACTTTTCTGATTGTAGGATGAACTAGATATTAAATTTCTAATTAATTTAATATATGCAAACAAACTAGCTCAATCAGGAGACCAATACCAAAAAGTATAAATGACCTAATAGTTAAGGATATTCTTACCTTAATGACTTGTGTAATTTTGCTTCTGGCTCTGTGACTTATATCAAGTAAGGGTAAAATTTTTGTGGAACAACAACTTTCTGGCTCTGGATAATAGATATTCTTACCTTCGGATATTTTTGTGGTGCGTTTAAGCGGTTTATGTAGTAAAATTGAACTCCTCTAAGATGATTAAATAAGAAAATATATAAAGTGAAAAATAAATATATATATATATATATATTCTTAACTTTAAATGAGTTAAATTGAGAAAATATGTTAAATCAAATCTAGTCTAGATACACTTCTATTTTCTCCTTTTATAATTAATTTTTGAACTAAGGGACACTATTTTATTCGAAATGCTTCTGATAAGCTAAGGGAAAATCAAATCAATGGAGCTGGACTTAACACCAACGACGGCAGAAGTATTGTTTGAGGGAGATGGTGGAGGTTACTACACTTGGTGGAGTTCTAAAATGCCCCTGCTGGCCAAGACCAATGTGAGTGCTGGTCGGTTAGTGCTTCAGCCTCAGGGCTTCGCTCTTCCTCATTATTCCAATATATCAAAAGTAGGTTACGTAATTGAAGCCTTGAAGGTCAGAGCCTAATCTTATAATATTTTTTTTCTTCCTATAACATCAAGGACTTAGTCTAGCTCACGTATATATCTCATACTATTATAAGACCAGATTTTTCATCCTTTCTAAAATTTAGAGTTTAAGGTGTTAATTATTAAAATAATTAATGTTGCATTGCAATAAATGGGAATTTGAGTATGGTCTTTATGAAATAGCACGAGGCATGTTATAATATTAAAAATGATTGATCATTTTTGAAGATATGACATAGTACGAGTACTAACAAAAATGATTGATTATATTATTTGTAGGCCTCTGTTTGAAGAGTTGGCTGGAAGGACATCGATTTGGGGTGCCTTATCACCTTCCGTGCAACAAGCGGCGCTTAACGTGGATTCAGAATTTCAAAACCTTTTCATATCCAAGATCAAGGATACCACAAATCTCATTCCTCCCACTACTTAGTTGCACTTGTTTATACATGTATGTATTTATTTTAATGGTTGATGTTGAGTGTTTACTTGCCCGTGGGTCACTGATGGAGAAAAGTCTTTGTTGCAATCAACTAGAAATGTTAAAATAAACTGAGTACGACAACCTATTCCAATAATTTCATAAAATATAAGTTTTATTAGCGAATAAAGTTAAGGATTAAATATATATTTTGCCTAAATAATTTATCTCCATTTGATTTCTATATTTTAAAAGTTTAATTTTTAATTCCTATAGTTTATTTTTGTTAGACTTTGATGTTAAGTCTTGATTCCAATAATATACTAAACACTGATCTTGATATTTTTAAAATAATATATATGATCACGTATTATCAAAATAAAAAAATAGAATAGAAATATAGAGATTAAAAACCAAACTTTTAAAGTATAGAAAAAACCATACTTGAGATAAAATACAAGAACCAAAATATATTTTAATCGAAATTAAGCAAAAACAAATTAATTTTGATCTAATTTGGCTTTATCCAATTCGATCTAATCAATCTCATCTAGGCCAATATTAAAATTATTTTAAGGTTAAATTAATTGTTAGTCCTTAAATTATTTGAGAATTTTTACCAATTTAATACATAGACATCCATCTCAACCTTAAATCTATAGCTAGGCATATAGGCCAAGGCCCGCAGGCCACCCGTTAAGCCTGTGGTCAGTGCGGATATTTGGTTCACTAAAAAATGCAAGCTTTTCATCCTGAATCATTTAGCTCACCATTTAAATGGATTTAAACTGCGGGTTCGTGGGTCTGCCTACGGACTTTTAATAACTGAATTTTTTTTAAAAAAATAAAACATAAGTTACTCAACTTAGATTAGGACTTAGTCTTTAGGGTTTCTTTTCTTCCTTTTAGTGAGTTTCATTTGTGTGTAGCCATCACCCCCTAGCAATCCTCAGTTTAGCAACATGTGAAGTCGCCACCATGAGGTCCGTGACAAAATCACAGCCTCTCCCCACTGCCAATATCGCAAAGTTGCCACCATTGTCCACCTCAAGTCACGACCACCGTCCGCCACGACCCTAATACGTCACAGTAGCGTCCTCGCGCGAGCACCATTTGCCACGACCACAATCCGTCACAACAGCGACAATGTGTCATGTCGCATGTCTGTTGGAGACCACCATCAGTGCATCTTTGAAGACCACGTCCCGCGTCCATCTTGCCATTGTGGGTGCTCACTGCTCATCTTTAGAGCATTTGAGCTGCAATAGAATGTATTAATTTTTATTATTAATTTTTTTTCATTTTATAATTTTTTTTAATTTTCAGGTCGTGGATTGGTTTGTTAGCTCGCAGGCCAATGGGCATAGACACGAGCCTTAAAATTCAAGACCATTTATTTCGCAGTCCGGGCTAACCCAACCCATTTATTTTGCAAACTTTTACAATCTGGGCCTAAATGGGCAGGCTAGCCTGTATACTCAGCTCTACTTAAATCCATATTAATGGATGGACATATAACCCATGGAATGCATCAATTACTCATTATTTAAGTTGTGGATTTTTTTTTTCTTTTCTCTAGGCAAAATACAAACTTTCCTTTTCGGATATTATTTTAATTAGTATTTTAGTTATGCATTATACATGATAAATATTTATTCTTATATAATAAAAATTTATAATGAATAAATACATTATATTTTAAATTTACAATGAATAATTTAAATTGTAATATAAGGTTATTTTAACTATTCACAATTTCTTTAAAAATTGTTAAAATTCAATTTAAAGAAAAATAGAAAAGATTGAAAGGGATAGATCATTAAGAAGATAAGTATACACAAATAAATATAAAATGATGATAATTTTCACAAGTAATATGTGAAATGCATATCTAAAAAAGAGAAAAGAAAAAATATTTAATCGAGAGAGTGAGCAAAGTGAGTGTGAGAGTCATGCTCTCCAAATTATTGTACATTCTAATATAGAATAAATAATTTTATATTTTTAGATTTTAATGTTAAGTCTTCATTCCTATAATATACTAAACATTGATCCTGATATTTTTTAAATAATATATGTGATGACGTATTACCAAAAAAAAAACAGAATAGAAATATAGAAATTAAAAGACATACTTTTAAATATATAAATCAAAACCAGAATTGAGATAAAATACAAGAACTAAACATATATTTTAACCTAAAATTAAACAAAAAGGTATTTTTCATCCAATTAATTTGGCTTAATCTCAAGCAATTGTATAAAAGTCTTATCAGTTCACCCATTTTTCACTTTCAAATTAAACAATCCTAACATTGTAAATTTGGTGGAACTATTGCAACTTGAGCATAAAAGCTTCTTTGCATCACAACAAATTGTCATTCACATTTGGCCACTCAAATGTCACAACACCAATACCACGAATCATGTCTCTTAGTTGATCATTCATACCCACATCAACTTCAACAATTTAATTGGAACTCAAACTCGATAAGCAACATTTGTGATAATTCACCGTGCCATGTTCACTATGTATAACTCTCAAAAAACCTATCGTAGAGCACATGCGGTCAAGGCTGGTCCAAGGGTAAAGCTACTAAAGCTCAAGCTTTAGGCCCATCAACAAAAAATTATTTACTATTAGCTTTTATAAAGCAAAAAGGTACATATGTTGGCAAAAAGGCTCAACATATAGCTCTCTCATTTAAAGTAAAAAAGTTTCTTTCAAAGTTTGCTTTAAGCCTCACTCAACGTTAGGCCGGCCCTGCATGCGATAACTTATTTTCGCAACACTTAGTCGCCTTTGATTCAAACATTTTACACAAGGATAATACAATCTCCCATTACTATGAGGATAATTTCTTTGAGCAAATTCCAATAACTGTTCTACCTCAGTCTAATATTCATCACTTGTATGTCTAACGTTTATTCATAATCCATAACTACCTAAAAAAATTACAAGATAGCGTTCATCACCAGTTCATAATGTTAACTATATGTTTAACACTTGTTTATTTTATCCTACACAAGGTAGGAGTCGTATCTTATCCAAGATTGTTAAATTTGCATTAGATGATTATATGTTTATTATTCTTTATCTAAGAAACTTTTGACAATATTTTCCTATGATTTTCCAAGTACACAACTTAATTAGGTATTTATCTATGGAACCATGGGAAATACATTCTTATGTATTCTTAGACAAAAAAAAGAGACACACAATAATTTGTTTTTATGCTAATTCACAAGCTTTGTTTGTCCACTTTTTTGGACAATTCCAAAACTACTTGTATATTATATAAAACATAATGTGTAAGTCTTTTTAACAGAAAACATAGGTAAATACATGAGACTAACTTAACCGAAACTAACTCAAAACAAGAATAGTAATTAAAGATAACAATAATTCAAATATTACAAATAAGTATAACATTTCAATAGAACATATTACTGAAACAATTAAAGAAATAATTCACTCAATATAAATTTTAGCATAACATAATTTCAGTAATTTCATAACAATAATTCAAATTACAGAAAATCATTCAATATCAATTTCACAAGAACCTAATTCAAATGATGCTAAAAATAATTTCTACGCCTAGATATAATTCTTACATAATGCATTTAGACGATGTATATAACAAATAATTAGGAATGAGAACCTTCGTTGAGTGATGCCTTTCTTAATGTCCCAGTGCTATACAAGGTCATTTCGTCACTGAGCAATGCAACTTTTTCTATTAAGTTCTCTACAATATCACCACTAAGCGAGAGGACTCAACATTGGGCAATGGTCTAGCAATAGCTTCCGGACAATTTTGCTCAACGATTGTGTTCATCATTGAGCAATGCTTCATTTTGCACTACATCACCTAGCTTTTCTTTTTCTTCTTTGAGTGATCTTCCACTCCAAGAAATTCGTATACAATTAATAGAAAATAAGAGAAAAATATCAACAACTAAACTAAATCCTAGTATGGTTGTTGTACTACTTGAATTTGGTACCTCATGGTAGGGCCGAGCAACCACTTTAGGGACTGACCGACGTGGCACACTGAATACAAATCGGCTTGACGTAAATAAGGAAACAAGGCCCCTTATGCACAATTTCGAAAACTAAGGCTGTGATCCTCGTATTTATGACAGGTAAATTAGGTAACTTGGCAACATCTGTATGCCCATATATGAGATTCAGGTGCACACTTTCTAACCCTAATCTCAATCCTAAACCTTGCATCCCCTAACAAGACCTCGATATCTGACTTGAGCGTCAGAGTGTTTTTGCGGGTACCCCCACTGCTAGCATGCCATCAAGACAAGGAGGCCGAAGAAGGAAGATCTAGCCAAAAAGGAGATAGTGAATGAGAAGGATCAAATTTTGCAAGAACAGTTGTTAATACTAATATTTAACCTAAATTACTCCTAAAATGTTCTATTCTATCACTTATTCAAATAATTATTAATCAATTTAACTCAATAAATATACATGTGTTATAGATTTATCATTAACTATGTGAATTTCGACTAGTTCTGCATAGTTGGCCTTCATCTTTAAAGGATTAGTTTTAACTTTTATGGTCAATCTTTATTTATCTTCTAATTTTAATCTACTTTATTTTATAGTTATCTAAATAAGATTCATAAAATGAACACAATTATTAGTATAATGACCATAAGCATGGTGATGTTTTCACATATTTTCAACCTTTCCTTAGTTTAAGAGTAGGAATCTATGATCATCCACTAAGACAATATGCTTACCTTCTAGAAGTATATAAAAATATTTGGTTAGTTATAATAATGTCAAAACCATAATTTTGTTTTTTAGATAATTTATTTTTATCTTTAGGCACATATGGTTTCAACAAGGATCAAACATAAGAAGGACTAGGCTTTAACTCATTCATTTTAATTTCTTTTTTCTCAATGTCGACATCATCTTCATCATTTTCGATTACTTTCATATAAGTTATTTTATCTTTTGAGCAATCTTTTGATTTTATTTTTCAACTTTTAGATGTTCAATTTGCCTAACATTGTTATCTAACATATCTCTCAATTGAACTTTTTTTAATTAATCGAATAATCTAAACCAGTTGCAGTCGTTTTGAACTAATTCATTTTCTAAAATTTGAGTAAAACATCCTGCTATTAATTGTCCCAACCTATTCAAATAGTCATAAGTTGACTTCTTTAATAACCTCTTAATGTTCACCGACTGTATCAACAAACCTTGGTTTTCCCTATAAAGAAATGTTCATCAAAGTTTGTCTCTAATTGATTCCAAATATAAATCAAATTATAAAATATATATATATGTGTGTGTGTGTGTATGGGGAAGGATGACACCGGTGTAACTCTAAAAGAGTTACACCAAATTCAAATTGATTGCTTGATTGATATAAAATAAAAATTTTGATGAATATTTAAAATAATATTTTCAAAATGCTTTTAATAAAATATTTTTACAACAATAGTGCATCAACTTTTTTATTTCATATAATTAAATTTGTTTTGACTTTTTAGGAATATGATTTAACTTTCTACATTAATTATTTATGAAAATTATTAATAAATTACTTTTTACAATTTTTTCCAATAATAAATAGTAAAATATGTATAATAAAATTAATTTTAAAATATTTTATTGTAACCAATTAATTTATTTTTAACTTAAATTAATTTTTTAAATCATTTGAGTTAATTAATTGCTTGATTTTTTTTTTCAACAATTATTTACATACATGATTAACATATTAATTTAATTTTTACAAATATTTTTAGTAATAAATAATAATATATATAAATAATTACGTTAATTTTGACTTGAGTTCTTAAAATATTTTTGTTCAGATTATATAAATAATTAGTTTTTATAATAAAATATAAAAAATATGAAATGCTTCAAAATAATATTTATTGAAGTATAGAGAAGTAGTTTTTTTTTTGAATTTGTGAAATAATTTAAAATCAAGAATAAAAAAATGAGATTATGTCCATGTTTATATGTATTAAATAAATCAAATATTTTAAAGTAAAATATTTTAAAGAAGAAGAATATAATAATTTTAAAAAAATAAAAAAACCTCAATATTATATATCTTAATTTTTTAGAATATGTTAAAATTTAGTGTAAAAAAATTAATTAATTAAAGTATAAAGTTAAATCAATCAAAAATCAATTAAAGTAGAAAGTTAAATCAATCAAACAGCTAATTAAATCAAATCAAATGATTTAATTAATTGATAATAGTTAATGGATTGATTGTCACAAATATGTTAAAGTTATTATATGTACATATATTAAGATATTATAAACCGTAGGATCATTTTGCATCAACAGTTGGATTTGGTGTAATTCTTTTAAAGTTACATCGATGTTATCTGATCTCCCCCCTATATATATGAGGAGCGATCAAATTATACTAGTGTAATTTTTACCAACTATTATACCATCAATAATTTTATATAAAGATGAATTTTGTCAATTCAACTATTGAATTATTATTTTATATTACCATGATTGTTTGTGTCAAATTTTTCCAAAATTGAATAATAACAAGTAATCAAATGGTTCATATTTTAGTATATTTTGAAAAGTATATATTACATCAATTTTAATCTGTATGAATGAGGTATCAAATAATTTTATATTAATATAAAATTTTGTATATATGATCTATGTAAAAGGAACATTCAATCTAATGACAGGTTTTGAGAAAACATTATCCAATTGAAAGTTGTTGAATGGTGTAATAATTGGTAAAAGTTACATCGATATAATTTGATTCCTCTCCTATATATATATATATATAGAGAGAGAGAGAGAGAGTTAGAAACATACTCTCTAACACACACTCTATTATTAGTTGAAATTTATTGAAAACTATAAAATTATGAGAGAAGCATTAAATAAGATGTGGGACCACAAATTTTTGTAATTTCTAAGAAATTTCAACCAATAGGAGAGGGTTTGTTCAAAAGAATGTGTTATAGAGTGTGTTGCTATATATATATATAATGCTTTGTTTTGATATACGCTTGTATTATCTATCCCAAGCTAGAAGTTTTGTCAATTCTTTTAGCTTGCGGGGGGTATTAGAGATATAGTTTGTTAGAAATTGGTAAGTAAGTAGTTACTTTCCTTTTCTCTATATAAGTCAAGTAAATGTGTTGATGTATTGCACCTTTCCTCATTATCAATATATCTTATTTTAAGTTCATTGCATTTTCCCCCTATTCTCTCTTATCTCAGAGTTGAACCATGAATTCTAAAAAGAGAAGTATTGATAACATATTCTCTAACACATTCTCTCCTATTGATTAAGAATTATTGAAACTGCAAAATCATGAGAGATAATTATTAAATAGGATGTAGCTCTCACAAAATTTTACAATTTTTAATAATTTTAACCAATAAAAGAAAGTGTGATAAAAAGAGTGTGTTAAAAAATGTGTTTCAAGCATTTCTCATTCTATCAAACATAAAAATATCACTGTCTCATATACTATACTGATTTTTTGGAGATCTAACATAGATTGTCGATGTAAAAACCATTTTTGGTACTAGTGTTGGGAATTTCCCATTTTCAGCCTTTGTCAAAGAAAATCATATAGGTTGCACATCCCAACCCTACTAGGATCAACATCCCTAAAAAGAACTCTAATGATGAAACGACTAAATATCAAGAAGTCTGTTAACCTTATAGTAGTCGTAAAACAATTTATTTCTGAAATCCGTGCATTTATATCATTTATGTGTCCCACAATTATAATAGCTATCATGTATTATCCACCATACTTTTTACAAAAATGATTTTTGGACACTTCATATGCTATCTAACACCTAGTGAGAGAGTGAAAAAAGAGAATAAATAAATAAATAAACATATATATATATATATATATATATATATATATATATATAGGGTCAGGATCCGTTAATATCAGATGTCAAAGTTAGTCAATATTTACGTATATTTTAATATTGTATTGTACGTTAAAATAAAGTAATGTGATGAACTATTAAATAATTTTAAAATTATATAAAATTTTATATACTTAATATAATTAATAAGACCATCAAATTCAATGGTTGGATTGGTTAAATTTGCAATCTACAAAAAATTATTAAAAGTGTAATTTGACTATCTTTAACACCTAAATACAGTGTTATAAAACTCGGACCGGTCATCGACCCGGTCAGGGTACTGGGTCACTGGGTTAATGGTCGAACCGGAGGGTCACTAATTGAACCGCATGACTCGGTCTCTATTAAAAATTTGAAAGTATTCATGACATGTAAATTTCATACCTATAAAATTTATTAAATTAAATTTTAATAGTGATGTGTAACCCATAAATAAATAAACAATCAACAATTATATTTAAGATGGGGGTAAAAGGACTAGAGGTTACGCATTAAGGACAAACAAATAAGAACAAGTGAATGAAGGTTATACATTCATGTTAATACAAGAGACATTTATGTTATATGCATGCCTGCATTTATGATTTTGGTGATTATTATCATTAGTAAATAAATATTTTTAAATATGTAAATTATATTATAAGTCAAATTTTTTTTTTTTTTTTTCAATATTTATAGTTAAAACTACGTTGTTTAACACTTTAAAAAAAATAATTTTTCAAACTGGTCTAGATCAACTGACCGGTTCGACCGGCCGGGTTACCGGTTTGACCGGCCGGGTCACCGGTTCGACCGGCCGGGTCACCGGTTCGACCGATTGACCCACCGAGTCAAACCGGGTTAATGGCGTATCCGATCCAATTGCTAACTCGAACCGGTTGTGCGTCCGGTTTCCGGTCGGACCGGTCCAACCGGCCAGTCCGAGCCGGTTTTGATTACACTGCCTAAATATGATATAATAAGAAGAGAGTGACAAAGAAAAATAAGAAGTGTTGATAGGGTGTTAAAAAAAATGTCTAAAAATCATTACTTTACTTTTTATTTTCTATAGCTCACTTTGGTGATATTGACCACAACGTACAGTCATCATAAATATAGCATCATCAAACATAAAGCACGGGTACATCAACCAACCGCATGCAGCAACGAACCACACACACGCACCCGACTGACCCTTTATGCCACTAGACCGACATTAGCATGAATCAGGTTCGAGCCATGACGCACCACTAAGATTGGGTCAGCCCCGGAACCATGTCTCACACCAGGCACGGACCAAGACCAGCCCCTCTAAAACACTACCCAACCACCATTGCGTCCCTGATTGAACCAATTGACCATCCCACCAAGCCATCAAGACATGCACCAGACCCACAAATCATGACCGAGCCGTCCCCTTACCAAGCCCCACACTGACTGGTTTAGCAAGCACAACAAGAAAGTAGGGGAGATGGGTTGGGTTCATGGAACTGGTCAATAAGATTAAATGGATTTGACAATCAATCACGTGGGCTTGGATCAAATTTTAGTATTATTAATATCCAATAAATATATACTAATTTATATTTATTAAAATTAATTTTAATATTATTAGTTTATATAATATTAATATTATTTAATTTAGTAATAGTAAATATATGTGTAATTTTAGTTTTCCGTTTAAATTATATATAATATAAATTTTATTTATATATCAAATAAAACGATTAGTTTAGCAGTTTTAGTGTTGTTGGTAAATTTCAAGGTTGGAATTTGATTCTCACCTTCAACTTTAAGAATTTTTTTAAAGTATTTTTAACTGTAGGTAGTTAATTAAAAATTCTATAAAACTATAGGAACCTTCACATTAATTTAACCTTTCGGTTAAATTAATTGGTAGATACTTCAACCTTCCAGATTAAAATTTCAATTCAATCATACCTTCTACTTCTCGTTCTTAAAATTTTAGAAAAAAATTTCTTTGAAATGCATGCCTCAAAGTAAAATCATTGTTTCTAAAAATTTTCTAATTTCTAGATATAAAATTTTCGGACATTACAATCTTTAGGCACATATGGTTTCGATAAGGAACAAACATAAGGAGAACCAAGTTTTAACTCAATCATGTTAATTTTGTTTTCCTCAATGTCATCTTCATCTTCATCTTCTGACTATCTCCACATAAGCTATTTTATCTTTTTGAGCAGTCAGTTTTTTTAATCAAATAATATAAACCCCTTCCAGTCATTGAAACTAATTCATATTCTAAAATTTGAGTAAAGCATCTTATTTCAAATGTCTGAACCTATTCAAATCGTCATCAATTGACTCTTTCAATAACCTCTTAATATTCACCAAGTCCATCAAACTAATTGACTTTGTTTTCCCTCTAAATAATTGTTCGTGAAAGTTTCTCTCTAGTTGATTTTAAATATAAATCAAATTAGGAGAGAAAGTTGTAAAGTTAAGTAAATACATTTTTTTATTAGAGAACTTGCAAAATATTTCATTTTTAAATATTCATTGTTCATTAAATCTTCGCATTCGTTTTGATATCAAACAATATGTTAAACTATAGATTCTCCAAATTTTCTGAAAAATTTTGAGAACTTTGGAATTTTTTGACCCCCTTTTAACTCAATTTGTAAAGTGAAATAAATAAATAAGCTAAGAACAAAATAAGGCCTATTATCGTAATCAACGTTGAATACATGCTTATTTGATACTTGTCCAAATATGCTTGCTATATTTTGATGATAATACTCCTTAAATTATTTTGTCTTCCTTGTTCAAGAACAACATAAGCATTTGATTTTGATTCAACATCCCTACATCATTGCCTGAAATATTTCTTCGAGAAACATTTTCAACATGGTAACATGTGGTATTATTCAATTGGCTGATTAAGTGAATCATTTTGAGGTTATTCAGTGTTTCGAATTTTGCTATCTGATCAATAATTAGATCATGAGGAGCCCAAAAACATATCAATGATTCAACCTGATAAATAGTTATTGTCTCAATCAAAGGAATAATTATTATTGTAACGGTCAACACATTGAGCATTTCATGAATACCGTCGTTCCTTTATTATTGCTAAACAGAACTTAAAGCGGTATTGTTACAAAAGTATATCCTTTAAAAACAAAAGCAATACAATGATTCACCAAAAAAAAAAAGCAATACAATAACACATCAAACTTCCATCCATGTCTCCCAGGGTCAACATCAAACTAAGAATTTTCACGTATATCATCATCTAAAAATTTTAAATAAACAAATACGTCAGTACATCACATACAAACATCACGCGTGTCGGACTAAGTTCTAGGTGGGATAAGATTAGTGGATTCCTTGATCTTGGAGATGAACAACTTTTGAAATTCTGAATCCACGTTTAGAGCCACTGGTTGCACGGAAGATGGCAAGGCGCCCCAAATTGATGCCCTGCCAGCCAACTCTTCGAACCAAGGCCTGCAAATAATATGATCAATCATTTTTGTTAGTACTCATACTGGGTCATACTTTCGAATAATATAATCAACCATTTTTAACGTTATTGCACGCCATTCATGGATTCTTAAATAGATAAATATATTTTATATAAAATCCCAACAACTTACTTTGTAGTTGTTACGATGGAGTAACTCTCCATTCCTTCTTCCCCTGCAATTTCAGCTACCACAAAAATTGTGGCACGACAAGCAAATCACCAGTCTTAACTTGAGTGTCTAATGCACGCTTTCCATTCAAGCCCACAATTTCAATCTTGCCACTTCCTCTAGCAATGTAAATTAACTGAACCACGGTGTTGGTTGGGTATGAGGGTGCCTTAATAGCACCCGGTTCAAGTTTCACTCTGATCACACTTAACCCAACATCCCCAATAAAAGGAAAATCTTTCTCCGTTAAGGTTTTGACTAATCCAGCATTTTCCACAACATTTTGTGCACGTGCAGCATCTATATTATAGACTAGCTTTTTGGTGATGTCCATTTGGGGCTTAGGCATTGGTTGGCTTTTGTCTAGCTTGATTATCAAAACCCCAGTTTGGCTTTTAGTCAGCTTGTTCACCTCATCTTTGTCCAAGCCATATACTTTGCTTGTGAGCTCAGTAGAGAAGCCTCCTATAACTCCTTGAGCTCCAGTTAGAAAGAAATAGGTGAATTGGCCAGGAGTAAGAGCCTTTGAAGTTTCCCCAAGAAAAGCAACGATAAGATCTGAATCTCCGTCGTTGAACCACCACGAGACAGCTCCAACAGGTACTGGTATAACATCTCCCTTCTTAAGCTTCAAAACCACCTCTTCTCCAGTGTTAGGGAGTACCATCCCAACTATGCCCTCAGTCCCTGCATGTGTGCCATAAAATTGAGGAAGTTAATTTGACCCAGTAATCAACAAAGTTATAAGAAAATTAACACCGCGAATCTTTTAACTTTACTACACGATTGAGTACATAATAAATTACCATTGTATTGTTTCTCACTAATTCACAAAGAGATCCATGTCAGGTGATATATCCATACGTCATATATGTAGGAATACAACTTTAATACGAATATATAGATTTCATTTTAATTGTTCAAAGTTACTTATCTGATAAAAAAAAGGAATATATATATATATATATGTAAGGATTCGTTGACATTAGGTGTTAAAGTTAATCAAATTATACCTTCAATAATTTTTTGTAAAATGCAAATTTAATCGATCTAACCGTTGAATTTGATATTCTTATACATTATATTAAGTATACAAAATTTCACACAATTCCAAAATTATTTAATAGTTCATTGCATCACTTTATTTTAACGTACAATAAAAAATTAAAATATATGTAAATATTCAATGTTAAATGACATATCTAGAAAAGTATTAATTATGTGACATTTGATATACATGATCAAGAAGGTAATATCACGTAATTCAACGGATGGATTGATTACATTTGCATTCTACAAAAAGTTATTGAAAGTGTAATTTTAATAATTTTGACACTTGACCATATATATATATATATATATATATAACAGGAGGAAAAAAATAGGTAAGGGTTCTGACCTTCAATGACATATCCTACTTTGGATGAATCTGCATAATGAGGAAGGGCAAAGCCACGAGGCTGAAGCACAAGCCGACCTGCACCCACATTAGTCTTAGCCAGAATTGGCATTTGAGAACTTGACCAAGTGTAGTAACTTCCACCATCTCCCTCAAACATTGGTTGTGCTGTCTTCGGCGTTAAGTCCAACTCCATTGATTTGATTTTCCTTTTGCTAATGAAAAGCATTTCAAATAACTAATTAGTGCCACTTAGTCAAAAAAGTAATGCTAAATAAACCACTACGACATACCACAAAAATTTGCAGAAGTGATAGATATATCCAAACTCATGGAGAAATTAAATTTGGCACTCATTAGAACGTATATGTATAATAATATATATTAGGCTTAAATATGTTTTAAATCTTTACAAATATGGTTCTGTCTACTTTTAGTCCTTGCAAATTTTTTTGTTAAGATCCCTGACATTTTTTTAGTCCTTATCATTAACTTTAGTTAATTTAACAAAATAAAGAATATTAATTAAGATAATTAAAGTAATGAAAAATATTTTAAATTAAGATAATTAGATTATTTGTAGATGTGTAATTCAATTAAGTAATGTATTTATTATTTTATATAAATAAGACAATTACATATAATTTATTTATAATTTTTAACATATTATAAATAGTGATTTTTATTGCTTTTAATATTGTTTTTACTTTTCAATTCACTAATTTACTTTTAACATTGTACTTTTTAAATAAAATATCATTTACTTAGATGTTTATAATTTATTTTTAATATATTATATTTATCTTTAGAGACAAATAAATAAGGTAATTACATATAATTTACTTTTAAAATTTATTTATAACTTTTAATACATTATAAATAGTCATTTTTATTGCTTTTAATATTGTTCTTACTTTTCAATTCACTAATTTACTTTTAACTAGGGGTGTAAATGGTCCAAGTTGGGTCGAGTTTACCCTCATTTAAGACCCAACTCAATTGAATTTAATCGAGTCTGGTCGGGTCAGGTTAGAGGTTTTTTTAACAATGATGCAACCCAACCCAACCCAACCATAAATTGGGTTGGGTCGGGTTGGGTAATCAGGTTACACACAAAATTTGAAAATTTCAAAAAAAAATTAAAAAATTCAGAAAAAATTGAGAAAATAGAAAAAAAATTATATTTTTTTATTAAATAAATATAATATATATTTTTTATTAAATAATAAAAATAGGAAAATACTTAAAATGTGTCAAAAGTAATAAATATAATATTTTTTATTAAATAATAAGAGATTGGGTTGGGTCGGATTCATCGGGTTCAACATGTCTCAACCCGTGACCCAACCCAAACCTTGGATTTACTTAAAGAAACCCAACCCAACCCGACCAGCAAAAATGTAATTGGGTGGGTCAAATTGGTCAAGTTCATGGATTGGGTTGGACCCGCTTACACCCCTACTTTTAACATTGCACTTTTTAAAAAAAAAAAAATATCATTTACTTAGATGTTTATATTTTATTTTTATTATATTACTTTTATCTTTAAAGACAAAATCACTACTTGTGATATAATAAAAAAACTAAATTATAATACAATTAGTCAAAATTAATGAATTAAAATATAAAAATAACATCAAATTAGTATATTAAAAGTAAATTATAAACATCTAAGTAAATTATAAATTTTTTAAAATTATAATGTTAAAAATAAATTAGTAGTAAGAACAATATTAAAAGCAATAAAAATCACTCTTCATAATATATTAAAAATTAAAAATAAAATATAAAATTATATTATATGTAATTACCTTATTTATATAAAATAATAAATACATTATTAATTGAATTACACACTTAAAAATAATCTAATTATCTTAATTTGAAATATTCTTCATTACCCTAATTATCTTAATAAATATACTTTATTTTGTTAGCCATGTCAATACTAAATTAATCATAGTTAATGATAAGGACTAAAAAAAACACTAAAAAAATGTCAAAGATCTAAAAATAACAAAGAAAATTGTAAGAACTAAAACCAAATATAAAACATATGTAAGCCTATATACTAAAACAATTGCAACAAATGTAAAGTGGAATATTTAAACTTATTATTAAAATGTCATTTACATACTTATTATGTGTCAATATTTATTAAATCAAGATTTGCTTAGACACGTCAAAGATTTGGATTATAAAAAGGGCGCAAGTGTAATTGTTGCAATTTGTGTTCGGAAATAAGTTATTGTTAGTAACGTGATTTATCACGTTCAATTCACGTCAAATCTGCCTCCAAAAGCGTTTTCAAACACGCTGCTAGTAACTTACGTTATTTCTTTTTTATAACAAATAGTAAATCATAAAATTAGAAATTTCATGTCTAGTGCATCTAAAAAAACGAAAAGTTGTTATAATCTGTATTGCTAGGTTGATAATCTCAAAGCTATAGACGGTCGGTTCCCTTAGCTAAAGTTGCAGAACTTAATTTAACTTGTGTTTTTTAACTTTCGGCATCGAGCATATCTCTTAAAATTAGAAATTTCATATCTAGTATATATTCCAAAGCTATAACATACACTAAGTGAAAATCTCGCCCTCAAAAGAGTGTATATATAACTATCTCTTTATCTTACAACAAATTAAATATAAGACAAACTACAAGTTCATAGCAAGCCATGTATGTACCTGTGATCTAGAGGAGAAAGAAATATATCGAAGGCTTTCCTCTACCCGTGCGTCTTTCTTTTGAAGATAACTATTCGAAAGAAACTAAGAAAAAGCAGCGAACTCAGCAATAAGAGGATTTAGATACATCAACGCCCTGGCCGAGACATCAATATATATAGATATATGGCTCTTGACAATTACTATTTGGATACGTTTTGTCTTTTTGAGAAGAGAAAACGGAGATCACTTTTCTAGTTAGAAACAAACATCAACAGAATATGGAACATCCCCATTTTGTCAAATATAGAGTTTTTGCATTCTATAACCACAAGCAAATAAACGGCGCCGATTACCAGCCAACCCTCAAACCTCACAAGTCAAAATTAATAAATAGATAATAAACACCAAACTAACGTGGAAGGCTCGTGGGGTATGACGTGTTGCTCACTCATTAAAACAATTTTACAATTAATGAGGGCGACTGCCACGTGTGGGAGCTGAAATGGATAGAATCATATTACTCTTCTTATTGCCATATTTGTAAATCCACAAAATAGTATATTTTTTATTTAAATTATACATTATACAATTTATTTATTTTTTATGAGGGGGAGGCCTAAGGCCACTAAGCAATTACAACCAGAGAAAACCGGACACCAACAAAGTCATGCCAAATCAAGACACTCCTGAGGAAGATCATGCAGCACATGCAACCCCTTAGAAAGCCCATGCATGCGCATAATTAGCTAGCCAGTTAGCTGGCTTGTTGGCCTCCCTATAAATATGGGTGATACTACTTCATTGTTAATGTATTTATTGAATAAACCTATATTGATTAAATATTAATATATATTATTTATGTAACATTGTTCGTGTAAATTGAATATTAAATACATAATTTAATTTGGTACATTGTTTGGGACGTTCTTTTAATTATGTAAGAATTTTAAATTGTTAAATGAAGTTATAATGTGATATTAAAGCTTATTTATTTGTGCTTTCGTTTATGATTTTAAAAAATTTATTCTGAAAAAATTATTGTTAAGAAGAATTCTTGATTTGGTATCTAACTCTTCTTTAAAGAATTAATCTCACCTGTTGAGAGAAAAAATACTCTAGAAAACTAAAAACAAAAACATTTTAAATCCATACTTACGAATAAAACTCATGATAAATATTAATATACTGTCAGAGAACATAAATTATTACTCGCAATGAGAATATGAGTAGAGGCTAGGAAGCACTGTCCACGTGTCCTTGTGCATGCCTATTCTAAGAGTTTTTTTTTTCCTAAGAATGGTTTAATTATTTAGAGGAAAAATGACTAGTTTTAAATACTATAATATATTAAATTTCATTTTTTTTATGTACTTAACTATTTATAATTTGATTTTAATAATGTAATTAAAGAATTTTTACTCTGTCAATCAATAAGAAATCATGTTATGAACGATTTTTAATATAGTTATTATATAAGTCAACAAAATTATCATATATGCCTATTTTTGATCGATTAATAATATAAAATCTTTTTTTACTGTCAATGCATATATTATTTACTCAAATAATTTTTATACAAGTCAGTAATATATAAAATAAATATTTGTGGATATCTATATAGAGAAAAACTAATCACAGAACTTGATTACAGTAATTGGAAAAAAAAATTCAAATCAAAAATCAAAAATTAAAATTACGCATTAATAACTGTAAAAGTATTCAAAATTCAATTAAGCCTTATAATAATATAGTTCAGTCTTTTCTTATACAGAACAGAACAGTATTAAAAAATTAATTATTTGTTTAGTCATTAAATGCTTAATATATTTTTATATTTTTTACTCTTTAATAAATAATAAAAATATTTTAAGTGAATAGATTAAATATATAAGATGCATAAGGTATAAAATTTATAATAATTTTGAGTTTATCTTTATGTCTCATAGACTTCATTTATTTAACATTAATAAAAAACAAAATACGAAATTTTTAAATAACATTATTTTGTAGATAGTTTGGAAGCCTTAATTTGAGTCTTTATAAAATATACTATTATTTTAGGATATATTTGTTTTGAAAATACTTTTTATAAATTATAAAATATATTATTTTATTTTCAAAATTTTATTTAAAGAATAACAAAACAATGGTTCTGGTGTCTTACTTTCACGGTACAAAACTTTAAAAATTAAAATTCCTATTTGAGAGTTATGACGAGGGATCGTTTCGTTTTCTATGTTATGTGTCTTTCTTTCTTTCTATTTTTTTTTTCTCAATAGTTTGCTTCGACGTGCACGGCTGATGAAAATGAAATTGTGTGAAAAGGATTTTGTAAAAAGTCCAAACCGACAGAAGCGGCGGCTGCGGTTAAGCGCTTCCAGAGAGGAAAACAAAGAAGGCAATGAGAAGCTACAGTCTTCGGAATGATGACTGGCAAGAAAAGATGTGTTAAATTTAAGTGCACCTATAAGCTACTGCCCTAGGACAACGTTCGGCGGTTCATGCCGAATTGTTGGCCATACATACAGGCAATGTTTAGCATGGACCTATACAATATATGGTCCACTGATGTTAGAAACACTTAAAGTCATATGGTCTATTATTGTGTTAAAGGGTTAGAACAGTTGGATTTGCTTTGAAATAAATAAATGGTAATAGATTAAGTTTAGGATCTAAAATTTCACTTCACTTTAAATATTATGTTAAAAATATATTTTATAATGAATAGACACATTTACCCCTAGATTATGAACAATAGTTTCGTGCCAAGGGAATGTTTTGTTCCTGTCGTAGACGTCGCCGTCGTTTGGGGAAAACGACCAAAGAGTAAGAAATGGTATATGTCGCGAGGCAGGAGCATTTTGTTTTTGGGGATTTCGTGTATGAGCACGTATGTTGTCGTCCTATGACAGAAATACTAAAAACTCACACAAAGGTAGTCTTGGCCGCTTTCAAAAAGCCAACACACAGGTCGCAATGGTCGATTTTTAGAAATCAACTTGATTAACAGAAGTTTGCGTCGTGGCCAGCACCGAGACACATAATTAAGTGAACATGTTTAAGTAAGAGCTACAAAGATGGCAAAGAATCTGCAAAATTTGAATATTGGAGCTTTACCTAACAGTCAAGGTTAACAACCACAAATGTGACCAACCTTGAAAATTCTATTCATCTAACAAGCACAAACCCAAATGGCGTGGTTAGGTAAGTCCCTTTTGCCTCATTTGTGTCTCGTGCAGGTTCTTAGCCAATGATGCAACGGATGATTCATTAGTTTAATTCATTTTTTTTATTATGCATAAAAATGAAATCATGGGTGTAAATTGCAGAATTTGGATGTTGTTACTTATTCCTACATTCCCTGAAGAAAGGCAAGCTTGTGGAAAATGGAAGGGTGGTCATAGAATTCCTGGTAGATGGTACACATTTTTGTGTCTAAGAGGTGTATGAATGTAACCTGGTAGTTGTTGATGATTGTTACAGTAAGCGATACTGTGTAAATAAAGGCTTTTGCAATTGTTGCATGTGTCCTGTTTGTTTGAATTTTGATTATGCAACTAGAGTTGAATTTTGATCGTGCAATTCAAAGTTGTTTTTTGACTAGATTTGATTTGTGTTCCAATTGGTGTTATGTTAAGTATGGCAGTGAGATGTTTGTTATAAAGGGTTGGGCGAGGTTGAATGGACCTTGAGGGACCTCAGATTTGCAAATTCATTGTAATTGTTGTGGACAGGTGTTGGAAAAAAAAAAACTGTTACAAATGTGTTATTGTGTTAGTGAAAAGATTGTGGTCTTAAAACCTTGAGGAAAGAGGCTGATTGTCTAAGGAGGATGAACAATTGAAGTGAAGATCTCAAACGGAAGGAACTGCATGTTAAATCTAACGATATGCTATTCAAGTGCTAAGGATGGACCACAAATACATTATTCCATTTGTGCGAATAATATGTTATTAAATGTGAGTGTAATTTTTTATATTTATTGTGTATTAAGATTAAATTTTACGTTCTATATTTTCATAATGATATTTGGTTTGTAATTTTAAAGAATTAATTTTATTATATTTTCTTATTTTTTTTATGGAACAGAAATAAATTAAATAGGAGATTTTTGACCAATCATTACATTTTAAAGAAAATATACGAGTTAATATTATATAAAAAAATTACTCTAGCATAAGTATCTTATATAAATGCTATCAGGCCTTTGATGGTAATCTACACGACTTAATTATTTATCCACCAAAATCAAACCTAGTGAATGCAAATTTCAAAAGTCCCCACCTCACCCCACCCTATTACTGTAATATTTGCTTTTTGAATTCTAACATTAAACACATAAAAATGTTGCGTACAATAAGTTGTCATACTCTACCTTCATTTCTATTTTTTTGTGTGAACTTTATTGGTTTGGATGCAAATATATCATGTCTTGTACAGTATTTTTATGACATATAAAATATTAAATTCAAAAATATTTTAAAAATTAATGAAAATATAAAAAATTGTTTGTTTGTAATGGAAATAAATCATAATATTACAATACATACATACATATATATATATATATATATATATATATATATATATATATTTGAATTTTTATGTTTGAAAAATTAAAAGTTAATTTAATTTACAAAAATATTTTATAATTTTGTACCATGTATTTTTTTACCTTCATTTATAATTTAACTTTCTCTTTGAATTTTAAATAAAACTTACGATGATATTTATTGCATGAATATTTTTTATAACTATTAAAAACTAGATTAAAATATTTTTAAAAACTAAATTAATTGACAAAAAATATTTTATTTGTAGTAAAAATAAACCAAAATACAAAAAACACATATTTGTCATACTCTACTTGAGTAAATAAAAAATATATTTTATTTGTGAATGTACAACACACTAAATAATTAAGATGATTATCAAGAAAAATAATTAACCACAATTACCTCAAATAGAAAGTCTATGGGAGATAAATAGAAATAATCAAATCATATATCTTAATATCATTAATAAATAAGAATTTACACATTTTCTTTGTTTGACACAAGATGTTAATGATTAAATAATAGTTCACATTAGCACCTCTCAGTAATCATCCAAAAGGATAGGAATATTGTGTTTTCCTTTATAATGAGTAACATACAATAGCACCTAAAAAACGAGTAAAATGAAATATAAAATAACATAATGCATTTATTAAGACTACAATCATTAGGAGTGCTAATTGAATGAAAGAAACATTCCATTACAATTTAGCATTAGTTTTGACATAATCAAAAGATATCACAAAAAAGGTGGTTTAGTGCACAAGGCTCTCACTCTAACAAGTGAAGGGCTTAGGAGGGTCAAAAATGCACATCCTTAACCTTTTAAGCACAATCACAACCATAATGCATTTATTTTGTGAGAAACAAGAATGATTGTTGTGTCTCTAATAGGAAGTAAAACTTCTATTGATCGCTAATATTGGTGGGGAGCTTTTGAAATAGTCTCGTACCTAATAATTTTGATTATTGGCTGCTACATAATTATTAAATGGATGCTATTTATTCACCACCAAAGAGCATCAATTAAGCTTGCAAACCATCATCACCTCCTCACACTAAGAGAAACATCAATTGTTTGCATACACATCAACATAATACATTATCAATTGACATATTTTTTGTTTTTAGATTTACATCTTAAAGATGTAGAGTTGCAAAATTTAGCACTTTTCTAAATTCAAGAGTTATTGCAATTAAATAGAAAAGGTCTAAAAGATTACCCATCAATAATGTCATACCTACAAGGTACTGACACAAATTGTAAACTTATCTATGCAAAACGTGGTTATGATATAACTATCTTGCATTATCAGTTTCAAAATTTCTTCAATTCTCTTACAAGTAATTTAATCAATTCCCGACTACAAACATCATAATGAAAACCTTATACCATTAATATTTGTTTTTTTTTTCGTGTTTGCCATACTTATCAAATCTTAATTAATTAACATGTGTTGCATATGAGCAATGGAATATATTTGAGACAATAATAAAAGTTGTCCATGAGCAACATAGTGTTATGTTTATCCTATATGGTTATAACCATACTAATAAAACTTTTATATGAAAAACATTAGCTTATGCTTTACGTTCAATTTAATTGTAGCATCCAGTGATATAGTATCTATTGCCTACTAGTAGAAGAACACACTCAAAGTTTGCTATATTGGTTCCTACATTACATAACTCAACTTGCAATATTTCTTAGGAAAGATGAACTAGAGCAATTGTTAAAAGTGACAAAACTTATAATATGTGATGAAGCTTTAATCGCACATAAGTTTTCTTTTGAAGCATTGGACAAAACTCTCAAAGATATAATGAGTAGTCCTAATAATGTAGACTCTTATTTTAGAGGAAAATTATTGTTTTTAAAAGGGACTTTAGACAAATACTCCTAATCATATCAAGAGGGAGTTGTTCAGACGTAGTCAATACATTAACAATGTTTCATACCTTTGGAACTATTGTCATATACTAAGTCTCACAAAAAATATGCAATTGTAAAATGATCCAAATAGCCCAAATGTGAAAAAAAAAAAAACATAAAGACTTTTCATTGTGGATTTTTTTTGTGGGAGAAGGAAAAATAGTTGAGCCAAATGGTGGTTATGCAACAATACAAATTCTTGAGACATTTCTCATCACAATTTTTGATGATTTGTTGGATGCTATAGTTTAATCTACATATCTTAATTTAACAAACACTAAAAGAATGAAGGTTTTATATAGTCCACGGCTATTTGTGGGACCCACACAAACAATTATACTTTATCTTGCCAAATCTTGAGGCATGGGTATTATTCAATTACCATGGAAAATGATATGTCAAGAAGTGTCACAAGTGTCAAATTTATGCTGATAATATTAATGTCCCACCATTCCCCTTACAAAACTTGGTGTCCCCATGGTCCTTAGCAATATGGGGCATTGATGTTATTGCTCCATTTAATCCTAAGGCTTTAAATGGCCATTGTTTTATTTTGGTAGTTATTGATTACTTCACAATATGGGTGGAAACTGCTTCCTATACTAATTTTACTCATAAGGAAGTAGTGAAGTTCCTAAAGAGCAATATCATCTGTAGATATCGATTGTCGAAAAGAATCATCACAGATAATGTCACCAATTTGAATGGTGCTAAAATTCAAAAATTGGTGATAATTAAGTTCAAAATTGAGAATCATAATTTAGTTCCTTATCGACTAAAGATGAATGGCACAATGGAAGTAACAAATAAGAATATCAAGAAGATCATAGAGAAGAAAGTTGTCACCTATAAAGCCTAGAGCAAAATGTTGTCATATGCATTGTATGCATACCGCACCCAGTTACATCATTAACTAAGGCAACTCTATATTTGTTGGTTTTTGGCATGGAAGTAGGGACATCGATCAAAGTTGAAATCCCATCCTTAAGGGTATTAATAGAGGCAAAATTAAAACAATCAGAATGGGCAAGACTAAGCCATGAACAACTAAAACTTATTGAAGAAAAGTGCTTAGCAGCATTATGTCATAGTCAGTTGTATCAGAAGAGAACGACAAGGGCCTTTATTAAGCATGTTCGCCCTCGATCATTTCAACCAGGTGAACTAGTCCTAAAAATAATATTGCCTAATCAAGAAGACAAGAGGGGTAAATGAGCTACAATGTATACGGGACCTTACATTATTAAAGAGGTTTTTTTTTGTAGGAGCACCAATCTTGGCAGATATGGACGACAAAAATCTCCTTAGGCCTACTAATTAAGATGCAGTAAAGAAACATTTTAATATAAAAAAAGAAGAAGGAAAAAAAAACCCACTAGGTCAAAAACATTAAAAGGGGATCTAAGCAAAAGTTATGGTAAAAAAAGATGAAAAAAAGAAAAGAAAAAGGAAACCTGTTAGGTCAAAAACTCGAAAAGGCGATCTAAGCAAGGAAATGAAGAGTTGGTGGATAATGAATCGTAAGGTATAACAAAAATTGGGGCAAATTTTATTAGAGGCAATCAGTTCCCCAACAAGCAAAGAATCCAAATCCTGTTCATGATTTCATGTTTATTGTAAGAAAAAGTCACATCAACAGTCCATACAAAGGTGGCATGTGAATTTTGATTTTTGTTCAAAAATGTCACTTTGTGAAAATCATTTATCTTTGAGCTTATTAAAATTGTCCACTATGTTGCTCCTAACTCATGTCAATTTGTATGGTTACTTCATTGATCTTAAACTGAATTATTTAATAAACTTAATTGCACATATTGTCACTCATCTTTCATGATTTTGCAAATTTTGTCACCTAACTATTTTAATTGTATATTTTACCACCCAACTTTCAAAATTTCTTACATTTTGCTACCTAATTATTTTAGTTGCACATTTCGTCACCTAATTTTCAAAATTTTGCTCATTTTGTTACCCCCTTAGTTGATCGCTGACGTGGTAATCAGTAGTCAATTTGCCACATAAGTAGTCAACCTGCCACGTCAGCAATCAAAATTGTCACATCAACGGTCAACTAATGCGAGGTGGCAAAATGCTCAAAATTTTGAAAGTTTGGTGGCAAAATATGTAACTACAATAATTAGGTGGCAAAATGTGAGAAATTTTAAGAGTTAGGTGACAAAATGTGCAATTAAAATAGTTGGGTAGCAAAATTCACAAAATCATAAAAGATGGATGACAAAATGTACAATTAAACCTATTAAATATTTCCAATTTTGCATGCATTTTCCTATTCTTGTGTATGTTCTTATTCTTCTCATCTTAAATATAGCTGAAGTTGGCATGCAAAATAATCAAAATTAGCTTTACCATTGGCAAGTGTTTTTGGCCCATCCAAATGAATGGTGGGATCAAATAAAGCGCTAGTTAAACCCAAAGCAGCCTCATTTTAAGCACAATGATACCAGTGAAGTTTTGCGGATAAGTAAATATGATCCTCCATGGGTTAAAAAGACAGCTCCAATTGCTCGACTCAAAAATTACAGGATAAGGATCCGTGGATCGTCATTCTCGTGTCAGGAACCTTATACATGATAGCTTTGTTTGGAATGAAATGTACAACATAATGAACTTGGGTATAATTTAGGTAAGGGAATGGAAATCACTATGATAATGATAGTAGTGCTATTTTCTAGGCAAAACATCTCAGTTGGAATGTTAGAAAGCTTTGCTCACTTGATAATTACTCAGTGGCTAGAAAGAATGAAAGAAATCTTAATAATTTATTATATGTATGGTAAAGCCATATACCACATTTGTGTAGACACATGTAAGTTAAGGGACTTGGAGTAGAACAGCGTTAGAGTAGTTTTAGTTTTGAATCCTTACATCACAGACGCATGTGGGGGAGTTTTGGAGGATGAACCTTGATGCAATGATAAGGTTAAGAGGTTCAAATCCTGGAAAGTGTTTGTTAAATGGGTTTAAGAACTTAAGATTGTGTATATCAAATTATTAATCGTCAGATAGTGGAAGCTTCATACACTAGGCCGCACTCTTTTTTAACATCCAAGACACATGTAAGATTTATCAAACTTGCATAGAAATTGTTTTTCCCCTTATGCTGCTTAACCATGTCGGAGTCCATTATGATTTATGACATTACCAAGCGCCTTGTCGCAACTGGGGTCGCGACGCAACGGCGAAAAAGAGTTTTAGAAACAGGGAGTCGCCACCAATATTTATTAAGGACAAACATTGGAAAAACCTAAAAGAAAATGGTCTACGAAATCAGATTTTGGGTTCGGGAGTCATTTACGTGTAGGGAAGGTATTAGCATCCTACAACGTCCGTCATAAAGACGATTACCTCTAATTGATAAAGCAAATTATTAATGACTTTTAAAATATTTATCTCACCCTAAAAATAATTGCAAGAAGAATTTTATTATTATAAAAGAGATTTTTATTTTATCTTAAATTTTATTATTTTTGAGATCGACAAGAGTGGGTCCTTGCTCTTACGTATCTCCCAATGCAATGGAGAATCAGACTCACGTAGTTCTTTTGTAGAAAATATTTGTGTGTTGAAAATTTTTTTTAGTTATTGATTTCTATTTTAATTTTAGGAATTTTGAACCGTCACGGCTCATGCACCCTAAAATATAAGATTGACAGAGGTGTACACCCAAGCCAATTTATTATTTAAATTTTGATTTTAGTATTTTATTTTCATAACAATTTATTTTGACATTTTATATTTAAGAGAAAAGTTTGAAGGCATCAAACTGTACAGCTTGTGTCTCAAAATTCTCAGGATTAAAAAGGCGTCACATCTAATTAACCCTTTTTCAACTTAAGATTTTGTGATCATCAATTAAATTGCAAGATTCGAGTTTGTTGATTTTTATAAATAAATTAAAAACATTTTTTCACTTAGAAAAGAGCTTTTAGACAACAAGTTGTACAACTTGCATCCTTAAACTCTAGGATTAAGAGAATGTCACATCCAAATAATCCTTACTCTATCAGAGACTTTTTTTTTGTAATTTCATTAATGTTAAATAAATTATAAATAATAGTTTATGAAATACTATCTTTAAATTATTTTGCTACTATTATTAAATTGGTTATTTTATTATCATTTCATTATAAATAAAGAGTCTAATTTATATGATAATATCCGAAAGATTTTCACTGTAAAAATAAGTTTACGTTACCGTCTAATATTCAAGTATTTCATTTGTTCATTTGTTTAGTTATTCCTTAGTTGACTAGATTAAACCGCATAAAAAAAATAAAAAAAACACAACGTGCACGTATCTTAAATGGATTTAAGAATCTAATTATATATATAAAAAAAATCTAACTTATTAAGGCTAAACGAATGCCCGAGAGGATGAGTAGCAATAAAATGTATTGGAGGCCATCAGCTTTTACGTACATCACGGGCCAAGCCCAATTCACATTCGTATTACCAAAAAAAAAAAGGGAAAAGGGATGCTTTGATGCTACGCAAAGCTTAACCCCCCACATTTGCCCCAAACTGTGAAACGAAGGGCGAGAGAGGAGGGGGCAGCGGAGCTCGCGGCTTGGTGTGGAACAATATCGGCGGCGCTTCCTTGGCCGCGTGGTGGTTGCAGGTAGCCGTGTGAAGGCAGTGGTGTGGCGATGTTGAGGGAAGGGAGCCAGATCTTCGGCGATGCGGTGAGAGTAGAAGAGATGCGAAGGTTCGCCAACGATGTGGGGCGATGCAGCGAAGAACAGGAAGAGGAAGATGGAGACAGGAAAAGAAGAGTTGCCGCCAGAGATCGCTTCCGGCGACGGCGAATGGCGGGTTTGCGACGGTGGGGGGAAAGGTTACTTTTTTCTCCCCCCTTTTTTTTGTTCTATTTTTTTTGCTTATTTTAGTGGTATTGAAAAGATTAAACTCGATGTTGCCGAGAACTAGTTTGATTCATGGCTTGAAGTCTGTGTATTGCTTGTACAGTGAACATTAAACATTGTATTTTTATTTTGGTTATCATGTTTGTAACAATATTTGAAGCAGGTTTTAGATTAGTATCAGGAACACAAGCGTTCAAAATACACGAAAGAATTAAAATAGAAAGAATTAAAATAGAAAGAATTGTGTTCAAGTGTATACCGATTGTAGCTGTAATTCCTCTGTCTCTTCTCTGCTTTTGCCTCTTGTTTTCACGGACCTTTTCCTTCTCAGTGCACTTTCCTTTTCCACACTCAGTTTTCTGATTTTTTACAATTTTCGGAACCCTTTTCTTATTTATTGCAATGGTATTTATAGATTGAAAAAGTGTTTGTGGTTGCTTGAATTAATCCGAAAATCTGGTTGATTGGAGAGAAAAATAAAAGTACAATTTGCAGCATTAATCAAGGGAATTAGATAATTGTAGAAGCAATCAGGTAAATTTGCAGCATGAGTGGGGGAAAAATGGTGAACCAGAGCGGGTCGTGCACGTCTTGCACAGGGAGTGGAGTGGTTGAGAGGTGACTAATTGCTGCAGGAGGAGTGGGCGGGAATGACCACTGCCGCAAAGAAAAAAGGAAGAAACAGAAAAGGAAGAGAATAAAATAAAACAAAAGATAAAACTTCTTTTTTTTTCTTCTTCTTTTTTTTTTTTTAATAATTAAGCTTTGCTATAAATAAATAAACAATGTAAAAAAAATTGAGTTATTGAACAGGTATTAATTTAAAGTGTTTGGACTATATGTACAAGGTAACCACATAAATAAATAAAAACAAATAAAATACACAACAAGAATGGTGGACAAAATTAGGTGTTCACACGCCTTATTAGTTTTTGCATTTTTTTTTATTTCTTTCTCACTTCAGTTTTCCTTGGAAAAATAAATACCCATACAACAACTACGCGGTAAAATTAAAAACTTGAATTTCAAAGAACGGCAGTTCGCTCTCACCATAAAATTTTTCCGGTGTCTATTTGCATGAATTAGTCACTTAGCAAAGAAAAGGAAGAACGACATGAACATATTTACATTCCCGATACACTATTAAAAGAGATAGAAAACCATGATTCGGAGCAAAAAAATGAGGGAAATCATAACAATTGTCAATCTCATACAACTTTAATTGCAAATTTATTTATTTTTACATTTTTGCTGGACTTCTTTAGGGGTTTCTTTCCTTGGTGGTGGGTGGCAGGGTGGCGGCGGAAGTAAAGGAGTGAAGAATTGCCAAACAAAATTAAATTTTGTATGATAATTAATTTATATTTAGTTACATAAGAAAAAATAAATTAAATCAATGTATTCATTATTATCTTCTCCATGCAATCCCAACTTATAAAATTATTTTTTAGCCAAATCGTTTATTATCTTATCATTTAATTAAATTATTGAAGATTTTCTTTTACTTGAATAAATTTAATTTTTTTTATACATTGATATCTATATGTAAATGTTCTTATATAGAAATTATGTGTAAAATATAACTCATGGGAATGGATTTTTTTTATGAAAGTAAGTAGGGGACTTTACAATTAACTCACAGGGATACACAATTTACCTAAAATCACATTAAAATATAAAATGTTTTAGAATAACAAATTGTCATAAGTTGTGATTCAAATGGTTTGAAGATTAAAATGTGAAATTCAATCAATTCTCTCTTATTAACTCTTTTTAATTTACTTTTTGATTTAATTATAAAAACTCGGAATCACAAAATTAAGATAGGCCTATAAGATTCTCAAAATAAGGCCATTAATTTTCAAACCCGGACGTATTTAATAATAAAAAACTAAATGTTTTTTTATGAATAATTATATTATACATAATTAATATAAAACTCAGATGCACAATAATGATAACTATAAAAACAAAATATATTTTTTTAAAATTTTAATAAAGAAATCAATGAAGAATATTTAAATTATACAATTTTTTTAAAATTTAATAATATGATAACTAAGTCCTAACACCACACCCTTGCGATTATGTTGTCAATTATTTTACTAAAATTATTAAATTACTAATATTTTAGCCTGTGCAATGTACAGGATAAATTTTTGTTTTATATAGCTAAAATTTATAATAAATAAATATTTTTGAATATATAAATTATATTATAATTAAAATTTGTAATAAATAAATATTTTTTATCACATAAATTATATTTTATATTTATGATAAATAATTTAATATTGTGATACAAAGTTATTTTTAACTATTGATAATTTTTTTTAAAATATTAAAATTTAATTTAAAAATAAAAATGATAATTTGAGGAAAAAAAAAAGAGATTAAGAAAAATTCCTAAAAGCACTCTCATTATTGAAGAAAAATAGCTAAAAACATTCTCGATAAAGAATGGTCCCAAAAAACGCTCTCGTTCAAGATAGTTTTTCTAATTTATATATAGAGAGTATTATTTTCTTATTAAATATTTAGGGATTTTTTTATCAAAAAAAATATATTTAGGGATTTGGGATGTAAAAAAAAGGTTTAGAAATAATTAGTTCAATGAAAAATTGATAAAATATAAAGTAACGCAATATTAAGGTTTGTAAAGGAAAAAGAGATTAATTAAGAATATGAGTAAAAAATGTAAAATTTAAGAGTTTTAAGTATAAGGAAATTAATGATAGGCTAAGCTTACTTGATTTAAAGAAAAAATAGGGTAAATTTAGTCAAAATATTTGTAGACCAAGCCAGCAACAATCTAAATTAAATAGATCAAGGCTATTACTGTCAGGATTTTGTTTTGTACCTAATAATTCAATATAAGTTGTTACATCCAATTTTTCTTTAAATGAAAATTACAATACATTGTACTACAGCGCATTAGTTATTGAGATTTGATCTTAGAATTTGAAGAAATATAACAGATGGGGATGAACACTTCAAATTGGTGAATTTTCCATTTATATCTATATGTGAATGTGAGTTTATTAATATATAATGCATGGATAAAATATAACAAATGGTGATGAATACTTCCTTCATGGGATGAAAATTTTAGCTGAAATTATATTTACATTTCAGAAGAAATCATACTCTATTATAATTTTAAAATATTTTTAATTCAATTCATATTAACATTTCGGAAGAAATTAGACTTTATTAAAATATTTTTAATTCAATTTATAATAATTTTAATATATCCAATGAAAAGGGGTGGCAGAACTCTTGGGTAGAGTCGGATTCTAAGATTGCTATTACGTTGATCACGGAGGGCTGTGTAGGCACTCATCCTTGCTTTCCTATCATGCAGGAGATTAAGGAGCTGCCAGCTTCTAGGTTGCAAATGTGTTACGTGAAGGAAACCAAGTTGCAGATCTTTTAGCTAAATTTGCTTTATCTAGGGATATAGGAAATATTATTTTCTCTACTATGCCAGGTTTTATTTCTCTTCCTTTGATAGCAGATGCCTCAGGTGTATTATTTTATAGAGGTTATTGATTTTCTTTTCAGGGGCTTTGGCTCCTTTGCCCACCAAAAAAAAATGAAAAAGGATTTGATGAGAGATATAAGGTGATAAACATATCTAATGAAAAGAGGTTTCATTCTATTAAAATATATTTTAAACAATAATGATATAATAATTGCATAGCATTATTGTTGGTTTTGTCTTTATTTGATTGTCTTTCTCAATAATCATTTGAAAATAGACTCTGAGTCAAAACTTTTGCCTTATTTGTATGTTACGTTTTAATTTCTTTTGATAAGTATTTCTTCTTAATCAGTTCTTGCTTTTTGCGGTGCTACTTCTTTGTATACTAAAAAAAATCTTGCATTATTGATTTTTTTTTATTTAACATAAAAAAGTATGAATATAATATAACAAATGAGGATGAATATTTTTCATAAAAGTATGGAGAGAAATTTAGACTTGACTCATAGGATGAACAATTTAGCTTAAATCACCTTAAAATCTGACTTAACTAATTTAATTAATATTCCTTTTATCTAATCAAATTTTAATTTTCTTATTGATTTACACTTGATTAAATAATAGAAATAAAAATTCAATTCAAAAATTTGTTTTAATTTTTCACATAATATTTAAAATCTTAAAATATCATACAATTTATATGTAAATTGATTAGTATAAAAAATATATAAATAAAACAACACGAGAGGATAAATGTTTTGTACAAAAATACATGCACAATGGATTATTATAAAATTTATATTTTATTATACTTTATACTTCAAACTTATTTATTTCATTTCTAAATTAATGCAACAAAATCAAATATTATCTATATAATAGCTTTTAATAATAATTTCAATTTATTCTCTTATTAATTTTAACAAAGATATATTATTAACACAATACTTATAATTTTTATTAATAAACTATTTAAATCAACACTTAAACAAATACGTCAGCACATCACACGTGTCATACTAAGTAGCAGGTGGGATGACATTGGTGGATTCCTTGATCTTGGAGATGAACAACTTTTGAAATTCTGAATCCACGTTAAGGACCACTTGTTGCACGGAAGATGACAAGGCGCCCCAAATTGATCCCCTTCCAGCCAACTCTTCAAACATAGGCCTGCAAATAACATAATCAATCATTTTCTGTTAGTACTCATACTCATCATACTTTCAAACAACATAATCATCCATTTTTAATGTTATTGCATGCCATGTGCTACTTCATGAATTCCTAAACGGATAATATTATTTTTTTATAAATTACCAACAACTTACTTTGAAGTTGTTACGATGGAGTAACTCTCCATTCCTTCTTCCCCTGCAATTTCAGCAACCACAAAGAATTGTGGCAGGACAAGCAAATCACCAGCCTTAACTTGAGTGTTTAATGCACTCTTTCCATTCAAGCCCACAATTTCAACCTTGCCACTTCCTCTAGCAATGTAAATTAACTGAACCGCGGGGTTGGCTGGGTATGATGGTGCCTTAATAGCACCCGGTTCAAGTTTCACTCTGATCACACTTAGCCCAACATCCCCAATAAAAGGGAAACCTTTCTCCGTTAAGGTTTGGACAAATCCAACATTTTCGAGGCGTGCAACATCTATATTATAGACTAGCTTTTTGGTGAGGTCCATTTGGGGCTTAGGCATTGGTTGGCTTTTGTCTATCTTGATTATCACAACCCCGGTTTGGCTTTTAGTGAGTTTTTCCAACTCATCTTTTTCCAAGCCATATACTTTGCTTGTGAGCTCAGTTGAGAAGCCTCCTATAACTCCCAGAGCCCCAGTTAGAAAGAAGTAGGAGAATTGGCCAGGAATAAGAGCCTTCGAAGTTTCTCCAAGAAAAGCAATGATAAGATCTGAGTCTCCATCGTTGAACCACCACGAGACACTTCCAATAGGTATTGGTATAACATCTCCCTGCTTGAGCTTCAAAACCACTTCTCCAGTGTTAGGGAGTACCATCCCAACTACGCCATCAGTCCCTGCACGTGTTCCAAAAAATTTAAGTATTATTTTTAATTTCCTAAATAGTCCCTAAAATGAAAAAATAATTATTTAAGTAGTTCTAGAAATATTAGACATCATGCTAAATAATCTTTAAATATTAAAAAAAAATCCTTCAAATTGGTCCTTGCCCTTTACTAAATACATCAATTTAGGGACTAAAGTGATGAATATTTAATAATTGAAGAATTACTTAAATAATTTTATTAAGAGACCACTTAGGAGAGAAGATAATAGTTTGGGTATGAAAATGATGGTTTATTCATTTTAATCCTAATACATTGATTTCATTTTAATTGTTCAATATTACTTGATCTAATAAAAAAATGAAAAAAATTGTTGCATAGCAATTACAGAAATGCTGAATAGTACGAACACGAATACGAATTTCGTAAGGCAACTTGATTGGTGTTTAAATTTTCTCTCTCCTACCCATATGAGCGAAATCCTTATCTAAATTGGTAAGTGCTATCTTTTTATTGGTTAAAATCTATTTTCATTCAAATTCGTCTCAAAGTTTTCGTAACAAATAGAACTTCTCTTACTATAAATGGGAATTTTTATATCGAATGAAACCTCCTCTTTTTCTTGTCAACTTAGTTGAGCAGGGTTTCATTAACTACATTAAATAGCTATTTATGTGACGTTAAATTCCACGACATAATTTAAAAATTAGTTTTCAATTTAATATTAAAATTTTTTTTTTGACATTAATATAAATTTTTGACATATAAATAAATTTAACCCTATCACTGGTCGATGTAAGATCTTCAATAGCATTTCAAAGGGTTAAGCAACTAGAAAAAATATTAATAGAGTAAAACATGAATTTAGTCTATGAAATTAACATCCTTAATTAATTTACTCTCTAATATTACAAAAATGATAAATTTAGTGTCTAACTTTGATGACCACCAATATTGATCAATTTGATCTTCAAAGTTGAAATTACCATTCAATTTAATTTAGTCTCTATAACATTATCAAAGTAATTAATTTAATTATTGAAAATCATTATTAATTTAGTTTTTAAATTTGACAATCATAAGTCAATCAAATATTTGGTATTACGAACCAAATTGAATGATTCATACTAAAATTAGGCACTAAATTGATCGATATGCACTAAAATAAGGAACAAAAAATGACTGACAATTAACAAAGTTATCAAGTTAACTGAAAAATGTTGGGGACTAAATGATCAGCACTTATTAATTTTAGGAATTAAAATTTTTCCCGTAATTAATTTCAAGAACTAAAGTAACTAATAATTATAATTTTAAGAATTAATATATTAGAAAATAGGCTATGCACTAACAGTTCAGAGTAGTTTTATACTATCATCCAATTACAAACCACTATATATAATAAGTTTGTTAACTTTTACAATAATTACCTTAAAAGTCATACTAACAGATTTCTAATTTGTTGATAATATCAAAGTTTTTTACTGACAAAACATAGTCATTAAACTCTTAATATATATTACTCATTATTGATATGATGCATGAAGTTGTTCGACCTCTCACGTTTGTGAGAAGTCTGGTGAATAAACACAAGGAATTGGAGTATGCTTATGGTTTTCGCTTTCTTATAAGAAATTGGAATTAAGAGTTTATAGCGTGGCAAAAACTAAAAGGTATGCACGTACCGTGGATATATCGTATATGTTCTTCATAGTGAGTTTTTAACTGTTAGAAATGGTTTATTTTTTTGGTTGAGAACTTAGTATAAAGAATATTTGGCAATAAAGAGGTCTTAAAAAGTATATAATGCAATTGGTGACTGTGACTTTGATCGATTGTGTAATTACACTATTTTTAGTGATATATTTTTAATATAACTTCTTGTTAGTGTGATCAAATTCTTACAACTATAGTAAAGATATAGATGGGCTCTGACCTTCAATGACATAACCAACTTTGGATGAATCTGCATAATGAGGAAGGGCGAAGCCACGAGGCTGAAGCACAAGCCGACCTGCACCCACATTAGTCTCAGCCAGAATTGGCATTTGAGAACTTGACCAAGTGTAGTAACTTCCACCATCTCCCTCAAACATTGGTTGTGCTGTCTTCGGCGTTAAGTCCAGCTCCATTGATTTGATTTTCCCTTTGCTCATGAAAAGCATTTCAAATAAATGAATGCATGTTTGTTAAAATAAGTTATGCTAATTATTCTTTTAAGTAAATTACACTGATACTTTTGAAGTTTTGTCAAATTTTTTTTACTTCTTTTTTTATCTCTATACTAACTTTTCTTAATTATTTAAAAATTATTATATTAACACCTCTTAATTATTTGAAAAATATTATATTGTGTAGTCCTACAAAAGAAGTTGCTGTAAACGTTAAAAAACCAAAAAATTATGTGTAGTCTCAAAAAACTTTAGGAATATGTCTTTGATATTGGTATTGATATCAAGTAAATCTTCAAATTAGAAATTTCATGTCTAGTGCATCTTTAAATAAAATAAAAAAATTACTCGTATGGTTCATTTGTTTTGCATGATTTTGGACGGATTGATTTGTGGGGGAAGAAAAGAAAAGACACTATAAGTGGATCCCTTTGCCCTTTTAGGATCCATCCGTTTTGATAGGAAACAATATAAGGCTGCCATTTTTTTACAATGACAAAATTACTCTTATTTATATTACATTTTATTTTTTTATTGAGGGTGTTTATGTTATTTTATATACATATTTTTTATTTCTTTTCACATTCTATACAACCAAATAAATGAAAATTAAAAAAAATAAAAATTATTTTCTCCTCTATCAAAGAACATAAAAAATCATCTTATTTTTCATTCTTTTTCTTTTCTTTTACTTTCTTTTCTAAACCAAACATATTATACTGGGTTGACAATATTAAAGGCATACATATGGTTGGTTCCCTTGGCTAAAATTATAGAACTTAATTTAACTAGCTTATGTTTTATAACTTTCGCGGTATCAAGCATATCTTAAAATTAGAAATTTAGTATCTAGTATATTCCACAAACTATAAGCGAAAATCTCGCGCTCAAAGAGTATTGTATATATGTAACTATTACTTTATCTTACCACAAATCAAAGATCAGAAAAACATATTCATAATAAGTCATGTATGTACCTGTGATCTAGAGGTGAATTATATAACGAAGACTTTCCTCAACCGGTCGTTCTTTTTGATGACAACTAATCGAAAGGAAGAAACTAATTAAGAAAAAGCAGTGAAGTCAGCAATAAGGGAATTTAGATGCATCAACGACCCGGCCGAGACATAAATACTGAGGGCTATATATAGATACGGCTCTTTACAATTACTGTTTGGATACTGTGTGGCTTGCTTAGGAGGTGAGGTATAAATAAGTTGAGTTATTCATAAATTATTTGAGTTTGATTTATTAACCATTTGTTTAAGCTCACTTGTTTAATTAAATAAATAAATTCAAGCTTAAAATTTGACTCGATTATTTAAATGAGTTAAGCTTAAATTTTACAAGCTCGACATTAACTACTCGTGAATAACTCGTTTATTGAAAGTAATGATAGGGACTTTGTTATCCTTTGTTATTTATGTATTTATTATAAAAATATGTGAAACTTTGTTGAAGGTGTTAAAATTAATTTTTAACTTTCTTTTTTGGTAGTAGTCAAAAAGTTATGAATTATTTGTTTACTGAATTATAAAAATAAAATAGTCTAGAATGTTCCAATTTCACATATCCCATGTTGAGTACATATTTTTATTTATAGATTATCATATAATATTAAAATGTTTAATAAATACTAAACTGAAAAGTTAAAAATGAATTTAAGAAAAATTTTCATAAAAACAAATAAAATAAATGAACTAAACAAGTCAAGCTCAAACCTTATATCTTTTAAACAAACCAAGCTCAAATTTTCAGTTTGGCTTATTTAAATAAATGAGTTAAGTTTAAACAACTAATTTTATTTTTTTTACAAGTCAAGCTTGAATTTTAAGCACTCGACTTGACTCGTTTACACCAGTACAGTTAGAAGAGAAAACGGATTTCACTTTTCTTGGTAGAGAAATACCAACGAAAAAAACACAAACAAAATTTGAAACATGCCTCGTCCAGAAACAATGTAGAGTTTACATTTTATAAGAACACGCAAATGAACACCAATGAGCAACCTACCCTCAAATATGCCAAAATTAATTAATAGATAGATAAACACCAAACTAACGTGGAAGGCTGGTGGGGTATGATAGAGACTCTTCTACAGCTACAGTTGTGGGGGCATTTACCCCCAGTAGGAATTCACTCCGTTGGAATACAATGCGATCCAATCTGGGTTACACTACCAAACTTATGCAATGGCAATTACTTAACTTTATTAGCCCGATAGCCCCTTGAACCAAAAAAATAACCCACTAACCTCTACACCCCTAAAGCCTGAGGCGTGATCTAAGAATGTCCCCATTATGATAAATCATGTCATCCTGCATATATATATATATATATATATATATTTGTAGAGACTACATATATTTTCTACTAGAGACAATATTGTTTAAGTTTGGTAAGATTACTATAGGCGACAAAGCTCTCTCTCTTGAGTATTTATTGCAACTGTATACTCAGTACTCGAATTTGAGATCACAGTTAAACTAGAACATTACTCCGCCAGTTGATCTACATTCAGTGATATCCTACGTATATATCTAATCATGTTTTTTTCTTTACTCTTCACTTTTACTGTTATCCTTTCAAAAAATACATCTATAAATATTTTGATATTATTCTTAAGAAAACAAAGTGTATCATTGTATATTTTCACTACTTTATTTGTAATCCTTCACCTTCTTTTCTATTTTCTCACTAAACATAAGTATGGGAGATTAATAATTGAATTTATTTATTTTTTTGTTGATGAATAATTGAATGATTATTTAGTTACTCTAGAGTGAGAGAAAGATTTTTTAAAATATTAAAATAAGAAAATTATTCAATATTTCTAGAATATGAAAATTGAAAGAATAATTATGATGTATATTTATATTTTCAAAAATAATATATTATATTTTTAATGTTACAAATCTATATATACAAATATTGCTCTCACAATTAAAAATTTTGGATCAATCACTGGGGTGTGATGGGTTGCTCACTCTGTAGTTGGAAAATAATTGCAGGGAGTACAATTTAATCTCTTATCATACATTTTTCCTTATTTTATTTTTTATTAATATTTTATTAATACTCATCTTGTGATATTTGTAAATCCACAAATTAGAATTTTATTTAATTGTATATTATATAATATTTATTTTGATATGAGATTAAAGTATGTTTTCTTACTATTTCATCATTAATGTATTTATTGAATAAACTTATATTGATAAAATATTAATTAATATTATTTATGTAACAATTGTTAATGTAAACCGAATATTACGAAATATATAATTTAACTTGGTACATTGTTTGGGATGTTTTTCTAATTATGTAAGAATTTTAAATTGTTAAATGAAGTTATAATATGTGACATTAAAGCTTATTTATTTGTGTTTCATTTATGAAACAGGAGTCCCAAATTTGGGATGGACAAGAGTCCCAAACTACAGCCTTATAAAAGAGAGTTAAGGAACACCTAAAGCAATTTGGGATTGGACAAGAGTCCCAAATTTGAACTGATATTGTTATTTAGCCCGTCTGCACCAAACTTTGCTTTATCTCACTTTTAATTCTTTTTTCTTTTTTCTCTTTTCCTTTCTTTTCACTTTCTTTCTTAAATTAAACATAAGACTTTTGCGTGCCAGTTCTTAAGAAGCACTGTCCACGTTATTTTGCTTGCGTATTCTAACAATATATTTGGTTTATGAAAGAAAATAAAAGGAAAAAAAATAAGAGAAAGAAAAGAAAAAAATGAAAAGTAAAATAACTTTATAGGTTATTAATAGAAAAGAAGGTGAAAAAAAAAAGAAAATTATATATATATATATATATAATGACACAAACATCCCTAATAGAAAAGTATAAAGATAAAGATAATTTAGTCTTTTAATTATAAAAGTTGCTTTTCCTTTAAATTTGAAATAAGGATTGAATATATAAGTAGGTCTCTAAATTTTTTTTTCCTTTCTTCCCTTTTTAAATGATATCAAAAGATGGAAGAAAAAAAAATTGGTTGTTTGCCTTCCCTCTTTTTCCCTTCCTTTTATTTTTATGTCTTCCAAACATACTATAAGAATTTTGTCTAAGAATGGTTTAGTGTGTATTTATAGGTTTAATTACTCATTTGGTCCTTATATTTACATCATCTTTAAGTTTTGGTCCTTTTATTTAGAAACTATTCATCAAGTGTAAAACCATCACAAAATTTCTACAGTTTATTAAACTGCCATAAATTTTATGCATTCTTTATTTTATGAAATCAATTTGTGACAATTTAATAATTGCCAAAAAAATTGTGGCAGTTTTTACACCGCCAGTTTCTATTTTGTGATGATTTTATTTCACAAAATTAAGACACACTTAATGACAGATAATAAAACGATATCAAAAAATACGTGTATATAAACTAAAACAGATAATTTCCAAGTATAATAACCAAAACATAAAGTTAATACAAATAAAGGAACAAATAAGTAATTAAACTGTCTTTGTAGTATAACCGCTTCATCTTCCATTGCACATGTTCCTAGACATTAAATGTGAGAACATGAATGCCCCTTATAGTCACCAAAAATGCGAGAGCAAGAATTTAGTGATTCACGTTCAGAAAAGTTTGAACTTGTTTAAAAACACACCCCTAATTGTTTAAGGGGAAAATGGCAACTTTTTAATATTTTAAATATATTAAATTTCATTTTTTTATTTCCTTAACTATTTTTAGAGCACTCGTAAACAATTTTATAATAAGATATGTGGATTTTTAATATTAAAAAATAATTAATCATACGACTTGATTACAGTAATTGAAAAAAAAATATATTAAATATAAATATTAAATATTAAAATTACGCATTAATCACTGTAAAAGTATTCAAAATTCAATTAAGCCTTATAATAATATACTTAAGTATTTTCTTATGCAGAACAGAATAGTATTAAAAAATTGTAATTACTTTTTCAATTATTAAATAAAATATTAAATATTTTATATTTCTAGAATATTTAATGTTTTTATACTTAATACTCTTTATTAAATAATAAAAATATATTAAATATTTTTAATTATGCATTAATCACTGTAAAGTGTTCAAAGTTCAGTTAAGCCTTGTAATAATATACATAAGTATTTTCTTATACAGAACAGAACAGTATTAAAAAGTTTTAATTACTTTTTCAATCATTCAATAAAAAATATTAAATATTTAGATTTCTAGAATATTTAATATATTTTTAGACTTTATCTTTATTTTTCATAGACTTTATATATTAAAATTTATTAAAATAAAATGCGAAACTTCTAAATAAAACTATTTTGTACATAGTTTGGAAGCCTTAATTTGAGTCGTTAGGGTTTATTTGTTTTGAAAATACTTTTTATAAAAAATTATAAAAATGATTATTTTATTTTCAAAATTTTGTATAAAGAATAACAAAACAATTACAATGGTCTCATTCTTTCACGGTACAAAACTTCAAAATTTAAATTCTTATTTGACTTATGGCGAGGGATCGTTTTCTATTTTTGTTTTTTTTTTTTTGTCTCAATAGTTTGCTTTCACGTGGACCGGGACCGCGGATGAAAATGAAAACGTCAAAAGGATTTTGTAAACGCAGTAAGAAGCCACGGAATGATGACTGTAGCGAGAAAAGACGTGCTGAAATTAAGTGCACGTGTAAGTAATGTTCGGTGGTTCACGCCGATTTGTGAGCCATACAGCAACGGGTTTTTTACCAAAATAATATAAAAGAAAACATTAATTCCCAAACTACCTCACATGCAACAATATTTCCCAAAATACCTTAATTTACTGTTCACGTGAGAAATTTACTGTTTACACGAGAAAACAAGCTTTCCAATGCTATTTTTTTTTTCTTCATGTAGGGATTTTTTTACCAAAATATATAATGGTTTTTTTAACAATATATATAATGGTTTTTTTACCAAAATAAATTAAAAAAAAAACAATATTTCCCAAAGTACCATACATGAAACATTATTTACCAATCTACAGTAATTTACTATTTACCTAAGAAGCCTTTTCTTCAACCACCGAATTCTCTCTTTAGTTTTGCAAAAATTTTGATATTTGCCTCATGAAGTTTGGGTCTCCAAGACCCGACTTCTTAGAGGCTTTTTTTTTTTTTTTGCTTTTCAATTTTGGTGAATATACTTAATCAAATTTTATTTTAATTACAAGTTAATTTAAATGTCCAATTTTTTTTTGAAATTATGGTTAAATAATATATTTAGTGGTTAATTAAAATAAGTACAACCACAAAAAAATTAAATAAGAAGATTTCTATTAATTAAAGTTATTTAATCAAATTAAATTAATTACTATGTTTATTAGGTTTGTTAGTTTAGGAAAAATTAAGACAAAAATAATATTGACAAATGTAATTAAAATAATTACTATGTTTAATTTTAATTATGCATTAATTCTATAAAAAAATTGAAATTGTGGTTAAATAATACATTAAGTGCTTAATTAGAATAAGTACAATAAAGGAAAAAATTAATAACAATAATTAAATTATTTAAATTTTCTTAATTTTATTATTTTTTTTAAATATAAATTTAATTTAATTATTATTATAATTATAGGTTAAATAATACATGTAGCGGTTAATTAAAATAAGTATTAAACTAGTTGTTATTATTGGCAAATTAAAATAATTAATATGTTTAATTTTACTAATGTGGTAATTTTATGGAAAAATGAAATTGTGGTTAAATAAACAAATGATTTTAAACAAAAAACAGAAGGAAGGATTAAATTAATAATGAACTACATTAATAAAGTTACATAGGATTAAAAATCAATGGGGTCGCCTTGACGTTTCAGCACGGTTAGGACATTTATTTTTGGTATGTCCTGGTGTGCGACATGCTGAACATCTTTTTGGTTGACCCCTTTCTCTGAGGTCCATCTCAGTACGTATTCGAGTTGATTTCGGGCGTCCACTGATATTCCTGCGCATAGTGGGATTGTGGGACAATTCTGGTCTGTCATATGTTGGCCATGACCCTTTATTGGGCAACATGTGGAACCTTCCGCCATAAACATTCGATACATATTCCAACGTGTACACCGGACTCATATATTGCATATAGTCATGGTGAATTTGGTTACAAGCAGCAACAACATGCGCACATGCGATGTGCAATTTTTGGAACTTTCCACATTCACATAGTTGCTGCTCCAATCTAACACTGAAATGCCCTGCAAGTCGCCCTTCTAAAGGGTTAATCAATTCCTGCACCAAGAACGTTGAACCGTCTTGATCGAAGTCCTTCACGTAGTGTGTATTTGCCTTTGTTGTTGCATCTTGTACGGCCTTGTTAAGAATCTCTGTATATTTTTTTCCAGAGTTTATCATCGCCGTTGCTTCCCTCCCCCTTCTGACGAATAATTCATTACACCTAAAATATGTTGCTTCGACCAATGCTGAAATGGGTAGGTTTCTAGTTTTTTTAAGTACTGAGTTGATTGCCTCCACGAGATTGGTGGTCATGTGTCCCCAACGTTGCCCTCCATCCCATGCAAGAGTCCATTTTGGCCTTGGGATTTCATCGAGCCATTGCGTGGCTTCTGGATGCACATGATGAAGATTGTTGTAGTAGTAGAAAAAGTTTCTCTCCGTCATGGCATATGCTGAGGAGTTGGAATGAAGGATTGTCAGTAATGTTATGATGAGAATATTTAAAAAATAATTAATATGTATGCAATACGTACCCATATTTACAACTTGTTTCTTTTGATCAGCATTCCTGAAGTGCCTCATGAAATTTTGTGCGATGTGTCGAATGCAAAACACATGCACTGAATCTTGTTCTGTCCAACCACTCCCCCGTCGTGCATAGGCACTCTTTATCGCTTCATGCCTGTCTGATATTAGGCATAGACCATGTTGGGGTGTGATGTACTTTCTTAAGTACTTGAGGAAGAAGAACCAAGCATCTGTTGTCTCCCCCTCCACTATGGCAAAAGCTATTGGAAGAATATGGTTGTTCCCATCCTGTGCAACTGCTACCAAAAGAGTACCTTTGTACTTTCCATACAACCAAGTGCCATCGACTTGAACTATGGGCTTACAGTAGGAAAACCCATTGATGCATGGTTTAAAACTCCAAAAAAGACGATGGAAAATGTTAATGTCACCATCTTGGTTGTTACATGGCAGCGTCTGCATCCTAACAATCGTCCCAGGATTAGTCATTTCGATTACCTGGAGCAATTTTGGTAAATCCTTGTATGACTGCTCCCAATTGCCGTAGATTGTTTCTATAGCCTTTTGCTTTCCCAACCACGCCTTTTTGTAGGAGGTGGTCAACTGCTTAGTTGTTTTTATGTGTTCAATTAGTAATGGCACCGAGATCGAGGGATCATTTCTAACCAGTGCCTCAATCTCTTTACTGATCATCGTTGACGTAAGTTGACGATGATCTTGAGACAACATTGGTGACACACATGTATGGGGTCCTTGTAGTTTTCTGATCTCCCATTGTTTGCAAACCTTGCCATATGCTGCTCTACACCTCTATGCACATCCTTCAACACGACATTTTGCAACAAATAGTTGTTGGTCAGAACTTACAACTTTGAAGTCCACATGGTTCCTGATGTGGTGTTCCCTAATTGCAAACAAGCATGAATCTTTGTCATGGAACTGCATCCCAACGTAAAGGGATCCAGGTGCTGCACATGAAATGCCTTCACGATCCAAGACATGCATAAACTCTGCATCATCTTCTGTTGCGTCCAGTTCGACAGCATGCATGTGTGGGGGCGGACTGTAAGCATTGTTGGTTGTTGAGGGGCCTACGTCTTACTGTTGGTTGTCATCTTCATCATTGTTGTCATTCACATGGTGTTCTAGTATGTCTTCTTCATTATCACTAAAAGGGCCAACATATTCGTCATGTGGACCAGCCCTAGCATCATCAACTTGTTGTGGCTCGTTAGGTTGGGATGGAGGTTGTTCGATGTATGGAGATGTTGACAGTAGTTGGGTGAAAGAGGAGGTGGCTGGCGCAAATTCAGAAAAATTAAACTGCGTGCTGTTTAAATCAAAAGAAGGGGCATATGGTGGGAGTAGGGCAGAAGAGGGAGCTGTCTCCCATTCATTTTGGTGGTTATACTGTTGGTTAAGATCAAATGTTGTTGCATGTGACGATGTGGGAAATGCATGTGATGTTGTGGGTAAGAAAGCATTGTCAGGTTCAGGATATGTTGTAGAGGGTGTGTCCTCTAACGTGACATAGAGCTCTATGCATCTAAGTGTCTTGTATTGGGTAGAAATTGTGAACATACTTTGGACGTCCTCATCGTCTGAAAGTTTCACCGCCTCATAACGTAGAACTCCTTTGCCAACACATAAAGGGTATCGATGAAAGATACTGTCAACCATTATTGTTGGTTGAAGTTTGAGCTTTTGCTGGATTCTTCGCTTTAAGGCCTCAAGTGAAAGGGCTCTCTTGATGGTGAGGATGACTGGGTTTGGGCATTCGAACTTTGCCCCCTCCTCGGATCGAATCATCTGGCCATTGTAGTAGATAATAAGATTAAAGTTAGATGAAGTCATGATGAAGGTGGAGAGTTTAAGGTTTTTGGCTGAGAATGGATGTTGAGTGAGGATATATTTCTGGTTTGCAAACTGAAGTTGAGTCATGGTCTATATATAGACCACTAAAACGATTGAATCTAGACCGTTGGATTTGTCAATACAATCTGGGCCGTTCGTTTTTTTAGACTGACGCAAAGTAAGGAATCTCTGACGCACTGACGCAAAGTGAGGAATCTCTGACGCACTGACGCAAAGTAAGGATTCCCTAATGCACTGACGCAAAGTAAGGATTCCTTGACACACTGACTCAAAGTAAGGATTCCTTGACACACTGACTCAAAGTAAGGATTCCCTGACGCACTGACGTAAAGTAAGGATTCCCTGACGCACTGACGCAAAGTAAGGAATCCCTGATGCAAAGTAAGGATTCCTTAATGCAAAGTTAGGAATCTCTGACGCACTAACACAAAGTAAGGAATCTTTGACGCCCTGACACAAAGTAAGGAATCCCTGACACAAAGTAAGGAATCCTTGACGCAAAGTAAGGATTTCTTCACGCAAAGTTAGGAATCTCTAACGTCTTGACGCAAAGTAAGGAATCCCTGACGTAAAGTAAGGATTCCTTGATGCAAAGTAAGGATTCCTCGACGCAAAGTAAGGAAACCTTTCTTTTTCACTTATTTTACTATTTTTTGCTCAGAAAAACATGGATTCAGAAGTTGCATTCGTGTACTTCAATGGTCATATGACAACAACTTTTGAAGGCGTCTACTTTCAAGGAATCTCTAAACAATTTTTTGTTTATGACTTAAATTGTGTTAAAAAAATTAGAATAACAATACTAATAACTATTAATGTAGAACACAACTAAACAAAACATTTCATTAAATTATAACACTTCGATACATGCGATTCATAAAGTGGTCTTATCAAATCTTCTCATCTTTCGTATAATGAGATCCAAGATTCATGGTTTCATCAAGATATTCTGACAAGCCATCCCATAACCATGAGCTTGACAGATAGGACTGTGGTTGATTAGATGCCTGTGTTTGCTGATCCTCGATAGTCGCGTATAACTCAACGGACGTCAGGTTAGGCACTTCAGCGAATACAGCAAACATTGTGTGTACATCCTCATCTTCTTCAAGTTTGCACGCACTATATTGAAAACAACCGCCCAAAAAGGAGATTGGACATCGGAAATGGAGGTGCGCCACCAATTTTCCATCCCCCAGTTTAATCTTATTTTGAATGGCTTGCTTCAACACATCAAGTGTCATACTTGTGTTGACTTGGAGTATCTTTGGGTCATTACTGACAAAGGTTGACCCATGTTTAGTTTCTTTCATCTCCCCATTGTAATATACAAAAGCAAATACAGGTCTAGATGCCATGGCTAGTGTACGGCTTAAGGTTTAGACATAGGATGATCGATGAGATGATGTGTGTGTTGTCGAATTTAACGTCCACACATGTTACATTTATACACTGTTTACCCGATGCAAACATTTACGAATGTGTTGATAGAAAAAGCAACGGTCGTGATCACACCGACAAAATCGACGATCCAGATCACCCTGATCCAAGCGCGTTCACTGTTAATCCGTCAGGGAATCCTGCAGGGTCTTGTCCCCTTCGTCAGGAAAAGGGACGGTCGTGATCGCACCGACGGAATCGACGATCCAGATCGCCTCTATCCACGCGTGTTCACTGTTCATCCGTCAGGGAATCCTGTAGGGTCTTGTCCCCTTCGTCAGGAAAAGGGACGATTGTGATCGCACCGACGGAATCAACGATCCAGATCGCCCTGATCCAAGCGCGTTCACTGTTCATCCGTCAGGGAATCCTGCAGGGTCTTGTCCCCTTCGTCAGGAAAAAGGGATGGTCGTGATCGCACCGACGGAATCGACGATCCAGATTGCCCTGATCCAAGCGCGTTAACTGTTCATCCGTCAGGGAATCCTGCAGGGTCTTGTCCCCTTCGTCAGGAAAATGGACGATTGTGATCGCACCGACGAAATCGACGATCCAGATCGCCCCGATCCAAGCGCGTTCACTATTCATCCGTCAGGGAATCTTGCAGGGTCTTGTCCCCTTCATCAGGAAAAAGGGACGGTCGTGATCGCATCGACAGAATCGACAATCCAGATTGCCCCGATCCATCTAATAATTTGGACTATGGCAAGAAGTGCCACAACCACCTAATAATTTAGATCACCTTTATCGATTGGACATGCGAGGAAATAATTACACGAACTAGGCAGAAGAGCATGCCAACTGGCTTGGAATTTGGAAGGAACGATGCAACAACGTTTTAGTGGGGCAATCTGTTCAAGGACCTTTGTTACACACGCGTGACTATATGCAATGGTATTGTGCAAATTCGATACCTTTTCTATCTGTGCCACAACAATTGCAAGACCCACGACTTGCATGTAACATGGATGTTGGCAACACAACACATGCAACACAGCAAACTCCAACACAACAACGTGCATGGCAACAGAGTACACCTCCCCAACCTAGCCCCCAAGTTGTTCAAACAATGCAAGAGGAAGACTTTGAACCACCTCGTCATTCATTTGCATTCACTCCATCAAAACAACAGGCTGATGAAAATGTTGAGTATCGTCGACACTTATTTACATCTAGTTCAGCGGATTTCATGAGCAACTTGTTTGGTGCAGACATTCGAACTCCAGAATCGGCTCAAGCTTATATGCAGAGTATAGCCATTCCATCGCTTCACCATCAGCTTGCTGGAAGTTCGTCAACACCACACGTTAACCATTATGCAACTTCTCAACCAACTGTTGATGACGAGGAGAATGTTGTACGACAACAAAGACAAATTCGTCGAAATCCTCTGCGTAGAAGGCAACCTCCATTGTGTGGAATTGGACACCATTACGGAGATTAAGTCTCCTGCCTCTTATGTAATATTTAGTTATTTTATTTCCAACTAATTATTTTAATGACGAATGACAATATTAATTATTTTAATTTGCCAAAAATAACAACTAGTTTAATACGATTATCTAATATTTAATGTGGTTGGTTAGGTATAATTATTTAATTAACCGCTACATGTATTATTTAACCATATTATTTAACCTATAATTATAATAATAATTAAATTAAATTTATATTTAACAAAAATAATAAAATTAAGAAAATTTAAATAATTTAATTATTTTTATTCATTTTTTCCTTTATTGTACTTATTCTAATTAAGCACTTAATGTATTATTTAACCACAATTTCAATTTTTTTATAGAATTAATGCATAATTAAAATTAAACATAGTAATTATTTTAATTACATTTGTCAATATTATTTTTGTCTTAATTTTTCCTAAACTAACAAACCTAATAAACATAGTAATTAATTTAATTTGATTAAATAACTTTAATTAATAGAAATCTTCTTATTTAATTTTTTTGTGGTTGTACTTATTTTAATTAACCACTAAATATATTATTTAACCATAATTTCCAAAAAAAATTGGACATTTAAATTAACCTATAATTACAATAAAATTTGATTAAGTATATTCACCAAAATTGAAAAGCAAAAAAAAAAAAAAAAGCCTCTAAGAAGTCGGGTCTTGGAGACCCAAACTTCATGAGGCAAATATCAAAATTTTTGCAAAACTAAAGAGAGAATTCGGTGGTTGAAGAAAAGGCTTCTTAGGTGAATAGTAAATTACTGTAGATTGGTAAATAATGTTTCATGTATGGTACTTTGGGAAATATTGTTTTTTTTTTTAATTTATTTTGGTAAAAAAACCATTATATATATTGTTAAAAAAACCATTATATATTTTGGTAAAAAATCCCTACGTGAAGAAAAAAAAAATAGCATTGGAAAGCTTGTTTTCTCGCGTGAACAGTAAATTGAGGTATTTTGGGAAATATTGTTGCATCTGAGGTAGTTTGGGAATTAATGTTTTCTTTTATATTATTTTGGTAAAAAACCCTACAGCAACAGCTAGTACTATCTAGAAGCCTCTTGTTGAAAGTGATTCCATACCATACGCCAAATTCCGTTGCAGACAGCCAGACATGCACGATCTAGCCTAGGGACATGGATCCTCTCTAGTGGATAAAAACTGGGCAGTGGCCACCATAGATTAAAATGCTTAGCTAAGTTTAGCATTTCATCTTTACTTCACTCTGAAATTTTTGATGTAGTTTCAGATTGTATTAGTTTACAACTATTGGCTGATAGATCAGCCACTGTGTTCCCCAGAGGTTTTTAGCCTTCTATCGTTTTTCTCTTTTGTCTCACCAAAAACAAAAAGACGAATGTACAGTATCAAACATATATTTATCTATCAAAGAGAAATTTCATAACTTTAATTTTATTAGGAGTACTCGTGAATTGGTTTAGATTAGTTTTGAGTCAAAAAGTTATTTGACCCGAAAACTAAAATACTATACAGTTCGATTTGGTTTGATTTTTTTTTTTTTTAAATTTGATCTAATCTAATATGATAAAATACAGTTTGGATCGTTTAGATGACTCGGTTCTTTGCCAACTCATCCTTAAAATTCTATTAATAGATAGAGCATGAATCTGTAAATAGTTTTATAATTACTTCCTCCTTACAATCTTATAATGTGGCTATTAGATGTTGTGCAAGTTTTGTAGTAGAGATTGTATTTCATAACAATTTGAAGGCAAAAGGTCATTGGAGAGGCATCGAATGGTGAATGCTGCCTTAGAGGAGGAAATGAAACAAATTCATGCTCTCTCTCTAAGTAGTGGAAACAACAACAAGAATCTAACTTCCAACCAATCAAATTCAGCTGCCTAGAGCATATTTTTCAGTTATAATAATAGTTATAAATTTTATCAGTTCAAACAACAACAATAATAATATTATCGCTTTGGCTTAGTTTAGTTTTAGAGATACCAACCAAAAACCGAACCGAACCAATCTGTTACATAAAAAAGGTCCAGAAAAATGGTTTACTTTGATTTTTGATTTTTTAGATCAGTTTAAATTTGAACATCCCTAAATTTTATGGTATATTTGGATAAAAGCAATTATACATTTACTTGTATTTTGTTAAGGAAAAAAGAGGGAAAAAACACTGATTTCTATTTTTTTATTTTTTTAATTCAATTTTTCTTTTCTCTCTCATTTTTTTCACCCTAATAAAAGAGAAAATAGGTTGTGCACAGACAATGTAATCCAATCACAACTTACTGTGTATAGTAAGTTTGTTGATTTTGATAAAAACTACCCTAAAAGTCACACTAAAGCTAGTTTTCAATTGGTTGACAGTGTAAAAGTTTTTACATTAACAATGTATAGTAATTAAACTCCTAATAAAAATAGGACTGAAGTATTATTGTATTATATTTTTGAAATTTTAGTTATCAAATTCTTAAATTTAAACGCTTAAATATATTTTTAGCCCCTTAAGTTTAGAGTAAGTTTAACTTTGATCCCCAAATTTAAAATTAATTTTTTTAGTCCATGTAATGTAAAATGTTTTATTTCTTCTGTCCAAATGCCGTTAGTGAATTTGTCATATAAAACCCACCTATTATTGAATCTACCATACAAAACTCACCTACTAGTGTCCCTATTAGTGAAAACATCACACCAAATTCAATTGATGCTACAAATGTGATTCAATTTACCTTTGTCAATGATACTACAAGTGATCCTAAGATACTAAAACAGGCTTTTTCCAAATTATAGGGATTAAAAATATTAGTTTTGAATTTGAGGGATCAAAAACAAACTTAATCCAAATTTGAGGAACTAAAAACACATTTAAGCTATATTTAAATTACTATAATATTTTTTTTTTAAAAAATCATCATCAAATTTTTTTAAAACAAATTAATTTACAACTAAATTTGTTCTTCCAAGATGTAAATATCACCACATGTAATTTTTTGAGACTAAAATAATGATAATTTTTTTTATTAATATGATAATAAATTATTTTTTATGAAATTAATTTGAAAAACAAAATCTTGAAAAGGATAAAAACAATTGAAAAATAATTAAAAATCTAATTTAACTATCAAATTTTTAGAAAATTAATACAATAATGTTTTATTAATTTTCTAAAAACATTGATAATTAAATTATATTTTTAATTATTTTCCCATTGATTTTATCTAATTCCTTCATTACCTTTTTTACATAAGGTAGAGTTTTATTATTTATTTTTTTGTTTCTTTTCTTCTTGCACTGATTATTTTAAACATTAGATTATTTACTATATTGTTTTAATATTATACTTCAATATATTTTAACTTACACTAATCAACATAATAAAATATGACATTTACATAAGTGTATGTTAATTTATTTATTTTAGATGTGGTTGGAAATATTTTAAGATGAGAAAACAGGTCATGCACTGACAGTTGCAAAGTAGTTTACACTGTTATCTAATCACAAACCACCATTTATTGTAAGTTTGTTGACTTTTATAATAAATACTTTAAAAGTCATATTAATGGTGATTTATGATTGGTTGACAGTGTAAAACTTTTTATACTGACAGTGCATGATTATTAAACTCTTTTCAGATATAATATAAAAATAATAATAGAATGCATAATATGAAAAAATAATAATAATTGAAACTAAAAAATGAAATTAAAATAATTGATCTACAAATACAAAATTACAAGAGTTTAAAATTAATTAAATGAACTAAAATTATAATTATCCCAAAATATATTTTATCAATAAAATAAAATTAAAATTTATATAAAAATATCATATAAACATGCCCATTTTTGTTATTTTCCATTTATTAGCTACTTTAATAGATAATTTTACCAAACACTTATAATTTAATAAGTTAGCTTAATAACTTTCAGCTTTTGGTTAGTTTTTCAGTTATTTTTACTAAACATAGCCTTAGTGTTTGTCACTTAATGTTAACCAATTAGTAAAAATTTTATCATGTATAATAAACAATAATTTATTTTTAGATAAAAGCGACCAGACATAATGACAACATTTGGTTTGAGATCTAAAAATTGAGAAAGGTTGTTTTTATAGTATGAAATAGATCGTGATTTTTTTTTTTGAAATCCCATTTTTATGTCTTTTGCGTCATCTCAAAATGTATATTGCAAAAAAAAAAAGTTAGCAAGTAAACTTTGAATGTGTTATATTGGAGAAAAATATATTAAATAATAAATAAAAAAACACAAGCTTACCTTAGAAGAAAAGGACAAATCAAATGAAAATATAATGAAAAGATAAAATGTTTGAAAAAAAAAAAGGAAAAAGAAATACCTTTAATAAAGAAAAAATTATAAATGAAAAATACAAAAGATAAATAAAATAAAGACTGAACCTTTTTTTAGTAATGTAGGAGAACCGTTTTTAATAATCTTCTTTAGTAAAACCCCCCTCCTGTAAGTCTTTTGTGTTATTCAAAAGTTGAGAGTAAATAAATTGTAAAAGAATGTTACTAAACAAACTGTTAATACTAAACTTTAATATTATATGTCTAGAAAATATTATTAAAATATTTTGAAAAAAAATGATATAAGTGGTTAAAAATATTACAATATGTTAAGTGTGTGAGCCTTGTGTGTTACAAAAATTTCATTTTATTGAAACTTAACTAAAATTATAATGTGAAAAATTATTTTAAGAGAAAATAAGTTTTAAAGAATAAGTATCATTTTCAACTTATTCAATTAAAATTTATTTAACTTAAATGTATACCAAAGATTATGATTCGGATAAAAATAAGAATAAAAAACTTGTTTTAATAATTATATTAAAATATATTGATTTATATTCCGAGCAAAAAAAAAAAAGAAGGTATTATTGAACTTTAATAGTGTCATGATATTTTGGAATACCACATAAAAATAGATAAGCCATCATAACTTTTTGTGTAATAATATGATTTAGCCTAGTTTATTTATAAGAAATTAAATTTCAATTGGTTTTATTATTTTTTTTCAAATATTTTAATTCTATATATGTAAATATTAAACATTTTTATATTATATAATCATTAATCAGAAATAATACTTAATTTTAGTATATTCGTTTGTATTTTTCACTCCCATAATATAGATATAGATAAATTTTTTATTTATGGTTATTATTATTTTAAAGTAAATAAATTAATATACTATTTAATTATTTCAGTTAAAATATTGTTCTTTACTTTTTGCTTTATAATTTTTAACACATTCTTAATAACGCAAAAATGAGGATTAAACATTATACAAGCGTAGCTTGTCCTTTTTATAAATATAGAGATAGAAGTGATATATATATATATATATATATATATATATATATATATATATATATATATATATATATATATATAGATATATAAAATTAATTAAATTAATTAATTATTTTCCTCATCATCGCACATTACATAATTTATTATTTGTTGCTGCAACATTTTGAAAAATCATTTAAACATAATATCTACAAAAAAATAATATTACGCTTCTAATGTGAATTTTGTTTTATTTGTAATTATAAAAAATAATTAAATCACGTTTTATTTTATCATCAAATAATTAGTATTAGTATATTAATTTATTCACAACACATACAAATCAATAAGAGAAATAAAAAAAAAATTGGCAAAGAAAAAGTTTTGGGTTAGTTTGATACAAATTAAAAAAAAAAAGATTCTGATGTAAAATAATCTAGTGATTATTTTTTAGAGATATTAAAAAAATAAAAGTTAATTTAAGTTTGTTTATAATAATAAAGTTACTTTTTTTAAAAAAAGAAGAAGCAGTTAATTTTATGAGAAACTATTCAAAATAACTTCTAATTTTAATCAGATTTTATATTCTTTCAACTTTTGATTATTTTAAAAAGGTAAGACAAACGCATAAAAAATTAAAATAAATAATTATTTTTTAAAACAAGTGATTTTTTTCATTTAAAAAAAACCTACACATAACAAACAAACGACCTTATCAACAACTTTTAGAAATACTGAATACTAATTAGAAAATGTCATAACACCTGACCAACTAGTCACTAACAATGTAGTGCAGCTTTGGAAACACAATAAACATCACATACTATTAACTCAGCTCACTAGCCCCACTAACTATGTAAATACACGCCGTAGAGAAACAAATAGTCTTAAGTGGAATGCGTGCTTGTGTTATTGTTGAAATTGGATCCTCTCCACAGCTCTTGGGCCTCTCTAGCACAAAAAGGGTGTGCATTAAAGTAAAAAAAATATAAAAACAGGTGAGTAAATGATAGAGAGAGAAAGAAAAATTAGAGAGAGATAGAGAGGAGGGATGGAGAGAAGCGTGATGAAGAGGATCGAAATCCGTGTTAATTACACTTCATTTCCGAGCTACCCAATTCTCTAACATTAATATTTCAAAATTACAACATATAAGAGCTTTTTCATTCTAAAAAAATACCCCTTGTGTTGAGCGGAAAAAATGTTATTTCAAACCTTATTACTTTTATCTATATCAAGATTAAAATTATATTTAAATATGGGTAAAGTGTATATTTATAGGTCATATTAAATATTTAAGATTACTAACAAAAATTAATTATCAAGTAATATTAAAGGATTTTTTAAAAAATATTCACCGAATAATTTAAAACTATTTACATGACTTTTTACAGCAGATTTAATATTAAAACTTTATATAAGCTTTTTGCTATCTCTTGTAAAAGAGCTAATATCGCCCAAGTCATTAAAGTTAGATAAATCCTTGCATTATTTGATTTGATCCATAAATATATCAGCCATGTTTGAAGAATTATTGGCTATTTTCACGACTCAACGGTTGGCAAATTTTCATTATTTCTTTTGTCAGATTGGCGAGTGTTTAGAAAAAATAGATTATATAGACAATATTAGTAGTCACAAATTATGACATACACAATCAAAGTACTCAACTCCAATTTTATCAACTGTTACGTAAGTTTAAATAGTGGTATGACAATTTCTTTTACAATAAGTAATTATAAATCATACTCAAGGATTGTCTAATATATTTGTGAAATGGAGACTGAAAATCCATTTATCAAGCCACGATATTAAGTTTACTCCTTAATTTTGTAGTGGACAATCTGATACACTGACTAATTTGTTCTCATATAACATATTGCAAACTTCAGCAATGTAACGCCAATTTTGTAGAATTATATATTGGCATCGCAGTTTTACTCACCATACATACTTACATCATCGCATGTTCTCATATAACATTTTGAGAAAGAGAGTGGAGAAGAAATGTAGAAAAAAGGGAAACCGAATGGTGCTGCATTTTTGGAACGAAAACGCGTCTGTTCAATAGGTTGTGCATTAGATATTTGAAATATTGGAATTGCAGTAATTGACACTTTGGAAATAACAAAGCTTTTATTCCCTCCGTCTGGAGAATGCTGATTAAAATCATTAATTAAATTTAAAATTTAAATTCAAATAGTAAATATATATAATAGTAGTTATTAAAAACTCATTTCCCAAAATCCAGATACTCAAAATAACATTTTTTATTTTTTTGTTAATAAAATATGAAAAGAAAAATATAACCCTATTTAATACAAAAATATAAAATTACTCGTATACCCCTGTTTTCGGCGGACTGTTTTGGAGGGAAATAATCCCCGTTCCTTTAAGTAATAAAAGATTTTGGGGTTGTAGTCTCGTTTCGTATGAATTGAAATTTGAAACCAAACCAGAATTGTTGAGTGGCGGTTGTGTTTGGACTGAGGAGAAGAAGATGGCAGTGTCGAATTACGAGTACCCGAGGCTCCGGCGGCCAGAAATAGTCGCAATCTTAGGGCAGTTTCAGATTGCGAACGTGACCGAGCAGGACCTCATCAATCCCAACCCTGACTTGATCTTCGACCTCTACACCCGCGTCCTCATTCATCTCGACGTTCTCCTCGAGTCTCTCTCTCTCGCTCTTTCTCTCTTCTCTTCTCGCACCTTCTTCATCTCCACATTCCTCATTCACCTTCTTCTTTCGTTCATTTTCCGCAGGGAAGACAACGAGCAACTCGAGTTCGACGCCCTAGAGCAACTCGAAAACCCCGATTTCCACGTCGAATCCGTTCGCTCCGTCAAACTCTACAACAAGATCAAGGAGATCCTCACCGCGCTCGAGTGTCCGAGGAAATTCACCTTCGCCGATCTCCTCATGCCAGATTCTAACCGAACCGAACTCTTCCTCGGCGCGCTTCTCAATTTCTGCCTCGACAGGTCACTCTCTTAACTTCTTCGCGTAATTTACCACGCAATGAGAAAACCTAATTGTCAATTTTTTTATCTCAGGGAGCCGAGGATGAACTCCGTGTCGGAAATGGTGGACGAAGTGAACGCGCTGGAGGAGCAGCGAACGGAGTTGGAGGAGAACAGGATTTTGCAGGTTTATACTGGATCTCAATTTCGAACTCGTTTTTTGAGTTTTTGACTGAGCGTTTGTTTCACCGAGTGTTTTTGCTGTAGTTGAAAGCGGAGATTTCGGAATGCAATGAGGCGAAGGAGAGGGAGATGCCTCTTGTTCAGGAGGTGGAGGCGAAGGTTAAAGAGCTGAAGCAAACGATTGCGGCGCTGAACAACAACCAGATGGCGTTGAGGACTACTTTCAGGAAGTTGAAGGAGAAGACTGGGGAAATGGATGAGAAGGTCAGTGATTGTCTGTCATCTAATGCTTTGACCAATTATGGAAGCTTAGTTGTTGAATCTTATGCCTTTATGTTGGTGATTTTGGATGGTGTGTGAAAGAAACAACGGTGGTGGAGTAAAAGGTTTTGTAAACAATTTGCATAGACTAAGAGAGTTGAATCTTTGGATAATGTTACTTTTAAGTATATCTTGAGCTGCTGTTTTTGTCAGACTTTGTTTTCTTTTTCTGCTTGTAACAATCAGCAATTAATGCTTTAAACAGATTAATTATTTTTGGTTGGATATAAGTGTTTCTTCGTTTGTGTAGATACTCTTGCGCATATTAAATTGTGGTCTGCCTGTTGTTAGTGCTGTTTTCAGTTTGGTGATTGAGATTTCTTTCTTGGTCTGCTTACTTCAGTTCGACCTCCATTCCCTCTGAAAGTTTGACTACTTGATAATATAGATTATATTATTTCCTACTCATCCTATTTTTCTTTTTGTTGCCCAGATTTCAAATGCTGAATTTACATTGGTACAAAATGTTCAAGAAAATGTAAATTTACGTTCAAAAATTGCTCAATCACCTGATAAAGTACAGGTATATATTTATTTGTTTTATTTGGTTCTCCAGTCATTAGAATAACTTGCAATCCAAAATCATTCATGTTGTTTATTTTGCTATTTTATTATAGGCACAATCAAAATTAATTGGTTTTATGTTCTTGAATCTTGGCTACAAAAATGTGAAATACTTTGCATTTCTCCAACCAATCTGCTTGTATGAATACTATATTGGCAATTATTGGACTACCTAAACATTTGTGTTAGTTCCACATTATGATCTGATACTAGTTTTGGAAAACATTGGCAGTTTTAAACTGTTACCTTTTTCTAACAATTCGTAGTGGAATTTTTTTACTAATGTGAGAAAAGATTCTATTGTAATGCCAAAATTTTGTTCTAGACACTTAATTAGTTGTTCTCAAAAGTTTGAAAGAAAAAACTTTGTCCGGAGGCTTTCTATCATTTAGGTATCTACCTGATTCAATTTAACTTCAAATATGCTGCAATTGTGATTTCTGATCTATCTCGTATAGATTCAGACAAATCTACACACATTTTCCTAGAAATAACTCTCTTATTTCAGGAATGAACTTTCAAAAAACAGTAACAGTACATGGATTTTTAGGAAGAAATATAAGTATGGAAAAGAAAACAATTAGATGGTATAAGTCTTACGACTCTCTGAACTGAGAGCCCAAGCTATAGTGAGTCCTAGTTGCTTCCTTTCTGCCTTCTCTTGCCCCCACCCCTCTCTATGACTGAGTCTCTTTTGTACAATTTTGTACTAATGCCCCTCCCAAGTCCCCTCTCCATTCTTCCTCCTATTGTAAACCTGCCAAATTCTAGGCCAATTAACTTGGGTTAGTAATTGGCCCATATTCCTCTCACATGGTATTCTGTCATCATAATGCCTTTAAAAGATTGAGTATACTTGCATAGTTCATACCCTTAGCTTAAATCAATAAAAATACGTACTCATTCCCTTTAGAAATAAGAATTGAGAAGTACTTTTTGACAGTGATGTCCAAGTGAGACTGAGCAAGGTATTAAATTATTAATAAAATTCTACATATTATCAGAAAGTAGATAAGTTGGAGCTCTGGTTCTGTCTACAATGAAAGTAACTTAAAATATGATTCTGAAGTTAAAAAAATAATAAAAAATGAAATGAATGCTGTTTAAATTTAAATTTTGTTTGATCATAATTCTCAATGCCTTTCTGTTTCCTTGAAGATTGTATTTAAAATTATAGCTTCTTATTTTTTCCTGTTTTTGTATTCACAGCAAATGGAAAGTTCATCTTTTTTCTTTTTTTTTTTAAAGATAATTTTGATTTTAAATAAATGTTGTTAAGAAGAGAAAGGGGAAAGAGGGTTTTTATGGAGAAAATGTGTTGTTTACTTGTTAGCTCTTGGGGATTGCATAATAGGCTTAACCAAGAATAAGCTTAAATTACATCTTTCGGATATCATGAAGAACTTGCAGATGCTTAGCCCAGCTGTTTGCATTTATCACACTTGGTTAAATTAAATTTTTGGTCTTTGTGGTTGACTAGTTTCCATTAATTTTCAATTTAGTCTATAGATTTTTAAAAAAAAAAAAATTAACTTGGTGCAAACATTTTCAAATTAGTCCCAGCCATTATAATATTGTCAAGTGTCAATTAACTCAGCAAGTGTTTCTTTGTACAGTAGGTACCACAGTACGTGTGTATTTTTTCTGTAAAATGTCCTTGAGGTGCTCCTATAAGTAGTCAATTCATAGTCTGTGCTCTCTTATTCAGCTGATGCTCATTTATATGCTCTCTATCTTCTTTTTTTTTTCCTTCAAATGTCCTGTAAGGACTGAATTGATGGTGTAATTATAAGAACTAGGGCTATTTTGCAAATGTTTCTAAGTATATGAGGAGTGATTTGAAAAAAAATATTATAGGGACTAAATTGAAAATGAGTGGAATATTGGGATTAAAATTTTAATATAACCATAACATTTTTATTACTGTGAAGTTGAATGCTTGATTTAGATGTTTTTGCTGTTAGAGAGAAATCTAGGATTTTTTTCTTGCCAGATAATGTAAATTTGCTCTTTTAATTTGCCATGAAGAGGGCTTTAGAGGAAAAGAAAATAGCTCGAGATGAAGCAAGGAATGCTGAAAGATTAGCAATGCAAGCTTTTCATGAGAAGACTGCCCTTGTTGAAGTTTTTTCTAAGGTATTTTGTCGCAGACTAGGTCTTTTTTTTATCTCCCCTTCATCTACATTTTAGGTCATGGTCAAGTAATCATGTATTATTACACTTTTATGCAAACTTTCCATAAGAAGACTGCACTTTTTGAAGTTTTTCCAATGTATTTTGTTGCAGACTAGGTCTATTTTTAGTCCCCTTTCGTCTGTATTTGACTATCAAGATCATGAATTTCTATCTTAAATTATTTAGGATTTACTTTAGGGTGCAATTGAAACATAAATTCGAATTTTGTGAAACCTCAACCTATTGAGTTGTATGGCACATCCACACATGCATCAACTGAGTTGTCAATTAGTTGGTGCCAGTGCTGAAACTGGATCAGGCTTAGGCAAGCTGAATTGTCCCTTGTACTGTGACTGGAAGATCAAATGTCAACATGGATTGACTAATGGAATTTGCCATACATACTGTGGTTCAATCTTCAATATCTTCAATGCTTAAATAATTTATGCACTGATATTTTGGCCATTTCCTCTGCATTTCAGAAGGCAAACTACAATGTAAACAGCTGTAACACATGGATAAATTCATAATATTTTGTCCTTGAATGTAGGTCACTTTATCTTTTATCTTTTTTTTAGGGGTACAAGAAAATGTCAAAACACTACAAGCTGATGCAGGCTATACAAGAACAGGTATTAACAAACTCTGGTCAGTTGATTTCTGCTCTTATATTTATCATAATGATTGAAAATTTACTTTAAATTAACCCTGTATACTTGGGATAGAACCTTTTTCTTTTTGGTATTGCTTATTTGAATGGAGCTTGTAATTAGAGATATGAAATCTATTATGGACTTCTTCACATTCCTTCAAAGATTATTACCATGCAAAACCTTTGATCTTTCTATAGGTAAATTCTGCTAAATCTATTGAAAAGGATCTTAAAGCATTGAAAGCTAAACTTAGTGATGGAGAAATATTGGACAAATCACTTGAGGCCAAATTGGTTGAAAGACAAAGTAAAGGTATGTTCTTGTGCAAGCAATGCTGTGTCTCCATTTCTGGCTAGATGGTTTAAGCATGAGTAATGATAATTTTTACGAAACACATTCTGCAAAAGCTGTTCATAAGTAACCTGGCATGATTTTTGTCTAATAATTTTGTTTTTTTTTTCTTTTAAATAGCATTTGCTGGCTGAAAAGAAGCACAACTGTACGCCACATTATTTTTTAATGATTTTTGTCGAAAGATTTCGTGGTACATAGAACTGCTCTTTAAGCATGCATCTTTGTTGTGTTTACCTTCAACTTTTTCGACTTGTTTTTCCTTCCTCAGTTGAGCAGATGGAAGAATTGAGGAAGCAGTTGGAGAAAGAGTGCAACATTATGTGGGAAGAAGCAACTAAAAACTTAAGTAGTACAAAATCAGAGGTGGAATCACAGAGATGTGCTATAGAAACAAGACAGAGAAGTGTCGTGGCTATGTTATCTGAGGTACCATTTCTTAAATTTGATGATAATCAATTAAATGTGATGAAAGAATAAATTGTTATTTCGTATCTGCAACTGACAGGTGGATGGCATAAATAGTAAAATTACATCAGTAAAAGAATCTGGTGCAGTTAAAGTGGATCGGTTAGTTCGCAAGTATGAAGAGGTAGTTGAAGAGGTAAATGGCCATTTATCATATTTTGGAGACCTGTGTGATCTAATCACCATGCTTGGCTTAAAAATCTTCAAATTGCACTCTACTTCCTCCATGAAAGAAAAATTAAATTTAAAACAGTTTCTAAAGTCGGCCAATACGGTAACAACTTTCACGTGAATTCTACTTCTATTTTACTGCTTAGTTTTTCTGATGGACTAGCTTGAATCCTTGCTCTTAGCACTGCCACGTTGATTGTAAATGTTGCATGATAATCTGTACTTATTGTTATCGTGAATGAGAAATAATTGAATTATTGCGTGTGGATTGTTGCAGTATCATAAGTATGCAAACTCGATTGCACGTGAGATTGAATCTGCGCCAAAGAGTCAAGGCCACTAAAGGAGGTGGATTTGACATTTCAGATCCGGTTTAATTATGTATAGACTTACTCTGCATAGTTATTAAAATTCTGGAAGAATTTTTGTTAATGTCTTAGTCACATCGCCATCTTGCTGCAGAATTGTATAGTCAATAGTTCCTAAACTGCCCACCTCATGCTTGTTCCATCCTTAGCCCAATACTTGGATGTGTTGTTTCCCTGTGATGGTTTGCTCTAGGTGATTATGCCTCTGGACAAATGAAAATTTGCTATTTGTAATGCATCATTTTATTTTTCTTTTTTATATTTTATTTTAAGTTTAAATATATTTTTGGTTCTTTTAATATATTGTTTTTTTTTTGTTTTAGTACTTGTAAAATTATTTTTTTAAAATAGTCCCGGTAAAATTTGTTTTTTCTGTCCTTATTATTTTATTTTAGTTTTTGTAATGTATCTATTTTTCATTGTAGTTATAATATTTTATTCATTGAGTTAGTTTTTAAAAGAAAATGGTAGGAACTAAAAGTAAATTATTCTCATATTACAAGAAAAAAAAAAACTATATTACAAAGACTAAAACAAAATAACAAAGTCAAAATAAAAAAGAAAAATTTACATGTACCATTTAAAAAAATATATATATATAGACCAAAATTAAAAAAGCAGTATATTATATTGATAAAAAAATATTTAAGTCTTTATTTTATTTCACTTGATTCTATTTAATTTAATTTAATATATTTTATTAAGCATCAAATGTTCAAATATAGCTTTCTTTGCTTCGCTATATTTAATATAATTGCTATATTTAATATAATTTTGTTTATCAATTTTTTTACGGTAATTTTGTTTATCATTAAATATTCTAATATAACTTTCTTTATATTATACTAATGTATTGTGGACTACTAATGTGACGGCCGTTGGTCAACAGGAAACCAAAATAAAGGACTTTCCAAAATAGTGTCTTGGTTTGAGTTTTGAATATAGCACTAGCATTTTTTTTTTTTGTATATAATACGGGTATTTTAAATTAAAATAAAATATGTAAAAAAATTAAAAAGTTAGATATTCTTATTGTTAATGGTATTTTACTAAAACAAGTATTCGTTTGGTAGTTAGAATATAGGATAAGATAACTATATCATGTTGTAATTTATTATTTGTTGTGTCAACAAAATAGATAAGATAACTATATTATCATGTTGTAATCTATTATTTATTGTATTAACAGAATATGATAACGTTATTCTATCCTTATCTTATGTTGTTCTAATGAATTTCTTATTTTGAGGAGGGAATTGAGTTAAAAAACAAAAGGATATGATAAGTCCTCTCTTACTATCTCTTTATATATTATATATATATATATAAAAGGATTTGTTAACGTACATTTACTTGTTTTTTAGTTGAAATACGTTAACAAATTGCATTTTTAGTGTATTTTAAAATAATCTTAGTTATAATTTATTAATGTACTTCAATTTAAAAAAAGTGAATGAACATTAACAAACTCCAAAAGCATTTATTGGGTCCTTTTGGGTGATTGTGAGTTTTTGGTCTTTGGTTTCAAAATGAAAATTTTAAAACAAAATGCATTTAGGTTAAAATAGTTTCGAAACCATCTCCTCTCTATATAAATTAGAATAACTATCTTAAATGAAAGTGTTTTTAGCTATTATTTTTCAACAAAAGCATTTTTTAGTATTTTTTAACCTCTTATCTCTTTCAATCTATTATTTTTAATATCTTTAGTTTAAATTGAATTTTAATAATTTTTTTAAAAAATTATCAATAATTATAAATTAACGTTGTATTACAATAATTGTTTATTATAAATTTAAGTTATATAAAATAAATATTTATTTTGTGCAATGCACTGCACAAGGTAAAATACTAATTTTTAATACATTTTCAAAATAGATTTAAGCCTTATGTCAAAATCATGAAATTGGTTTTTTGTTTCTTGTTTTGAATTGTAAAATTATGTCATTGGCAATGTCAAGACCACGTTTACTATTATCATAAAAATAAAAATTATTATTATTATTATTATTATTAAATTACTATTATTACTATAATTGTTCTTTTTAGTATTATTCAAATTACTATTGTCATGATTAAAATTATTATCATCAAAACTATTATTATTATTAAATTATTGTTATTATATTACTAAACTTATTGTTATGAAAATAAACATTATTGTTTTTAAAATTAATTTTTTTTATTGCTATTGTTTTTTGTAATTTTTGCTTAACAAGAACTTAAAAAAAATACATAATTTGTGAAAGAATTGTTGTTGTCAATAACTTTTTAAAGACAAATTATAAGATTGACAAAAACTTTTTAAAACTGAAACTAAAAATTTAAAATTTAAAACTGAAAACTTGTTTTGGTTTTTAAAAATTTTAAAACTTAAAGCTAAAAATCGCTCCAAACGGTTGGAATACGTTAACAACTTACACTGTGGGTGTATTTTAAAATAATTTTTAGTTATAGCTTGCTAACATACCCTAACTAAAAATCAAGTGTGTATACGTTAGCAAATCTCTTATATATATATACATGTATATATATATTTGTTATATAATATTCAACATATTACAAAATAATATTATACATATATATTATAATAAATATTTTATATAATTATATATATAAAAAATATAATATTATTATGAAAAATATATATAAGATATATATATATATATATAATGCTTATATTATGTTAACATTATATATATGTGTGTATAATATAGTAATAATTGAGATGTAAATTGAAAACATATTATTAATTAAATGTTACAAATTAAGTAATTACTACTTAAATATTTTTCAATGAAAATTATTTAAGTAATAATTAAAAATTTAAAAATATTATATAATTTATTTAAAATAATAACGTATACTTTAGTTAAAATTATATTTTCTGTAAAAATTAAAAATTAAATTAAAATTTATTTTTAGAAAATTATGTATAATTTTAACAAAACAGTAATTTTTTTATTTAAATATAATTTATATTTTTTCTTATCGTTATTAAATTTGTTGTCTGGTATATGTCAAACATTAGATAAGATTATAACTTACTGAAATATCTTTTGAAAATATTTAACAACCGTTGGAGAAAATTTTGCTTTCAAATTGTCAAAGAATAGGAAAAGGATAATGACATGTTGATTGGCTAAGTTGAGAAAAATGAAGAAAATATAAAAAGTATCTATAACTATAATAAGGATGATTTCTTCTTTTAGTCTTCACTTTTTATTGGACTATTATATCCTTTAATTATTCTCTAAATTATTCACTATTTTATCATTTACTTGATAAACTACTCACTACTCTCTCTTTTATTTATTTATTTATTTTTAAAAAATGAAGAGAGAGACGAGAGTGTTTCTTTTTTCCCCAATAGTGATTAAGGGTGAAAATAGGTTGAGTTGAGCAAGGCTTTGTTTAAATAGATGTAGCCTGTTTAAAAAATTCAAGACCTAAGTCTGACCTGTTATCCATTATAGTCTCTTTTTAGGCCTAGCTTGACTTTTTTTAAAAGTTTGACTTGATTTGTTAGCCTATTTAAAAGCCTATTTCATATTAGAACCTTTAGATAGGTATAACATATCCCTGAATAAATCAATTGACTAATAGGCCAATGGAGGAAAAACTCTATGTAAAACAAAATATAAATTATGAAAATTAAAACTACTACTACTCAAGACATGGGGTAAAGGTGAAAATAGGTAAGTTAAATTTGACAAAAGTTGAGTCAACTTATTTATATGATATAAATTTATTTTTAAGGTCTAATATTACCTTCATGATAACTTATTTGAAAGTTTACTTTGCAACAAAGTCTCAAAATAGACATAAATTTGTCCGTCAATAAGATTATAAAGGATTCTTTATGAAGGTAAAATGCTTAATATTTAAAAAGGTAAATAAACATATAACTTTAATACATTATAAAAAATTTAATATAATAATAATGCTAATAAAATATTATTATTTATATTTACTTAAATAAGTCATCCTATTAGGCTCAAAAGACTTTTTGAATGGCCTAAAACCTATTCTTTTTAATCAAATAGGCTTTTGTAAAAGTCTTGACTTAGTTTATTTAGAAAAAAAAACTGACCTAGCTTGATCTGATATAGTGAAAGAATACTAGTGATAAAATAAAAGAATACTTGCTAGTTTGTTTCAAATTTCAATATGTCAACTTCTTATACAGTGTTCATAAGTTTGTCTCGTTTCCAATTCATATTGAGCATTATTGAATGATATAATATGCATTCATGGTACACAAAAAAAATGAAGCTACATGTTTGACAATTTTACAACATGAAGAAAAGGTTTTTTTTGATAAAGATAACATGAAGAAAAGTTAACGAAACGTAACTTGATACAGTGGAATCAATTACACCGTATGTGGATCAATCAACGACGAGCACCAAAAAATCATAATTTAGAATCCGATTATAATGCGTAACAAAATTTCTCAAATTCTCAATTTAAAAATCAGGCTAGATATAAGATCGTGAAAAATAATCATAAAAGAAGATTCGTAAACGTTAACAATCATTTGTTCTAATATCACGTGTAAGTTATAGTTTTTCTAAGGTTTACATGTAAAAAAAAAACTACCTTATAAGATAAGAACATCTTAGAGTTTATGATTCTCACGTCACTTACATTAACCTAAATGCATGTTTGGATCTGTGTCAGATTATTTTCAAAATCATGTTTTTTTTTCATTTTAATGCAGAAGTTCCTTTTATTTATTTCAAATTTGCACGTCAAATACGTAAATTCTTGCCACAGTACGAAACCAAACACACCGTAAATAAAAGAAGTAACCTTTTTTCATGTTCGTGTTTATAGTAGAAAACCTTCTCACCCTGAATCTACCTCTTTGTCTTATGACAATACAATTAGTACCTTATAAGAAAAATAAAATCCTTTTCAGTTATAATCCCAAACAGAGAAGCGTGTGTATGAGAGAGACACTCAGAGACTGTGTTTTCAACTATCTAATCCGAAATGACAACGGTACCAGTAGTAGCTTGCTTGAACCCTCGAAACCAAGCATTAGCATGGCGTCTCTCTGTATTGCCCCGAAACGCTGCGTTTTGGTCCCACCATCTCATGAAGGAGAAGAAGAAGCTAATGTCTTGGTCAATTTGTGCTCAGTCCTCACCGTTCGACCTCTCTCCTCCTCCCATCGACCATGACTTCCTGGTAATTTCCAACGCTTCTAAACTATCATTTCTATTTCTTGCTTTAATCACGGTTCTCAATAGCGCCGCTATAGCGGCGTAGCGGCGCGATTCAGCGTCGCCGGAATAGCGGGGTGTAGCGCCGGGATAGCGGCGCACCTGTAACGTTCCATAAGATTACGAAAAAGCCCTCACGTTAGGGTTTTTTTGGGGGCCTATTTTAGGGATTTCGCTGTTGCTGATAAAACACAGCGAAAAGGTTTTTCAGTCTCGACCTAGCTGCGCCTCCGTTCTCTCCACTTAGCTTTGCCTCTCTTCTCTCCGGGGACCTCTGCCTCTCTGTTCTCAGTCCGGTACTGCTGTCTCTGTTCTCAGTCATGGCAACGTCCTCTCAACAAGAAGGATCTGCGTCAGTGTCTTCCCCTCAACAGGAAGCCCATGAGAAGAAACAAGGGCAAAATGACGCGTACATGAATGAGGTAGAGCTGGAAGAAATGCTGGAAATTAGGAATCTCCGAAGAGGGAAAAGACCTCTAAGATCAGGTGAGGCCTCTTTACCTGCTGGGAAGAAGTCTAGAAACCAAGAGACAACCATCAAATTGGGGAAAACCAAGAGGCAAACAAGTGTAAACGGTGGTTGTGATTGTGACAAGAAAGCTAGAGACAGTACTATTCAATACATAGTAAGATTCATGTGTACAAATGGGATTCCTTTTAATGTTGTGAGATCAGAAAGTTTCAAACTCATGATTGAGGCTATTGGAAATTACGGTCCTCATCTAAAGGTTCCAAGCTACCATGAGTTTAGAGGTCCACTCCTTAAAAAGGAGGTGAAATACACAAAGGGATTGTTGAAGAGTCATGAAGAAGAACGAGCAATGTTTGGATGTTCAATTATGGTGGATGCATTGATGGACAGAGGGAATAGAACCTTGATGAATTTTTTGGTGAATTGTACCAAGGGGATCAATGTTTGTGAAGAGCATTGATGCTTCTAGGTACATGAAGACCGAGGTGAAATTATTTGAGCTCTTGGACAGTTTTGTTGAGGAGATTGGAGAAAAAAATGTGGTGCAAATGATCACAGACTATGGAAGTAATTATGTGATGGTTGGTAAGAATTATTTTTGATTAATTTCACAATTTTAATTGTTAATTGTTAGTTTGTTACTCATTTTAAGCTTATTGATTTTGGTTTTAGGAAAATTTTTAGAAGCCAAGAGGGAGCATTTGTTTTGGACTCCATGTGCTGCCCATTGCATAGACTTAATGCTAGAGGACATTGGGAAGATGGCTAAAGTTAAAAAAGCAATACAAAGAGGCATTAATCTTGTTAGTTTTATCTACAACCACACATTTTCTTTGAACATGATGAGAAAGTTCACAAACAAAATAGAACTGGTTAGACATGGAGTGACAAGGTTTGTTACTTCATTCTTTACTTTGCAAAGGCTGCATAATCAGAAAAGTAATCTTAGAAGAATGTTCACTTCGGATGAATGGATGAAGACTAGTGTTGCTAAAGAGTGTAAGGCGAAGAGGGTAGCTAGCACTGTTCTTATGAGTTCATTTTGGAATGATGTTGTTTACATCCTTAAGGCTATGGGACCTATTGTGCATGTGCTTAGGCTAGTTAATAATGAGCAAAAGCCTGCAATGGGTTACATTTATAAAGCAATGGATAGAGCCAAGGAGGCAATTCAAAATTCTTTCAAAGGAAATGAAGAAAAGTACAAAGAAATATTTGCAATCATTGATAGAAGATGGAAATGTCAACTCTGTCATCCATTGCATGCAGCAGGTCATTTTCTAAACCCCGAGTTCTTCTACAAAAATCCAAGACCTGATCTTGATCCTAAAGTGATGGAAGGGCTTTATAGGTGCATTGAGAGACTTAGTGAAAATGAAGAAATTGTAGATAAGATTTTAAGTGAGTTGTCTACATATAAGAGGGCAGAAGGTCTCTTTGGGTTGAAAGTGGCAATAAGGCTAAGGCCTGTAATGGCTCCTGGTAAGTGTGAAAATGCATTTTTTTTTTTTTTTAAATTTAATTTTGTAACAATTCATATAAGTTAGTGGCCCCAATAAATAAGATGTTGCATTGCATTACAGCTGAGTGGTGGAGGAGCTTTGGATCGCATACTCCAAATCTTCAAAAGCTTGCCATTAAAGTATTGAACTTGACTTGTAGTTCATGGGGATGCAAGCGTAATTGGATCACTTTTGAGTATGTAAGTTAATATTAAAAGATTTAAATATATAGAGTTTTCATACAATGATTGTGAAACTAACATTGTTTTAATTATAATATAGATTCATTCAAAGAAGAGAAGTAGGCTTGAGCATCAAAAGGTTCAAGACTTGGTTTATATTAAATATAACCAAGCTCTTAAGCAACGCTTTGACACTCGTGATGTCATTGATCCCATTCTCCTTGATGATATTGATGGTAGTAATGATTGGTTAGCGGGAGAAATGGTAAGAGATGGTAAGGACACCAAAGATAATTTGGTTTTTGATTATGACAACAACTTGACTCGGGGAGATGTTGCTAATGTTGTTGGTGTGGGTGAGACTTTGACATACACTAGGCAGCGAACAAGACTGAGGAGGGGTGCTGCACCTTCAGCAGAAGAATTAGAAATTGATGAAGTTCAAGAGGAGGAAGAGGAAGAAATCTGCTGCTGCAGTAGTAGTGAAGATGATAAAGAAGACTTGGATTTAGAAGATGATGATGATTGATGATTTCTATCTAGGAAACTTGTATTTGAATTTTAATGTTTAGACAATTTAGATACTTTAAGCCTTAGAGACTTAAACATCTTGGCTAGTGGATAATGGTTACCAATTACCAAGACTATTGTTGGTATTTACTTATATGTTTTGTTTAAGACACCTATGATTTTTTGTTGTTAATTATGAATGTCATGAATTGAGTAATTTTTATCATTTTTGAGAATTTATATGTATATATAATACATTATATAATCTGTAAGAAAATTCAGAATGGTGGCCATCCTGTTATAGCATTTTTGGGTTGGCCACTATGCGCCGCTATCCAGGATTGATAACTCGTGGTGGTAGAGTACATGATTTTACATTTTTTAAAAAATAGATAATTTGCTTTTAAAAGGTTCAAATACATTTTTGTCCCCATGCACATTACATCATTTTTATTTTGGTTCCTAATTGAAAAAAGCTTTCAATTTAGTTTCTATATGTGTAATAATTATCAATGTTGTTCTGCTGTTGCTGTTTCATACAGTGAGACTGGTATGGAGTTACTATGAAGTATACATAGGGATCGAGTTGAAAATGATTGTCACAACAAAAAATATAGTATTTCTGATCCCTACATTTTTATTTGGTTCTTACAGTTCATTGTGTTATACCTCTGACAGACAATATCATATCAACAGTAGACAGTGATTACTAAATTTAAAAGATGCGGGTAGGGACTTAATTGAAAGGTTATATCATATAAGAACCTAATTATAAATGAATGTAACGTATAAGGACTATTTTTTTTTCGAAATACCCTAATGATATTACTCAAGAGAAGAGAAATCAGGTGGCTAAATGCAGTTTTTTGATTGTCAAATTATTATCTTTACTCATTGCAGGATACTGTCAAGTCTGCAGGCGCAGAGATTTCTGGGGAAGGGATCATTGAGACATTTCTTAATGATGATGAAGCACTGGATGCCGTGGACAATGGAGTTGTGGTATGTATTGTATTTTGTTTTTTTATTTTTTATGCCTGTAGCTCAATGCGCTTTCTCATTCTCTCCGCCCGAGCAACTTCATTTGGTAGAAACAATATAAACAACCAGAATCAATGCATATTCTAATTATGTACTTCTTTGAATTGATTAATTTATGGTTCTAGAGATGCTTCAGGATATAGGTCAGAAAAAATATAGTAAATCTTCACTGCTCATTTCGTTGGCACGTAATTCAGTTTTATTTTGGTGGTTGGTACTCCCTCTAAAAAGTGAGTAATGTTATTTTTTCCGAAATTGCAGTACAGACTTTATATCATATGTTACAAATTGAATAGTAAAAGATACAGACTCTGAGTATTTATCTTTTTTGAAATTGATGACTTTATGTCAATTGTCAAATGTTACAAACGGAGTAATAGAAGTTACAAACTTATAAAAGTTATAGATTGAGTAATAAAAGTTGCAGACTTCAATTTTTCAATCTGTAACTTTTATTACTTACTCTGGAACTTCTATTATTCAGTCTGTAATTAAAAAAAAAAAATGTAATATAGTACTCTCTTTTTTAGGAGTACTGAAGTAGACACCAATACACACTTATCTAATTTTGTTTCAATCTCTGGCTTTGTACTTTCCAACTTTACAAAAAGTGAACTAGCCTAGATGGCTTTTGTGGGCTTGGATTAGCTCAAGGTTGTAGATTATCGAATTGTAATTCTTGAGTTTCTACAAAATGTTATGTGATAGCTTGCTATCAAGTTTTGTAAAAGCTAATACAAATCTGAAGTCTTATAGTTGGATGCTACCAATTTATAAAGTTATATTAATATTTTGTTAGATAATGTAGGATTTAGTTGTTTGCTTAATTTAATTCTTTATGACATCTAATGGCATAGGTTGTGGATCTTTCACACTTTGGCCGGATAAGAGGTACTTGCTTTTCCTGTATCATTGCCTCTCCACACAAGAGCAATGCATTTTCATAGCCATATTGGGATTACATAAAAAACTGCTGCAAACAAATATGAAAGAGCTACTAACAAAAAAAGGTAGAAATACTTTTCTTTTTATTTAAATGAATAGTTTGAAGTTGTAAAATATCTTTAAGATAGGGTTTGCACAAATTGGATTGCACAAATCGGATCGTTCCAGAGTCAAATGCAAGATTCACCATTGGGCATTGATGAACCTTCAAGAACACAAAATAGAAAACGTGGAAAGAGGAAGAAAATGAAGAATAGATGCCACAATTCGAACAGCAACCTCAATCAAACAAGAAGTCTAGGTCGATGATCTGCCACAAAGGATTTGAAAAGCCTCTGATAAAAATCCAAGTTTGGTTCTACTGAAGAACCTCAAGAGGAGTAAACACTCAACTCTCTTGATTAACCCAATGGTTAATCTCAATTAACATCCAAAACTTAGTACAAAATGTGTTTTCCAAGTATTTATATCCTATGGAAACAAGCTTAAGTGCTTAAACACAAATTAACTAGCTAATTAAGGCCATAGGCCCAAAATACAGGCAAAAACATGTGCAATTCGAAAAACCCTGCATCAGGCAGATTCGTTGACAGTTTGGACTATGTTTCATGGGCTGCCAATGAACTCTTGTGTCAGGCTCGTTCATGGGTAGACTGAGCTTCACGGGCTACTTGTGAACAATTATGCCAAGGATCCCAAAAAGCACTAACAACTTTCCCGATTCAATTTCTTCACGAATTCTTCTCCAACTGATGAGCCTTGGTTCTTCCTCCTTCATCTTGACCTTCAAGTTCATGGTCTCTTCATGCAATCTCTTAGATTTTGCCCTTGTTAATACCTCTTTATGGTCTTGCAATGCATTTCCAAGTTGATCTTCAAGACCTTCCTTAGCTAGCCTCCCTAGGACTCTATCAATTTTGCCACATTTTTTATCACTTGCTTTCAATTAGCAGTGGCTGGAGTCTTGATCTTTTCATTTTTCCTTTTATGATTGATATGGTGATTATTTAGTTTACTATTAATAAAGTGAGATAGAAAATCAATCATGAGCCTTAACCTTCTAACTTAAAATATTGGGATCCATGAGATGTTGAATTTTAGCACAAGGTAGATTGGTTTTGTGTACTGTCCATCTTCAAGGGGCTCTTGTGTGAAGGGGCATGTTACATATATAAGACCAATTATAGCCATTCACCTTATCTCTTAGGCTATTGAGAGTTGGTCCTTGACATATTTTAATGTTTTCTTAATTTTACATGCAAATATTTTGGCTCGCCTGAAACAAAGTCAGTGGAGAAGATCGCATTCAGTTCCTTCACAACCAGAGTACCGCAAACTTTGAATGTCTACATGAAGGACAAGTACGTATTGGAAGAACGTACCATTGTTTTACATTTATGTATTGTTTGCAAGTTCTTGTCAATTTATTTTTATATTTCATATTATAATACAGGATTAAGTAATTGGATCTCTAACTGAAATCCCTAGGGATGTGACACTGTTTTTGTAACACCAACAGCTCGAACAATAGATATTGCACATGCATGGCTCATGGTAATTTTCTTTTCTTCATCCTTCTCACAAAATTCATTTGTGGTTGTCTTTTCTATGATTATCTTAATTTTCATGTAGCTGACCACTTTCTCTTTGCTTTTTGATAGAAAAATGCGATAACATTAGTGGTTTCACCAGAGACCTGCAGGACTATTACTGAAATGCTGAACAAGTAGGTAATTTCTTGTTGGTTGTAATGTAAGGATTTACCCACAAAAGTAAAATTAAAACAATAAAGAGAGAAACAAATGGTTGTCTTTCCTGATGAATATTATCAAATACATGAACTAAATCTTTTACATGTAATGATTTTAAGGTACATATTTTTTGCTGATAAGGTGGAGATTCAAGACATAACTAAGCAAACCAACTTTTTTGTTTTGGTGGGACCCAAAAGTGGCCAAGTAAGATACATTAGTATACCTATTTAATGTAGAGAATGACAGAGTTGGTAATTATCAATATAATGAAATAAGCAGGTGATGGAGAACTTGAACCTTGGTGATCTTGTTGGAAAACCATATGGTACACATCAACATTTTAATGTAAGCTTGATTAAACTGGTTATTTTTGTGAAGTATGTACTAATTACTAGTTGTTTTTCTCATCACCAGTTTCTCTCTATAAGATCCAACTGGTCATGTATGTTTCATGATGATCGCATACTTTTATGTCTGCCTTTATTTTATTTTATTTTTTGTCCAAAAACAACTTACATGATCAATCATGTCTTATTTTCTGGTTTTTAGCTTTGTGGATTTGTTTTTCACAGATAACTTTCTTACTGTAAGAAATGCATATCTTGGTAGTTCACATTGTCAACGAGTATTTATATCAACTTTTGTTTTTGGCAACAAATTCCCATGTTTCATGGTTGCATCTTTTACATAACTTCAAAATTTAGATTGTGTTGAAGAGGAGTGCTAACAACACACTCTCACTGGTTAAAATTTGTGGAAAACTACGAAATCATGAGTGAGGTTCATTAGGAGTGGACCTATACAATTTTGTGATTTCTAATAAATTTTATCCAGTAGTAGAGAGTATCTTAAAAAGAGTATGTTAGAGAGCATGTTTCTAGCATTTCTCATGTGTTAAATTTATGTTACTTCCAAACTAGTAAACTTTAAATGACAATACCAAAAACTAGTTACTCCTTTTTTTTTTCCAGTTGTTTTTCCCTTTTGTTGAAAAGCTTAAAGACCTGCATAAACTTTTATTATTCTCATGATCAAATTCTCTCAAATATATTTGTAATTTGTAGGTTGATAAGCAGCCTGTAACTATAGGGGTTGGAAACATAATTTCTGAAGGTGGTTTTTCATTACTGACGTCTCCAGCAGCTGCTCCATCTATTTGGAAAGCTATTCTTACTCAAGGGGCTATCCCAATGGGTTCTAATGCATGGAATAAATTACGGATTATTCGAGGTACTGAACTGTTTTGATTATCTGCATATTGCTATGTCTATATCTCATGGTTATTTCCTTTTATTTTCTTAAGGATATATAGTTACATACTGTTTTTGTATGACAATCAGTTAGTGTAGTTATGATAGAGACTGTATCAGACTAGGAGAAAATAAGTTAGTATGCTGTATTATTCAACTGTGGAAACCAATGACAGTGTGATATTAGTAACTGTAAGATGAGTTTACAATGGAAAATGCAGAGATGACTTAAGAACAATATACGCAGGGCATTCAAGAGGCTCTGTTTCTCTCACTGACCTTTTTATCTACTCTTTTCCTGCCCTGTCTCTGTTCCCTTCCCAAACACCCTGATTGCCATTCTTTCAGTTTGTTACACTAGTAATACCAATAACTGTGATATCAGTAACTGTAAGATGGATTTACAATGGGAAATGCAGAGATGACTTAAGAACAAAATACCCAGGGCAGTGAAGAGGCTCTGTTTGCTCCCACTGACCTTTTTATGATTTTATCCACTATTTTCCTGCCCTGTCTTTGTTCCCCTCCAAAACATCCTGATTGCCATTCTTTCAGTTTGTTACACTAGGAATGCCCATACTGTTATGACATTGGAGCCCCTGATCCTCTACATCCCATCCCCTTCCTGGTAGCATGCCACCTTAGTATCAAAAGGTAGGGGGAGTGTTCTATCAGTCTTAATGACATCTAATGAATGCGTTATAGGTATTTTTTATATTTGATTAATGCTGTAAATTAGAAGTTATTTTTGGAAGTCTTGGAGACTAAGTCATGTAAGTAGATAAGTCTACATCTTCAAAGGCTCTCACATTGTTAAGAGCAGTTTCCAACTCAACCTCACACAATTCTTACACGGGATAAAGCTGCAAACCTTTCTCCAATGTGTGTGTGTGTGTATATATATATATATATATATATAACAGGGAACTGTAGATAACAATGTTTAGATTAGGAATTTAGGTCAAACTCAATTATATCTCCTAGAGAAAATATTTTGGAAGAAGCTGGCCTGTTAAGGTCCAGTAGATTCTAATGTCAAATTCCTACCAGGACAATGGGTGCCATTGACAAATTCTAGGCAATATGGAACATTGATTGGCAAATTAAATTATCTCATAGTACTATCTCTTTTATTGCGAGTGTGGTAAGCCTTCTCCTTGTGATTCTTGCTCAAATGCAGTTTGTTCATGTACTTAGATACATTAAAGCACAAGGGAAAGGATCATTCTGTCTGTATATGATGATAAGGATACACAGATGACAAATCTATGGATAAGCCGATGGTGAGTGGGCAGGTTCTCTTCTGACAGGTGTTCTACTTTGTGACATCATGAACCTGTTGGAGGCAAGTTGATTTCCTGGAAAAAGTAAGAAGACTTTGGTTGCTAGTTCAAGTGTAATAGCTAAGCGTAGAGCAATTGGAGCTAAAACATGCAAACTTATAAGTCTTATATGGTCAAGACAATATTTCTTAGAATGAAGATCTGAGCCACAACAAATGAAACTTATATGTGATAATTGGGTAGCTTTATATATTACCTTCAATCCAGTTTCTATGAAATGATCAAGCACATTTAGATCGATTGTCACTTCATAAGGGATAAAATCCTCACTGGAGAAATTGATACTTTGTGTGAATATAAATGACTACTTAGTAGACATTTTTACTAAATCCCTTCTGAGGTTCTCAGATTAGTTACATATGTAGCTTTCACAAGCTATGTGCATATCAAATAAATGCTCCAACTTCAGGCATGTTAGAGTAGTGATGTATATTGGAAATATGTTAAATATGAGGTAGGCACACTTCCATTACTCTGATGCGCAATGGTCAGATGGTCATGAGAATGGGATCCAGAGGATTGGTTACCCCTACTAAAGGCTACATTGGAAATTTGACATGGATGTGAATTTTGTGAGAACCAGCTAATCTGGCAGGTGAGGACTGGGGAGAGAGAAGGGATTCAGTCAGAATAAAAAGTGGGGAGGGGTAGGAAAGGGGCTAGGGGGAATTGAGTATAGAGAGAAGTAGGGAGGAAGATAGCTCCTCGAAGAGCTGGCTGGATTCCGGGTTTGGATGCTTTAATCTGTGAGTTCCATCTCAATATTTTCTGTAATTAGGCATTGAATGTACTTACTGTATAGTTATTGTTTCTGTTGTAATTTAGAAGTTATTTGGGATTAGTCTTGGAGATTAAGTCATGTTAGTGGCATAAATATATCTTTGTTCTTTTTCCCCAAGAGTAGGTTTTCCACTGATGAAAATAGAAGTTGCGCAGTTCAACATGACTCTTCCTGTGTATGTAAAAAATGCTTCAAGACCATGCAGACTTTTGGTGCAACAACGAACTCAATTGCAGTTAGAATGTCAATTCTGGAATGCACAATTTCCTTCTATTTAAGAATAACCAGTAGTATTACCAATGAGGGTTGGATCTAGCGGAAGATAGTCCTCCACAACGTGGCAAACTGCAGTTTGAATCCCTATTGAAAGGGGTTCACATTTTGTGTTTGATAGTGTGCCTCAAGCAAATTCTTCTTGTAGAGGATATTTGTGTAAAACCAAAAAAAGAGTGGCCAGTGTTTATAAATACTAGAAGATTTGTAAGCATACAATATTTGTCTTTGAGTTGAATGGCATATTTCTATTGGATAATGAAACTGGGAAAAAATTATTGAAATGAAATAATTTGAAATGTGAGTAATTTATACTTTTTGTGTGTATATATAGTTTCATTCCCTATGATTCTTTTATCCACTTTTGATCAAAACTTGATTTCTTAGGAAGGCCTGCTCCTGGAATGGAGCTTACAAAAGAATTCAATGTCCTGGAGGCCTGTCTATGGAGCTCAGTTTCTCTAAATAAGGGTGTGTAACTGGTCTTTTGTCACTACCATCTTCATAAATATTGAAACTTGCTGGGTAGTTAGTCTGATTGTGAGTTTTTCAGGTTGTTACAAAGGACAGGAGACTATCTCTAGGCTCATAACATATGATGGAATCAAGCAGAGGTTATGGGGATTTCATCTTTCTGCAGCTGCAGAACCTGGCAGCATTATTACAGTTGATGGGAAAAAGGTGCTATATGATTTCTTTTGAAAAATGTTCACTATTTTTATCTTCACTCCTTATGTCTTTGGTTAAAAGGGGAAGATGGAAATTTGCACATAGTAATTTCCAGTTGAAACTAAAGATGACAGGTACCTGATGAAAACTCCAGTTACAACGTTTCTCTGGAGAAAACCATTTTGTCAAAGAAATGCATAACTAATAGGGGTTCCCTGGCCTAGTGTTCGTGATGTTGGGTTGCATTCTGTAATCCTAATTTTCCCCTTGAATGAGTTGTGGAAGATAAGTGATGGTTTTTGTAAATTGTTCAGGTTGGAAAGTTGACTAGCTACGCATCTGGAAGGAAGCAATCTAAACACTTTGGATTAGGTTACATCAAGAGGCAAGCTGCTTCGGAAGGAGACACTGTAATTGTTGGAGACAACATCAGGGGAACAGTGGTGGAAGTACCTTTTCTTTCTCAGCAGCGCCCACCATCTGCTAGTTGAACTTCCTGATTAAGCGGCATGGAATGCAGATATCACTGTTGTGCTTCAGTGTGGTGGAGATTATTGGTGGTGTTGAAGAAATGCATGCATAATACTAGTAAATTTTTTAAACCGTTAGTGAAGGGTTATTTGTTATCTTTATCATGTTTGCGGTAAATTTGTGCATCTGAGTACAATTGTGGTCAATAGCACCAATCTTGTATAAGATTAGCATTTCTGTTCATCTCTTATCCAAGGTTGCTTCTTATTCCCGGCTACACACTATCGAATGACCTTTTTACAGTACTACCAGAGGAATTAGGATGAAGTAGCCTGAGTCCATTCAATATATAGGAGTCTCAACTGTTATAAAATAGATGAATTCTAAGGTGGGTCGACCATGCACAACTATTATTGAACATTAGGTTAATCTATTTTACAATCTTATCTTGGATCCTCTGCTAAGAACTTCTTCTTTATGTCTCTCCGTCAAATGCGTGTCATTGGAAGAAAACACAATTATCAAAATTCATTACAAATTTTCCCAAGAATCAAAATCAAACCTAGAATCAAAATCTTGAAATTAAAGAACTAAAATACAAATTAGTTCATCCCAAGAACAAGACACTTTGTCCATTTGTGAATGAATTTTTTTTTTAGTGCTTGGCTTGTTGCCCCAGCTTCGCTAAGTACACGAACCCTTCGTGGGGGAGGGAGAGCTCGCCATGGGATCAATTTGGTTGCAGATGAGAGAGAGAGGTAGGGAGCATTTGTAACATTCTTTTAATTTTAAATATAATTTATATTAATTTAATTATTAATTTAAGTTGATGAAAATGTGAGCAAATTTTTTTTGATTATATAATAGAAAATTCTAAATTTAACAGAATTTGAAAATAGAAGTAAAATGATAAAAACTATTTATGTGTGTGTGTGTGTGTGTGTATATATATATATATATTAAATTGTACATCATGGTTTGAATAATACATAATAGTTAAAAAGAAAACAAAAGTATATCAAAAGACATATATTACTTAGCTCAATATATACATCAAAAAGATCTTATACAGAGCAATATTTATCTATCCCTTAAGAAAAATATTATAAATTAGGTTTACAAATCTGAAGGAGTATCCTCTGACTCATCCTTAGCATTATCATGTATTGCCGTTATCTTTAATAATTGCGATCAATCATACAAGAAAAAAAAACAATTGAGTGAGATGATTTGTTCTAAAATTACTTACACATGTATGGTAGGAATTAAAACATAATTAACGTAGGGAATTTAGGATTTATTCTAAATTATACTGCATTACCCTTGACTTGGTATGGATTCATACTTCCCATTAGTGAGTAATAGTTCTCAACAGAACCTAGGAAGTGACTGGGAGTACATATACATCCTCAACATCATCACATGGCACAGTTTCCATCATCGATAAGGAACAAATATTAGTCAGGACATTCATTTATAGAGGTATTTTCTCAAACCATCTCGGAATGCTGAGCAGTTGTCGGGGTTATCGAGCTTGGTCAGACGAATGTCCCAGCTCGAGGGTGTTACCCTGGTCATTGAGACCTTCACTACTTGATGCCTACCCCCAAGACCTCCTCAAATGAGTCCCTGTCTTTCATCCCTTAGCATACCAAACTGTAGCTTCCCTAACAGGGTGTCATGCCACTGCATGTTACTTGCTTTACATTACTCACTAAACTATCAACTCCTAACTTTTCAAGCAAAGGTTTCCCTGGTCTCATTTAATTTGAGCACCAGTGCAATCAACATTTCTGCCTTATTTTGCAGAAATTGCACAATACCAAAATTTTAACAGAATAATAATTTAATAATCATATAAAATTTTAGCAGAGTAACGACATAGTAATTATAATTTAATTCCTAAAATTTTGGTAGAATAACAATTAAATAAATATATTTTAATTTTCTAAATTTGAGCAAAGTAAAAGCTTAACAAGTATAATTTAATAATTTAATTTTGAGTTGAGTAACAATTTAGTAATTATGATTTAATAATTTAAATTTTGGCAGAGTAACAACTTAGCAAAAATTAAAGTTTAACATCAAATAATAATAACAATAATAAAACTTAAGCCTAAACGGGTTTAGGGTAACATCCTTCCTACCAACATACAAAGTAACAATAATTTAGAACCAACCCCACTCCTCCCATTACCTCTAAGATAGTTGATGAAAAGGATGGAATTGTTGATGCAAAGCTCTTAGGAAGAGAACTTTACTAGTTGTTAGAAAACTAGTAAAATTTTAACATAAAAACAAAGTAAAATAAAATTTTTTTCTAGAGAGAGAAGCTCTCTAAGAATTTGGTTAGCTTGAGAGAGAGGAGGATGTGTGAAAAATGACCAAGAAGCATAGGTATTTATAGAGGAGAAGGGTGGGTTAGGTGTCCCCTAGATGACATAAGGATGATGCAATAAAACTTATTTTTAATTTTTTTAATTAATTTTAGGGACACATAACCCAAATAGGTGGTGAATCACCTATTTTAGGGTTGGCGACGTGCTCCACCAGCTATCCCAAGCCTCCATGTGTCAATTTTTATCTGTAGGTGAATTAACTGGTATCCATAAAAACGCTTAAACTTGAAAAATTAGCTTTTAATATCAAAATAATGCATTTTAATGCAAAATAGGACAATTAAATTATTTTTCATCAAAATAAATTTATAATAATAAATTTTATTTTTTATTAATTTATTTTAAATTATATATATTTATTTTGCATTTTTAAGCTAGAAAATTCATAAAAATCCATTTTAATTCAATAAATACCAAAAATTTTATGAAAATTATAAAATTAAATATTTTGCCCAAAAAAAAACTAAAAATACCATTTTCACTCTTTCTGGATGTCAAACCAATACTGGCTAGGTTTAATAGACACCTAGGGGCATTTTAGTCATTTTACACAAGAATTTCAAAAATTCCCAAAAAATTTCAGAATTATATTTTAATACATATGACATGATTCCAAGCTCAAATTGACATTTTAATGTCAATTGAATCTTTTCTCATACCAGCTCTTAATGTTGAGAAATAAGGACAAAATTGTCATTTTTTAATTTCTTTAGGCCCCGGCTCAAAAAAATTGTTAAAAATTACAATAAAATAGATCTTGAAATTCTGAGCATAATGGTGGGAATCATAATTTTGAAATTTCTTCTCAATTTTTCAAAATTATATTGTCAAATATTAGAAAACGGTTGACAAAATTAACATATGGTTGTTATATTTTTCACTATTTTTCTTTAAAAATAAAATTTTTATAACGAAATATACTTAATATAAAATTTTCAAAACATTTTAAAGTTAAAAAGTCTCTGGTTGGTTCCCGCAATCAACGAGGGGTATTTTTGTCCTTTTTGAAAAATTGTTTCAATAAATTTACAATTTTTTTAAAATTATTATTAATTATTCTAAGTACATTGATGACTTAATTTTTTTTTAAATACTTCCAACTATTTTTGTTTTTTAATTCTGTTATTTAGTATTTTAAGGACAAAACGGTCATTTTATAAATTTTCGAACTTCGTTTTCTAAAAATTATTAAAAATATAAATTAAATACTATTTTCTAATATGAACATAACCATAAGGATCAATCTTTTGAGATTTCCATCCAGTTTTCTAGAAATTCATAAAGAATAATTTAATATACAAACGTAGGGGTGTTACAACACTTCGCCACTATCGTCAACATTCGTGCTGTGTGTGATGGAGAGGAGGTTGTGCTCCTCCACGGTGAGCTCCTTGTTCTCGATGGTGGTGGAGACCTCCAAGAACTCAACCATCTCCTTGTAGTGCTTGGCTTACTCTGCCAACTTCGCCATGTACATGAATTGTTCGCAAGAGAAGGAGCGCTCGCCATTGCGGGATTGATCTAGTTGTGGATGAAAGAGAGAGTAAGAGACAGGCAGAGAGCACTCTGTCACTGTCGATGACCTCCACATTGCCTGTGAATGCAACCCTAAAGCATATCTAGACTGAGAATCACTATCGTTCACCTTAGCCTTGAGCGAATCTAGACCAACCACCATCGCAAATTTGGACTGACTTCCACCTTTGTTTGTCGTGTCCTTGAGCAAATCTGGACCAACTACCACTTTTCTTACCATGGCCTTGAGCGGATTTGAACCAATCACCATCGGCGTTCTCGACGACAAAGGAGCGAAAGTAGAGGGAAAGGAATCAGGGAGAGCGAGGAGAGAGATGGGTGAGAATGGAGAGATAGAAAAGAAGGTGAATGGGATCTTATGTGGGAAAGATTAAAATAAGATTGTGTAACTTGATTAATCTAACAGTTACAAATCGTGGTGCATGGCGGACCACCTATCAAGGTGGTTCACCTTAGAATTCGTTTATAAAATATGAGAAATATCTAATGATATCATTTTTATATCTTAGAATATTTTAGAGTATCCTAGATGATCTCTTAGGATTTTTTTTTTTATATTTTATGATGTTTTTTTTAATTAGGATCTTTATAATTATAGACATATTGTATCATGAAATAAGAACATTATCTCTTATATTTATTTGTATTTATTGTATTAAGTCTATATAAAACATACTCTGTTGTGTACTCAAGACGCATGATTTCAACATATTCTTGCATTTGTTTTTCTCTTTTTCAACATGTTATCAGAGCAGTACCATCCTCTATGACTTGTTCTATCACTATTTTGCTGTCGAGTTCCCAAAAAAGAAAATGGAACTCCGACTAGTCACCTTTCTTTGGCCACGACTTCAAATTGTCTGGTTTGCTCCTCTGTTTCTTTGTCTGTCGCCCACTCTTTTAGCGACTTCTCCAGTAGCTTTTCTGTTCACTAACGACAATTATTTCGATCACTTTTCTAATGACTTTTTCAGTGCTTTCCTCCTTTTAGCCTGTTGATCACCCTGAGCAACTCTTGCTACTTGTGAAGATTTCCTTAAGTGGTATGAGCCTCCAATTCTACTGCTTTGGTGTTTGTCATGCAACTCTTTTTTTTTCTCACTAATGGATCACATCAATGACTTCTTTTCCCACCAACAGCCATTCCAGTGATGACTTTTTCCACAATGAATCATATTAGTGGTGACTTCTTCTCACTGACGATCATTTTGGTAGTGATTCTTTTCCCACATGTAAATCATATTAATGGTGTCTTCTTTCCCATTGACGGTCATTTCGGTGTTGACTCTCACAAATGAATCATATTAGTAGTAACTTCTTTTTCCACGACGATCATTCCAATGGTAATTTATGTCGATTATGACTCACACTAGCCCAGCTCTCTGTCTCAAATGTTGTTGTCAGACTTAGTTTCAAGTTTAAATATTTTGGGTCTCTAATTGACTTTGTAATCAATAAATTAGTTTTACAGAATGAAATAATTTCATTTTGTTGTTCTCTTATTTCTTAAATTCAATGTTAACTGTTCAATGAAAAAACTCCTATTTGACAACAATTTATATCTTAGTTGTTAAGATTTTGCATTTTAAATTTCCTAACCAGCTGTTAGAATTTAATTGAAAAGACGCCGAAAGAGATATTAAAATCATAAAAAAAAAACTTGACTCTAATTTTTATATGTCAAAAAAGGAAGTTTATGTTTTCAACTACTCAGTTTGATGAACTTCAATTCCATTTTTACTATGAACAACCTTTTATATTGTTAATTTATTTTTATAAAAATAAATAATATATGCATTGATAACACTAGTATTTAATTACAGACCGTTGGATGGTAATAAATATATACATTACACATTACACATTACGCATTACGCACATCAGAAGTGTAAAGCGACTCTTCCCTTTAAAAATACAAAAGAAAAGAAAAGAAAGGGACTAGTTATATATATCCATGGGTTCTCGTTCATGGTTCCGTAATGTTTGACCAAACCGCGGGGATTTTTAACATTTGCCACGTTTTGGTTGAAAACTGAAAGCGGGAAACATCTTTTATGTATATATTGAAAAGGTCAGTTTTAACTTCGAAATGAACACCTTTTCATTAATAATAATAAAAAAATGAATATCTTTTCATTTCTCTATGTAGTTTATGAATTTAATTTAAATACATTGGTAACATAAAATATTTTTACATTGTCATTCAATTATAGATTATCATTAGATAATAACTCTTTTAATTTATATAATAATTACATTAAAAGTCTTACTTAACGTGATTTTTGATTAATTAATAAGGTAAAAAATTTAACACAGTACATAAAAATCAAACTTACAGTTTATAAGAATTTTTTTCAATGATTTTCTTTTATTATATACACCCAAGAATAACATTTCACATGGAGCATATCATATACACACCTTATTAACATTTATATTTTTTTCTATCTTTCTCTTCTTGTCACATTACTTAACAATTCATGTATAGTTATATGTTCGAAATTTATTTCTTTCACTCTCTTGTATAAACACTTACATCCCAACACTTAACATGCTTAAAGATGAGTATAATATGGTAAAAAATAATATAATTTGAGCGCTTATAATATATATTATGGAGTTTGCAAAAATTTTTTATAGATTCTCTCATCGGGTCAAAAGTCTAAGGTCGAGAAATTACATTTTCTTTTGTACAAAGATTTCTACAACAAAGAAAGTGTGCATCCCATGTACATTAATAGAAAGAAAATATCCAACTTTATCAAAGTCATAAATTTGGAGTCCATTTTTGTGCTTCTTCTGTTCTCTGTGGTAGCTTCAAATCCAGGTTCAGCAGCACCCTCTCCCTCTCCCACCATTTCCCCTACCAACAATTCTACGTGCCCAGTGGCCATGGATTATGTGCTAACAATCCCTTGGAACTCCACTGTCTGCCTTAACTTCCAACCCTTGGCATCCCCAAACCAAACACACACAACTCCTTGTTGCCGAAATCTGCTATACCTCTTTGGCATAGCACTTGCACAAAACCTCAAGAAGAACTCTCTTTTACAACTCTCCAACCTCCCAACCTCTACCTCTTGCCTTCAAGACTTCCAATCCAAACTCGCTTCCCAATAACCTTGTGTCCTCCTGCTTTGACCCTCTTCAATTTGTCATCACTCCCAACCCCTGTGCTCATATTCAATATAAGCAAGATTGGCTTACCAGGCTTGGTCCTACACCACAGCTCAACACTGCCTGTAAACCAGACCCCACTGATCTTGACAAATGTATCACATGTGGGGAAGAGGGGTACAAGGTTCAGCAGAAGCTGACTGCCATTGATGGTAATGATTCACATTCCCAAGATTGCTTCTACTTCACAGGACTTTACATGGCTGGAGTTGTGAATGAGTATGGCCCTGAAAGCAATGGTGTTTTGTCTTCCATTTTAATTGTGTTGCTTGACTCACAAGTTTATTCAAGGAATGGCCATGATGCTCTTGTATGTGGTTTAATTATAGCTTAACTTGCATTCCTGGTAATAATTTTGTTAGGATTGTATTTTTGTTACACCAAGAGAAAAAACGTTGAAAATTTGCTAGCCTATGCTGATCCATGGGAACATAGGTCCAGACTAAGATTGAGACCAAATTGTGAGGGCCACCAACAATTTTTCAACTCAGAACTTCATTGGAAGAGGTGGGTTCACAATGGTTGCAGTGAAAAGGCTTGAAGAATTTGAATCTCAAGGAAAAGCTTTGTTCTACAGTGAGGTGGAGATTGTTAGCAAGTTGAAGGACCATAATCTGGTGCCACTAAGAGGGTATTGTGTGGTTGATGAAGAGGATGAGAATCACTATCCTGAGTACAGAAGAAGGTATTTTGTTCATGATTATACGCCAAATGGTAGCCTTGAAGACCATCTCTTTCCAACCACATTGGACAATCAAAATGCAAAGAAATCCCTGACTTGGCCTCAAAGAAAAAGCATAATCTTGGATGTGACAAATGCGTTGGTTTATTTGTAGTTTGAAGTTAAACCTGCGGTTTATCACAGAGATATCAAAGCCACCAATATACTACTTGATGCAGATATGAGGGCAAGGGTTGGAGATTTTGGGCTAGCCAAACAAAGCAGTGAAAGCAGGTCTCATCTAAATACTAGAGTAGGGAACTCGTGGATATCAAGCACCTGAATATGCACTTTATGGTCAGCTAACTGAGAAGAGTGATGTCTATAGCTTTGGTGTGGTTGTTCTTGAGATAATGTGTGGAAGGAAAGCCCTTGAGATGTCTTCATCAGGAACACCGGTTTTCTTGATCACAGATTGGGTTTGGACATTGATGAAATCTGGAAACATAGGAGAGGCTTTGGATGCTTCTATGTTAGGAGATGGAAATTCTGCAAGAAACATAATGGAGAGATTTTTGCTGGTTGGACTTCTTTCTTCTCATGTAATGGTTGCTTCTAGGCCAACAATTTTGAATGCTTTGAAGATGTTAAAAAGGGATATTGAGGTTCCACCAATTCCAGATTGGCCACTGATCTGATTCATGGGCACTATGTGTTGTACAATGGTAATTGCTCTGGGATGAGCTCAGAATGTGGGTTTGTGAGCTCATGAAAAGTTAAATATTTTAGAATCCGCCTTGATGAATTGGACAAGAACACTTGGAGCACTCACGAGGGTGGGAGAAGTTAGAGGATGTGAAAACAAGATACCAAGATGTCGTGCCCTTTGAGACAAGAGTGCACCTCCTGTTGGCAGGTCTTGCGCACCTCTTGTTGGCGGGTCTTGCTTTGTGGGATATTTATGACAGATATTTGCCTGAAGGAGATAAAGGGGATAGAAGAAAAAAGTTAGACCAAGGTACAGCTCTGTGGATATGCAGTTATAATTTTTCAGTTGTAAAAGTTATATGAGCTCCTAAACTGATCTAATCCATTAAAAACTGTAAAAATCGAAAAAAAAAATTCTAACAATAAAGGATCAAAATAATTAATTTTTTTATTGGATTGGGTCAGATTTCTTATGACATTTTGAAAAATGATCCAATCTAAATCAAAACTTATATGTGTATATGTAATTTTATTTATAAATTTATCATACCATTCATATTTATATAAGTAGATATTATTGAATTATTACACTAGTTTATTATACTAAACTGCAAACTTCCCTAATTAAGGTTAAAATTAATAAGATTCATGTAATTTACATCACATTTTTTATATTCACCTTGCACACTTTTTCTCTTTTCTTTTCTCGTCATATTGTCTACCTCATTTTTTTATTTTCTCTCTCTTCTTTCCAAAATATATACAGTTCAAGAATGGTGAAGAAATCATTTCATTTTTAGTGTCTCCAATGGTAGAACACATTTTGAGTTCTTAAATCACTTTTTGTGGACCTTGCAGTACCACGTAAGATTTAAGAACTTTCATCATATTTTACTCTAATCATAAAACTTAATTTGATTTCTTAACTTATTTTTAGTAGGTTCCACAATAACCCCACATTTTTATATACCTTTGTTTAACATTATTTTTATTGAAAATTAAAATAATTATTTGTATAAATTTTAATTTTAAAATAATAAATATGTAAAAATTTATATCAGCCCAATGAATAAAAAGGGTAAAAAAAAAAAAACACTCTTCTGCAATTCTCCCACACCCACGCAACTCACCTACCCCTTGGCCCACTTTCCTTTCTCTTCTCCCCCCTCCCCCGCACACCCCAGTTCCCTCCCATTTTTTCTGCTACTTTTTGACAAGAACAGAGTTCTTGCAGGTTCTTATACAAGAACCAGTTCTACAGGTGGAGTCCATGTCACTCCTCTCCAATGCAACAATATAATAAGAACCAGTTCTTACCATAAGAATCCATTTAAAGAACCTCCATTGGAGATGGCCTTATATAATTGTAAAAGTTCTAGGATCAGTGTGCCTACTCTTGTTTTTCATTCCTAGCTGGCATTAGATCTGAGATCTTATGGTGCTTGTGGAGTTTTGTCTATAAAGGCTATTACGAGCTACCTTCGACTAGAAACACTCCAAAACAAATATATATATACTCAAATAGTTTCCTAGGACAAGGCAACCATGATCATGAGCTATCCTAAGTATCTTCTCATATGTTGGGTGCATGATTATTTTTTGTTTTCTACTCAAGTCTTGTAATAATGGATTCTGTTGGTTTAGAAGGGTTTGCTTAAGTTGGAACTAGTCTTATGTAAGTGATTGAATGGACAAGTGAGAATCAAGATGGACATAAATGACTGAAGGATGTAACAAATTATATTATTGAAGGTGTTGAGTAAAATACGATTTAACCCTAATGTTTTAATAATTAATAAACAATACAATGTGATGAATAAATGTATTTTAAATACTGATGCTTTTACTTTGAATGTGCAGGATACATATTAATTATTATTTGATGAAAACCTCATATTTCGGCCTACAAGTTTTTTGTCCTAAGACCATGAATGAAGTATGAACATTGTCTTATAAGAATATTGTCATATGACCATTTCGAAGAATTGAATTTGTTGGACCAAATAGAGACAAAAGGACATGTAAAACAAGTCTTGAAGAGAGAAATTGTCTCAAGCTCCACACGTACCGCTAAAAGAAAAGATGGGACAAGTTGGTCTTTTAGAAATGTCACTACGTCAATCACAGGAATGGAAAGTTCCACTTAATATGTTTTCCAGCTATAACAAATGTACTAGAATGCATCTTTTTCAATCTGCTATTCTAGCCCAACGGATAAATCATTTATTGCATTCACATTCAAATTGAAACCGAAATGCTTCGTACCAAAGTTTTCCCTCTAATCTTTATCAAGCATGAAGGCTATAAATATTGAAAAATTTGCATTGATGAAGTTTGCGGACTACTTGAAAAATTGCATTCAATACTAATTTGTAAATTTATTTCAATCTTGCGATGATGGCTGCGTAGTTTCATTTTTCTTAAAACACTTGGTCAGCGAAACCTAAAGAGGCTTTAAAAGAATACTGGGGTTAAGTGTTTAAAGAGACAAGTAAAACAGTATTTGGATTGTGAGGAATTAAGTGTGTGTTTGGGAACTCGTCGTAGATGTAATTTTTTGCGTCTAGTATGAAGCCACTCTTTCTAGCTTTTGCATGTTTTTCTAATTTATTGTGAAAATGTGGGCATATGCTGGTTGCAAACACCATTCCAAACACGCACTAAGATTCTTGTAAATCAACTATATTGTTAGTGTTCCTAAAAATCAATTGGTGAGAAGTCAAGGGCTAGAGGTAGTTTAGAATTGTTAGATAAATTAGTATAAATCTTTGGTTTGGTCTTCTCCTTTTCTTATCTTTATTGTCTAATTTGACTAACTAAAGAAGGAGTTGTTATGTGGAATAAACGTTTTTCTTGAGAAACAAGCTTTTATGAAAGGTTTTATTGCATTTGGATCCCGATAAGATGATACATCGTCGTAGTTCACGAAAACCTTTTTTGTTTTTATGTTGATTGCTAAAGTTTTCAAGAAGCTTTTGATCTATTTTGAAAAAGTTTTAATGGATTTCAAAAACATAATTCAAGTCCTTTGTTATGCTTTTGTGCTTGTCTTTACTGTTGGTATCAAAGTTCAACCTCATGGGTTGAGCATCTAACGCTATCAAGAAATAAGATTCAAGGGAGATCTTAGCAAGGTTTTTGAAAAAAAAAATTTAAGAATTTAACTAGAATACACTGATGTATTTTATGTTAATCAATAACTATGGTCAATAACACTAATCTTGTATAAGATTAAGAGTAAATTACATTAACACTCTCATAAGTTTTTTTAGATTATACACAATTTTCCTATTTTTTAACCTTTACAACAACCTTTTTTATAGAAATATACAATGTAATATTTTTCAAATAATTAAGAAAATTGCTGTAAGAATAGAAAAAAGGAAAAGTATCACGTGTAATATGAAAAAATTTCAGGAGATGTCAGTATGATTTACTCTAAGATTAATTAGCATCTTTCTGTTAATCTTTTCTTCTTGGAGGTTGCCTCTTATTCCAGGCTATACACTCTCAAATGACCTTTTTACAGTCCTAGGGGAATTAGAATGGAGCAGCCTCTTGAGTCCATTCAATACTCTCAATAAGACAATAACTATTTCCCAATTTGTGATCATGTCTGCTAAACCAAAGGTTTTTCGTTTCACCAATTAAGACCGCAACAGCAGCCCTTTTTTGACGTACCACAGTCCAACAGCAGCCCTTTCACCAATAACTGTGCATGTTTGATTTTCAATTGGGAGCCTCTAACATATGTTCAAAACGTAAAACTGAGAAAGTCTTTTGTTTGTTTCGTTTTCCGTTGTGTACCATTATAAACTGAGTTTTGTCTTAATTTTGCCTTGAAACTCAGTTTTAAATGAAAATAAAGAGAGTTATTTTTGCAAACATAGTTTGCAAAATGAAGTTTATTCAAACTTAAGTTTACAAAATTTTGTCCAAACATAGCCCATATCAGCTGGGAGGCATCCTGGTTTTCTCATCATCCTTTCTGTCAAAATGCAACCTTTGTTCCTTTTTTCCATCCTGCTTCTCTTCATTCATTAGAAATTAGAATGTCATCTTATAGAACTACAATACAAAATTTTGCTACATTATTCTTAGTAGAGCTTTGAAACAAACCTCCAATTCATTCAGATTATTTAATCTTGGGATGACCAAAACCTGAGAAGTCCCCTGTGGAGCGAAGTCAGTTGTTATAAACGAGCGATAAATAATTATTTGTTAACAAAATTACCTTTGTTATCAAGAAATTAGTTTTATACAATGAAATTAATTTCATTTTCTTATCTTGTTCTCTTCTACATTTCTTAATTTAAATATTAACGATTCAATAAAAAAACTTCTATTTGACAATTTAGTATATCTTAGTTGTTAAGGTTTGGTATTTTTAAATTTCTTAACGAGTTGTTAGAATTTAATTGAAAAGACGCTGAGAGAGATATTAAAAACATAAAAAAAGAGAGACTTGACACTAATTTTTGTACGTTGAAAAAGGAAGTTTAAGCTTTCAACTGCTCAGTTTGATGAACTTCAATTCCATTATTTACTATGAACAACTTTTTATATTGTTCATTTATATTTATAAATGAGTTTAATAGTTATGTACTAAAAGTGTAAAGTAGTTTTATACTGTCATGTAATTATAAACTATTATTTATCGTAAGTTTGTTGACTTTTATAATAAATACTTTAAAAGTCATATTAATGATGAATTCTGATTAAATGACAGTGTAAAATTTTTTATATTGACAATACATGACCATTAAACTCTTTATAAATATATACATTAAGCACATCAGATGTAAAATGCGACTCTTCCCCTTCCTAAAAATACAAAACGAAAGAAAAGTATGAAGGGAGTAGTTATATATCCATGGGTCTCGTTCATGGTTCCGTCATGTTTTACCAAATCTCGGGGAATTTTCTCGTTTGCGTCGGTTTGGTTGAAAATTGAAAGAGGTTTGAAAACTGACGACAACGACAAGAGGGCTTTTCTCGGGGAAATTTTTATATATAGTTTACGGGAAAAAATTTCAATGATTTTCTTTTATTACACGCACACAAGAAATACGTTTTAACAAGACACACAGACTATGGTAAAAAATGATATAATTTGAGCACTTATAAGTTATAGGTTAAACATGTAATTTCGTTCTTATTCGTATTGCAAATTCTCAATTTAGTTTTTATAGGAAAAAATTTATTAAATTGGTCTCTATACATGTTGTGAATTTTTAATTTGGTTATTGTCATTTACAAATTTTTATTTTAGTCTCTATTTGTGCAGCTTATTCTTAATTTGGTCCTAACACTATAGGGATCAGATTAAGAGTGCACTGTATGTATTGGGACCAAATTAAGAATGCGCAAATAGTGTTATGACTACAGGGACCAAATTGAAAATTTGCAACATATATAAGGACCGGTTTAATAAATTTTTACATATAAGGACCAAATTGAAAATTTGCAACACATATAAAGACTAAATTATGTGTTTAAACTAAGTTATATTATATTATGGAGTCGTACAATTTTTTTTATAGTTTCTCTTCTCGGGTCAAAATAGGCTGAAACCATATATTGGTAAGAGGAATTATATTCTCTTTGTACAAAGATTTGTACAAGAGAAAGGTATGCATCCCACGTACATTAATAGAAAGAAAATATCCAAATTTATCGAAGTTATAGATATGGAGTCCATTTTTGTGCTTCTTCTGATCTCTGTGGTGGCTTCAAATCCAGGTTCAGCAGCACCCTCTCCCTCTCCCTCTGCCACCATTTCCCCTACCAACAATTCTATATGCCCAGTGGCCATGAATTATGTGCAAACAGTCCCTTGGAACGTCTCTGCCTGCCATAACTTCCAACCCTTGGCATTCCAAAACCAAACACGCACAACTCCTTGTTGCCAGACTCTTCTATCCCTCTTTGGCATAGCACTTGCAAAAAACCTCAAGAAAAACTATCTTTTCCAACTCCCTAACCTTCCTACATCTAACTCATGCCTTCAAGACTTTCAATCCAATCTCACATCCCTCTCACTTCCCAATAACCTTGTGTCCTCCTGCTTTAACCCGCTTCAATTTGTCATCACTCCCAACATCTGTGCTCATATTCAAAATATGCAAGATTGGCTCACCTTGCTTGGTCCTACACCACAGCTCTACACTGCCTGTAAACCAGACCTCACTGATCCTAACCAATGCAACAAGTGTGTGGCAGCAGGGTACAAGGTTCAGCAGAATCTGAGTTCCATTGATGGTAATGATTCACATTCCCAAGAATGCTTTTACTTCACAACACTTTACCTGGCTGGAATTGTGAATGAGTTTGGCCCTGAAAGTAATGGTGTTTTGTCTTGCATTTTAATTTTGTTGGTTAACTCACAAGCTGATTCAAGGAATGGCCATCATGCCCTTGTGTTTGGTTTAACTGTAGCTTTAATTGCATTCCTGGTAATCGTGTCGTTAGGATTAGGATTGTATTTTTGGTACACCAAGAAAAGAAGTGTTGAAAATTTGCTAACCTATGCTGATCTTCGGGATCAAAGGTTCAGCCTAAGACTAAGACCAAGTACAGTGTTAACTTGGTTTGAATTTGAGGACCTTGTGAGGGCCACCAACAATTTTTCAGCTCAAAACTTCATTGGCAGAGGTGGGTTTGGGTTGGTTTACAAGGGCATTCTACCTGATGGCACAATGGTTGCAGTGAAAAGGCTTGAAGAATCCGATTCTCAAGGAGATGCTTTGTTCTACAGTGAGGTGGAGATTGTTAGCAACTTGAAGCACCGTAATCTGGTGCCGCTAAGAGGGTGTTGTGTGGTTGATGAGGAGGATGAGAATCACTATCTGAGTACAGAAGAAGGTATCTTGTTCATGATTACATGCCAAATGGTAGCCTTGAAGACCATCTCTTTCCAACCAAATTGGACAACGAAAATACAAAGAAATCCCTGACTTGGCCTCAAAGAAAAAGCATAATCTTAGATGTGGCAAATGCTTTGGTTTATTTGCACTTCGGAGTTAAACCTGCAGTTTATCACAGAGATATCAAAGCCACCAATATACTACTTGATGCAGATATGAGGGCAAGGGTTGGAGATTTTGGGCTAGCCAGACAAAGCAGTGAAAGCAGGTCTCACCTAAATACTAGAGTAGCTGGAACTCGTGGATATCTAGCACCTGAATATGCACTTTATGGTCAGCTAACTGAGAAGAGTGATGTCTATAGCTTTGGTGTGGTTGTTCTTGAGATAATGTGTGGAAGGAAAGCCCTTGAGTTGTCTTCAACAGGAACACCGGTTTTCTTGATCACAGATTGGGTTTGGTCATTGATGAAATCTGGAAACATAGGAGAGGCTTTGGATGCTTCTATGTTAGGAGATGGAAATTCTGCAAGAAACATAATGGAGAGGTTTTTGCTGGTTGGACTTCTTTCTTCTCACGTAATGGTTGCTTCACGGCCAACAATTTTGAATGCTTTGAAGATGTTAGAAGGGGATATTGAGGTCCCACCAATTCCAGATAGGCCAGTGACTCATGGGCACTATGTGTTGTACAGTGGTGGTGATTGCTCTGGGATGAGCTCCGGATGTGGGTTTGTAAGCTCATGAGAAGTTAAATGTTTTAGAATCCATCCTTGATGAATTGGACAAGAACACATGGAGCACTCACAAGGGAGAAGCTGGAAGATGTGAATATAAGATGCCAAGACATCATGCCCTTTGAGACAAGAGTGTGCTCTTGTTGGCAGGTCTTGATCTGTGGGATATTTATGACAGATATTTGCCTGAAGGAGATTAAGGGGATTAAAGAAAAAGAGTTAGACCAGGGTACAACTCTATGGATGTGCAGTTATAATTTTTTATTTGTAAAGGTAGGATGTGTTTATAAAGTGATTCAATCCATTAAATGGGTAAAATCAAACAAAAATCTAACAAATGAAAAATCAAAATAATTAATTTTTTTATTGGAATAGATTAGATTTTGGATGGGATTTTGAAAATTAGTCCAATCTAAACTGAACTTATATGCATATATGTAATTTTATTTATAAAGTTATCATAACATTCATATTTATATAAGTAGATATTAGGAAATTATTATACTAGTTTATTATACTAAACTGTAAACGTCCCTAATTAAGGTTTAAATTAATAAGGTTCTTATATTTTACACCACAATTTTTATATTCACCTTACAAACTCTCTCTTTTTCTTTTTCGTTATGTCATATATCACATTTTTTTAATTTTCTCTCTTTCCTTCCAAATATATACAGTTCAGGAATAGTGAAGAAATCATTTCGTTCTTATATAAAAGTAGAAGTTCTAGGAGCAAGTCTTATCAGTGTGCCTACTCTTGTTTTTTATTCGTAGGTGACATTAGATCTAAGATCTTATGGTGCTTGTGGAGTCTTGTCTATAAAGGCTATTAGGAGCTACCTTCGACTAGAAACACTCCAAAACAAAATATACTCAACAGTTTTCTAGGATAAGGCAACCATGATCATGAGCTATCCAAGTATCTCCTCTTATGTTGGGTGCATGATTATTTTTTGTTTTCTACTTAAGGCTTACAATAATGGATTTGGTTGATTTAGAAGGGTTTGCTTAGATTGGAACTAGTCCTATATAAATGATTTAAGCGAGAATCAAGATGGAATGGAGAAATATAACACAAATGATTGAAGGATGTAATAAAATATATGATTGAAAGTGTTGAGTAAAACACGATTTAACCCTAAGGTTTTAATAATTATCAATCAATACAATGTGATGTATAAATGTATTTTAAATACTAATGTTTTTACTTTGAATGTGTATAATACATATTGACTATTGTTTGATGAAATGCTCATATAGTCCTACAAGTCTTTCGCCCCAAGACTATATACAAACATTGTTTTATAACAGTATCGTCCTAGGGTCATCTTGAAGAATTGAAATCTTGAGAGTGTCAGGTTTCGGACCAAATAGAGACTAAAGGGCATATAAAACAAGCTTTAAAGAAAGAAATTGTCTCGAGTTCAACACCCTAACACTAAAATAAAAAGACGCGATAACAAAAATACTATATAGCATCTTTTTCGGTTTGCTATTCTAGCATAATGAATGAATCATTTATTGTAGTAACATTAAAATTAATACCGAAGTGCTTTAGACCAATGTTTTCCCTCCAACGTCTATCAGGCATGAAGGCTATAAATATTGAAAAGTTGCATTGATGAAGTTAGCGAACTACTAGAAAAACTGTATTCAATACTCTTTTGCAAACTCTCTTGTTTTCTCTGTGCGTTTATTGTATAATGTTAGTTGAGAGTGTAGCTATCCGTTTGTGTATTATCTCAATTTTGCGATGATGACTGCTTAGTTTCATTTTTCTTAAAACACTTGGTGAGCAAAGCTTAAAGAGACTTTAAAAGAATATTAGGGTTAAGTGCTTAAAGAGAAAAGTAAAAGAATATTAGGGTTATGAGAAATTAATATTTTTGAAAATCAACTATTGTGTTAGTATTCCTATAAATCAATTAGTGGGTAGCCAAGGACTAGATATAGTTTTGGGTTGTTGGATGAATTAATATACATCGCCCTAATTCACAAAATCCTTTTTTGTTCTTACGTTGATTGTTAAAGTTTTCAAAAAAAGAACTTTTGATCTATTTTGAAAAGGTTTTAAAAGATTTCGAAAATGTATTTCAAGTTCCTTCTTATGCTTTTGTGCTTGTGATTATTTTTGGAATCAAAGTTCAGTCTCATGAGTTGAGCATCTAACAGTGTTGAGGATAAAGATTTGAGAGACAATATGACATATCTTAGCAAGGTTCTTGAACTATTTGAACAAAAAAATTATTCAGATGGTGTAAATATATTTTACATTGTCATCCAATCGTTAATTTTTATGTATGATAAGACTGTTAATTTTTATAATAATTATTTAAAAAATTATATTTAGGATAATTTTTAATTAGTTTAGAATGTAAAATTTTTTAAACTGACAGTATATTAAAATTAAACTCAAATTTTAATCAGGTTCTTGTACTTAAAAAAATTAGGGGTGGCAAAACAGGTTTGATTCGCCTGACCCACCGTTTCTGGCAGGGTGAGTCAGTCAGTAAAATTCGCCAACCTGTCTCACCTCGCCCCGCCTAACCCCCCAACCTGGCGAGCCAACCAGCAGCTCGCATTCTTTCTTTTTCTTTTTTTTCCCCCTCTTTTTTTAGACATTAATAAAAAAAAACTAAAAAAGTAAGTAAAGTAAATGCTATTAGTGGAACAAAAAGGCACAACGCATGCTTGTCACTCCACAAGCCGCATATTAAGTGTTAGAGTTAATTTTGATAAAAATAAATAATTAGTTATTAAATTTAAAGGATGATTATCGTATAAATAATTTTTAAAAATATAATCCCTCACACTTTTCACTTTTGAATGAGAAGTCTTATTTATTTTCAAGTAAATTATTCTTATAAGTTATAACTTTTGAATGAAAAAATATAATTCCTCTTTCATACATTTAATGTGTATTAAAATAATAATAAAATTATATGTCAAAGAATCAAAGTGATATAATGTGTATTAGAATAAAATTTATTTAATTCAATTCAAATATTCATTTAGATGATAACAAAAAATATTCAAATTCAATTAAGTTTTTTTTTTAAATTAAAAAATTGAGTGGGTTGAAAATGGATGAGGCAGGTCAACCCGCTAATCAGTGGCGAATCCAAGACCCTAGGTTAGTAAGGGTGATCTATTTTTAAAAATAAAATTTAATAATAATTATTATCATATATATGAAAATAAAGACATAAATGTTGAAATCATAAAATTTTAATATATCTAATCAAATAAATTACATACTTTATAATTGTCTTTTACATGATTTTATGTTTTAAAATCGTTGAATGATTAGTTCATTGTCAATGTCATTGAACACATACATCTTAATATAAATTACTAGACAATCATTCATCCATGCATGTTTCATTCGATCATGCAACCTATTTTTTACAATTTTCCTAGTAGAAAAAACTCTTTCTACTGTTGCTGTGGCAATGGGCAAAATCATTACTAAGTATATTATTAATTAAAAATTAAATTTAAATAATTATTATTCAAATATTTTTCTTATAATTTTAAAATATTATATATGACACAATAAATATTATTTGGTGACTAGTGTGTACCAAATATTAGATGAGATTAACACTTGTTTTGTCTTATTCTTATTCTGCTCTCATATTTTATATCCTATTCTATCTTATCTTAACCACTAAACGGGTCATTAAATTAGATACTTAAATAAAAAAGAGAAAATAGGCTATGTACTGATAGTGTAAAACAATTTTACACTGTTATCCAATTACAACCCACCATTTATAGTAAGTTTGTTGACTTTTATAGTAACTACCTTAAAAGTCATACCAATAATAATTTCTGATTGGTTGACAGTGTAAAACTTTTTATACTGACAGTGAATGATCATTAAACTCAATAAAAAATAATAAACACATTAGATGAATGAAAAATTTGGGAGATTTGGGTAATTTACATGAGGTCATAGGTTCTAACCTTAGTGACACCATTGGACACCAAAAAAAAATTGGGATAATGGGTTTAAATAAATAAAATTAGAGAGGGCAAAATATAACATTTAAAATATTTACATGTAATTTTTTCAAAGTGAGAGAGTGCATTTGCACACCTTCATTACTATATAGGTCCACCCATGCCGCCAACCCACCCTTTTAAACCCATTTTAGCGGGTCGACCCACCAACTTGCTTTTTACCGACCTGCTGACCCACTTATTCTTTCTTCGCGGGCCAACCAGCCAACCCATCACTAAGCAGGGAGGGTTAATAACTCCAACCCACTTCTCATCGGCCGGTCAACTTACCCGCCCTGCTTTTGGTGGGTTGAGGGCAGGTCGAGGCAGGTCGGCTTGCATTGCCACCCTTAAAAAAATCCAGTCCAAAATCCAATTAAAAATGATTTATAAGTTGAAATTCTTAATTAATTATTTTTAAAACATATGAACTTATTTAAAAAACTCTAAATAGTTAAGAAACTGATAGATTATTATTATATAACCAATATAATACTACATTTTTTCTGATTAACTTCTAATCCTGTATCATTTTTTAAAAATTTTATTGTTAATAATTCATCAATCTTTGATCGATATATATGCCATTATTTTAATTTCCCCGTTATAAGTTTACGATAAATAAACTAATAAAGATATGAATCAAAAAATAAACAAATAAAGATATATTAATTAAGGCACAAAAAAATATTAAAAAAAACTCCCTGTTTTTGGCAAGGACAAAACATGAATGCAGTTACTTAAGTGTTTTTTAATATTGTTCTCTTAGAATCAAAGTTTCATTTTAATAATTTACCTGCTAAATGTTTACATTAAAGGTCAGCATAGATTTTTGAAGTAAAATATCAATTCTGATTAGATAGATTAGATATAAGTACTAAAAGCACTTAAAGTTTTTGCAAACCACAACTCAGTTTACATTGGTTACAAATAACCTTTGCAACATCGAATCGCTGCACTGACGTAGTGCAGTCGTCGCCTCGGGTCGTCTCTTCCCAAAAAAACCTGCGAGTCCTCGAAGTGCACGAAGATCGAAACTTTCTGAGCTCCTCTGCTGTCGCACTTGCAAATGGCGCATCAATTCTGAACCCACTTTGCCCGACATTGATTTTCATTGCACAAATTCAAATGGGGTGCCTTTGCAGATCTGAATGTTGGGTTCTCATTGTGTTGGGATTGTTGGCTATTGGTTCTGCCTTTGCTGACACTCCTCAGAGGCCCAAGAATGTTCAAACTGCACTCCGTGCTAAGTGGTCTGGAACTCCCCTGCTTTTGGAAGCTGGGTATGTTCCTATTCATCTTTTTTAAAACATTTTGGTGTTTTTGTATCGTTGGGTGCTGTTATTTGTTGGTCTTGTTTCCAAGGTTTTCGTGAAAACTGTGTTGAAGTGCACGAATGCAAGTAAAGGCATGCGAAATGGGGATATCATCGTCATATGTTTGAATTTGAAATGAGGTAGGCATGGCATAATGGACTGTAGTTTGTTAAACTAGAATTTCCAACTGAATTTGAGTAGTATGTGGGGTGAGGTGGTGGAGTTTTGAAGCATTATGTGATCCTTTTCCTGATTGTCAGAAGGAGAACAAGGTAGGAGAGAAAATTTGGAAATTTAAAGGGATAGTTGAAGGAAGGAAAATTTTGAATTTTTGTTTCTAGAACTCAACTTTTCTCTTCCTTTTCCTTTCACTTTCTTTTTAACCAAACAAAAGAAAGTACATTGTTATAAGTATTTTTTTTCCTCCCAACCAAACATATCATTACTTTTTGAAGTCTTTTGTGGTTGGAAGAGATTGTTTTGGATGGCAAAATGTTGAAAAAGTGTATCAGATTGTTAATGTTTGGTGCATGATGCATATCTTATAATTCATATAAACGGATGTTGTTCTTGTTCTTGTGACCTATGGAGAAATCGTGATTGAAGTTCTTAGTCCCGAAGCATGTTCTGGAAATATTCAGCTGAACTTAAACTCATGGAATTTAATTTATCTTTACATCACATGATTAGTTATCTCACTCTAGCATATGAGGATGAGTGCAAAATACTGTAGTTGCATCATTCCCTCCTGTTGTCGGATGCATTGTGGTGTTTGAAATGAAGAGCTAAGAATACCAAACATATATTGCTGTTTTCAACTGAGTTGAATTCCTGGTTACTTCATGTGCAGCATCCAACTGCAGCTCATATTGTCTTCTGCGTTATTATACTCTACCAATTTGTCTACAATTTGCCTTTTTTTTTTTTTTAGATTTGTCTACAATTTCTGCCAATTGTAAAATTTCCATGTGGTGGAACATGTTTGCAGAAGCAGCAATACTTTAGCTTATCTACTTTCAAGCTTGTTATAACTTCCATTTATTGCTTGTAAACAGTGAATTATTATCTATAGAACAGAAAGACCTCTTCTGGGACTTCATTGAGATTTGGCTTGATACTGATAAGGATGCTGTTGACTCTCAAACAGCTAAAGATTGTCTGAAGAAAATTTTAGAATGTGGGCGCCCTCTTTTAAGGGAACCATTAAGATCATTATTTGAGCTCTCTCTTATGCTGAGATCAGCATCCCCTAGACTGGTGCTTTACCGGCAATTAGCAGAGGAGTCTCTTACATCTTTTCCCCTAGGCGATGAAAATTATTCAGATGATGAGACTGAGGAAAAGTTGCAAACAGAAAAGAAGATTGAAAGGAGAAAATTAGATCCCCTGCATGCTGGTGTAAACCTGAAAAGCCATGGAGGAAAATGTTGTTGGGTGGATACTGGTGAGCACTTGTTTTTGGATGTTTATGAATTACTGACGTGGTTTCAGGGCTTTGCTGCAGCTGAGCTGTGAGTATTTTCTTACCATTAGTGTCCTTGTGCTTTGATTTTCTTTTTATTCTTTTTCCAATGTGGTTGTCAATTGTAAACTTCTGCCTTCAGGGTAGGTGATTCATTTCAGAGACCTGAAATATTTGATTTTGATCATGTCTATTATGAGTCAAACATCGGAAGTCCAGTTGCTATCCTTTACGGTGCTCTTGGAACCAATTGTTTTAAGGAGTTTCATGTTGCTTTAGTTAAAGCTGCCAAAGAGGTTCATTCCTTAACTTTTGTTTCTCGTTTGGTATTAACTATTAGGATCTTGCTAATCAATGTCCAGTGCCCTTTAAGGCATTTCTAAAAGCTTCTATTTACTTAAAAAAGCATGTGTTAAACGATTTTTAATATAATAAATGCTCTCGTTTCCAATAAAACCTTTTTACTTTTGTTTTGTTAACTAGTGCCCTTAGGGCACTAGGGAACATTTGCCTAACTACTAAGAAAATTTATATGATGTAGTTTTTTGCAGCACAAGAATATTATAATCACTGTAGCATTCTGCTGTACAAGCCCCCAAAATGGATTTGCTTTCACTAGGATATTCCTTAGTATCAAACCATGTAAATATAATCATTTTCTGATAAAACCTCAGGAGATTTCAATGGAGAGAAGAATGTGAGAAAAGAGGTGTACAACTGATAGTAATGTAAATGATTTGTATTGCACCTGAATTATGAGATGTCCATCTTCTATGTTATATAGTTTCCTAGATATTATATATCTCTCCAAATCAAGTTTAGATTAATGTGTTATCTTTATAGTTGTATGCAACGCTTTACAAATTATTTTGAAGATTTGGTAATAGGTATGGAGTCATGAAATGATGAAATCGTAAAACATATTTATATTGTTGTCCCATATATTAAGATTGGAATTTGAAAAAAAAAAAATGTAATGCTTATCTAACATATTTCCCTTGCAACAATATTAATATGTTGACTGAATAATTTTTAGGGGAATGTTAAGTATGTTGTACGACCAGTGTTGCCTGCTGGATGTGAATCAAATATCACCCATTGTGGATCTGTTGGTGCTGGTGAGTCAGTGAACTTGGGTGGTTATGGCGTGGAACTTGCACTGAAGAATATGGAATATAAGGCCATGGATGACAGTACAGTAAAAAAAGGTTAGAATGATTGACACGTGTTGAAAGAAGGCTTATGGTTCTCTTTAAGGTTTTACATTTTGCATATTGAGTCAATTGTAGAAGAAAGTTAGTACATGGAATTGTAATTGCCTGATCATCCTTTCCAATTTTTTACTCTTGCTTTTTGTAGTTTTTAAAATGTCATAGTATTAGAGAATTTATAAAAATGTTCTTTCTTTAATTTTCCTTTGGCTCATGACCTCAACACCTGCATTGCTATTCCTAGGATTTGATAATTTTGTTAATCCTCTTCATGTAAGTTTTCTTTTACTTGCATTTTCTTTCTCTTTTTTTTTTTTTTTTCATGTCAGTTGAAGATTTGGACGAAAAAACTTGTGACATGCTTGAGTGATTAGCACTCAGCAGATCTGACACACACACACACACACACTTCTGAATTAATTGATTACATATTACATTTACAAGAAGAATAAATGCAAGTGCAACTACCCAAGTACATGAATTAAAGCATTATGTATGAATCTAAAAATTACATGAACCTAAGCTTTAAATGCAGCTATTCCCAATATATTTCTTGCAGTTTCCAACAATGTCCTTTCTTTCATTTTGTATGGGAATATGTACTAATTTTCAAGGTCTAATTCTGCTGTTTAAATAAATTTTCCTTACCCTTTATGTCTTTCTTTCCGGTTACTTTAGTTAGCATTGGCCTTCTCCAACTGACCTCAATGCACTGCTTTATAAGTTTAACATTCTTTAAAGATTCTCCATCTTGTTTTTCCGAATGAGTTTCAGTTTTGAAGATTGTATTAATTATAACTTTGAAATAGATAATTGAAAAGTACATTTTCCAAGTGTTAAATTATTTCAGGATTCACATTCGTTGGTGTTTTGTATATTGCTAATCCAGTTAAAATGGTTGGATATTTTTTTACAACAAGAATAGATTACTTGTGATTAAATGATTAATTCTCTCATTAACACAGTTGTGGATTGCAGGTGTGACTTTGGAGGATCCTCGAATTGAAGATCTTAGCCAGGAAGTCAGAGGATTCATATTCTCTAAAATTCTGGTTTGTAAACTCACACATATTTGTTTTTGGACATACATATGATAAGGAGAAATGTGGCACTATCTATTAGTTACTCATTAACTTTAGATTGAATGTGATTTTTGTCAACTAGTGGTTTATAACTGTTCATTACCTTGATTATTTGTGTCAAATTTTGTAAAAGTTGAACAACAGTAAGAATATAATCAAATGATTGTTTTCATATATTCTAAAAGTATACATGACATTAATCTCGATTCGTATCAATGGTGTATTAAATAGCTTTGGATTGATGTACAATTTTATATGTATGATCTATATGATAATTTCAATCCAGCGTGCATTTTGGAATAAAATTATCCAATAAAAAGTTATTAAATGGTGTAAGAGTGCTAAAGTCTTAAACCAGTGTAAGTTGATCTTTCTCTTACACACACACACACACACACATATATGTAGGGAGTGTTTCAAATGAGAACACCTCTTATAATGAGAAATGAGAACTATCAATTTCAGCCCTCAAATCACAATTAAAAAATTCTAATGAATGAGATTAAAAGATTAAATCCTAACTGAAAAAAGTCACATGCCCAGTGCCCTTGGATCACACTCTTTGCCTTGCTTCGTTACCAAAAACAGCCGTAGCGACCCCCCAAACACGTCATTGAAAATTGAAATCAACATCCATGTTCAAATTGCTGGACGACAGCCTCCGAATTAGGGAGTTATTATCATTAATATTATATTTATAATTCTACCCAAAAAAGAATTCTCTCTCATTGACAATAGAGGGGGAATTTTGAACAAATATTATGTCAACGTAAATAGAGGGATCTGAGGACATAAATAATGGAGTAGCACTGGTGTTGGGATGTGAATGAAAAAGGATAACAAGTGTTGCAAGGTGAACAAAGGAGGAGGGTCAATTGTAAGATAAGAAGGAAGAATACGTACATGAATGGGAAGGGGGAGCGCATGTGACTTTTTTTAATTAGTTATTAGTTTCATCCTTTAGAATTTTTTAATTGTGATCTAAGGGCTAAAACTGATAGTTCTCATTTCTCATTATAAGAGGTGTTCTCATTTGAAATACTCCCTATATATATAGGAAGTGTATCAAATGAGAACTACAAATATAATGGGATCTTATTCGAATGGTTAATATCAAGGTTGTCAATCTCTCTTAACTAGTAAACTAATAGAAACTACAACCAAACAGTAATAACAACAATCCACGAGCTTCAAAATGAAATGTAAAACAGTGTATTAATCTCACTATAAAATGAAATGAGATATCCAAGTATTGAAAATATAGAAGGAATAATAGGAAATAATCAAGGAACCCACTGTCCTTGCCCAAGCCTCAGGCCGAAATCACAAAGTCAGATTTTCTCTGCCCTTCTCCTCTACTCCTCTCTCTTTCTATAGCAGATCCCTCTCTCCCCCCAACCATCATGGGCCCCCTGCCTACACACTAGCCCACTCTTCATAACTAACTACCCCCTGGATCCTCCACCACGTGTCCCACCTTTTCCCCTCCTAGAATATACTTTTAACCCTTTAATTTCATGGTTCACCTGCTGAACTGATAATATTTCCTTATCCCTCGAATTATTGGACTCCAAGATCTCATCACTCAACACCCCTTGAGAAACAGTCTTGTCCTCAAAACTGAACAAAGGAAACTGATTGTGAATAACAAATTCTTCTTCCCATGTAGCTTCCTCAGTTGGTCTCCTTTCCACTTGATCAACCATTGAGAGACTGTGACACCATCCTGCAACTAAAATCGAGCTGCTAGAACCGCCTCTGGTTTCACTGGGTCCTCCAATTCCCCCTCCAATCCCAAAGGCAAGATCTCAAAGGGAGTAGAATTAATAGAAACATGCCAAGTGGAATTATAACATAATTCGGCCCACGGCAACTAGAAAGACCACTCCTTAGGTTGCTCCCTTGCAAAACAGTGAAGATATGTTTCCAAACAGCGATTAATAACCACCGTTTGTCCATCCGTTTGAGGATGGTAAGATGAACTCATTTTGAGTTTGGTGCCATAAAATTTAAACAACTCAGTCCAGAAATGACTCATAAAAATAGGGTCCCGATCACTGACAATTGATTTAGGAATGCCATGAAGTCGTACTACCTCTTTCACAAACAACTCTACCACCCCTTTTGGTGTATAAGGGTGCTTCGAGGAAACAAAATGAGTGTACTTGGAGAGTCTGTCCACTATGACCAAAATAACCTCAAACCCGTTAGATTTAGGCAAACTTGATATGAAATCCATGGACACATCATCCCATACTACCTCTGGAATCTCTAGTGTCTGTAGCAAACCAGCTGGGGATAAAGTAGAATACTTGTAACATTGGCAAATATCACACTTTTGGACATATCGCTGCACATTCTTCTTCATTCCCACCCAATATAAATTTTCAGGCCAACTGCCTGTAAGTCCTATAATAACCTAAATGCCCTCCTTGTGGAGTGCTATGGAATTCCTCTAATAATTTCGGAATCCAAGGAGAAGAAGCGGGTATCACCAAACGCCCTTTATACAACAAAATCCCTTGAGCATATGTAAACCCCACTTTAACTGGTGACCCTGTTTGAATGGCAGTAATGATTTTACTAAGAAATAGGTCATCATGTACACCCTTGGTCAAACTCTTTCCCTCAACCCACAATGGAAAAGAGCTAATCATAGATAATTCAACATCCTCATCCCTTCTAGACAAAGTGTCTGCTGCCATATTTTCCTTTCCTGGTTTGTACTTTACATGAAATTGATATCCCAATAACTTAGCAATCCAACACTGCTGGTCTGCTGTAGTAATTCGCTGTTGCAACAAAAATTTTAAACTTTTGTGATTTGAATACACCACAAAAGGCCTACCCAACAAGTAAGGCTGCCAATGTTGAATAGCCAACACTAATGCCATAATTTCCTTCTTATAGGGAGACTTGGACAGGTTCATTGCAGCCAAAGCCTTGCTAAAATAAGCTATTGGTTTCCTCTCTTGCATAAGGACAGCCCCTACACCTTTACTGGAGGCATCACATTCTACTGCAAACATCTTAGAGAAGTTAGGCAACACAAGAACAGGAGTAGAAGTAATGAGCCACTTCAAATGATCAAAAGCCTCTTGTTCCTCCTTATCCCATTTAAACTCATCCTTCTTGTCAAAGCTGTTAGAGGTTGTGCAACCTTACCATACCCTTTTACGAACTTACGGTAATAACCTGTAAGGCCTAAGAACCCTCGAACTCCCTTAACATTAGTGGGTGTAGGCCAATCAAGCACCGCCTTGACCTTAATAGGGCCCATAGATACACCAGCTTTAGAAAACTTGTAAAGCGTAAAATTGTATATATTTCTTGTATATCTCTGTACAATCACTAATCCCTATTTATAGGGTAAAGAACAAGATTAAAAATGGAAACAAGGAAATGAGTAAAAACAGAAACAAGGAAACAGTAATAATGAGCAAAATCGGGAAACAAAATCAGGCTTGATTTTCTCAAATATTCACAACACTCCCCCTCAAGTTGGTGAATGAATATCCATTATTCCCAACTTGCCAGTAAGATCCCGAAATCTAGCACTAGGAAGCCCTTTGGTGAAGACATCTGCCACTTGGAGCCCAGGTAGGAATATGTGCTGTAATGATAAGGCCGCCATCCAACTTTTCTTTGATGAAATGCCTGTCGATCTCTATGTGTTTTGTCTTGTCATGTTGTATTGGGTTATGTGCAATGTTGATAGCCAAATTGTTGTCACAAAACAATTTTATGGGACCATCATATTTAATTTTGAGGTCATCCAGGATAATCTTCACCCATAATCCTTCACATATGTCATGTGCCATGGCTCGGAAGTTAGCCTTTGCACTAGACCGAGCAACTACATTTTGCTTCTTGCTCCTCCACGTCACTAGATTCCCTCCTAGAAACACACAATAACCGGAGGTGGATCTTCTATCTATGACTGATCTAGCATAGTCAGTATCAGTGTATATCTCCATGGACAGTGACCCATCTCTTCTAAATAACAGTCCCTTCCCTGGGCTTGCCTTCAAATATTGGAGGATCCTTTCAACTGCCTGAAGGTGTTTCTCACGAGAGTCATGCATAAATTGGCTAACCACACTAACAGCATCGGCAATATCAGGCCTAGTGTGGGATAGATAAATGAGCTTCCCTACTAATCTCTGGTATTGGGACTTCTCAACAGGTGGGCTGTCTTCACTTCCAATCTTGTGGTTTTGTTCAATGGGCACCCCTGTGGTCTTGCAACCTAGTTTTCCTGTCTTCTTAAGGAGATCAAGTACATATTTCCTTTGGGAAATAAAGATGCCTTTTCTAGAGTAGGCAACTTCTATTCCAAGGAAGTACTTCAGCTTTCCCAACTCCTTCATTTCAAAATGGGTTGCCAGATTCTTCTTCAAAGTAAGTCTCTTTGTCTTATCATCACCTGTAATGATCATATCATCCACATATACTGGGAGAAGAGTGAGTTTGCCGTTAGGGGAATGTTCTATGAATAGAGTATGATCACCTTGACTTTGATTGTATCCCAAGGAGATCATGACCTAAGCAAATCTTCCAAACCATGCTTAAGGAGATTGCTTAAGGCCATACAAGGCCTTCTTCAACCTACACACCTTGTTCTTTCCATCGTGAGATTCAAATCCTGGGGAAATCTCCATATAGACTTCCTCCTCCAGGTCTCCACGCAAGAAGACATTCTTTACGTCAAATTACTGTAGGTCCCAGCCAAAGTGGGCGGCTAGGGAAAGAACGATCCTCACTGTATTCATCTTTGCCACAAGGGCAAATGTCTCCTCATAGTCAATGCCATAGGTCTGAGTGTATCCCTTTGCTACCAATCTTGCCTTGTACCAATCTAATGTCCCATCAAATTTACATTTCACCGTGTATATCCATCTACACCCTATAGCTTTCTTGTCTTTGGGCTTATCAACAATCTCCCAAGTTGAGTTTCTTTCTAGTGCCTCCATCTCTTCCTTCATAGCTTGAATCAAATTCCTACTTTTCATAGCTTCTTGGACAGATGGAGGTGTTTTAATTGCATCAATAGCTACAATGAAACTTTGATGCTGGACAAAGAGATGATTAGTACATACAAATTGAGAGATGGGATACATGGGATACCTGGCACAAGATCTCTTCCCTTTCCTCAAGACAATGGGCAAATCATCAGTATCTTTCTCATTATCATCATCCTTAGGGACATTTGCCTCCGGTTCTGATGATTCTATTTGTTGTGGGACTAGAGTGGGTTTCTCTCGCCTTTGATATTTCTGTCCAAAGAACTGATCTTCCTCTTCTCTTTCTTCTATTTCATTGTGGCCTTCTGAATCCTTCTCTGCTTCATCACGATTAGAGTCTTGGACATCCTGCAGACACGAAAGAGGCAATGACTCTAAGACAGACTCGGCTTCTAGACTATTCTCCCCCTGAAGCTGAGGACGGACAAAGAAGGACTCTATTTCATGAAAGGTGACATCCATGGAGACAAAAACACAACGACTCTGAGGGTGATAACACTTGTATCCCTGTTTATTTGAGGGGTAGCCAATAAAGACACATTTTATAGCTCTAGGTTCAAGCTTACCCCGGTGAGGATTATGAGAGTGGAAAAAGGCAACACATCCAAACACACAGAATGGTAGACTCAACATTAAGGGAGAAGAGGGAAAGAAAGACAACATGTGTGTTATCGAGCTATTACCTTGTAAGATACGAGTGGGTAACCTATTAATGAGATAGGTAGCAGTTAGGATAGCTTCTCCCCAATAGACATTAGGAACAGACATTTGGAAAAGGAGAGCTCTGGCAACCTTAAGTTGGTGACGATTCTTTCTTTCCGCGATCCCATTTTGTTGGGGGTTATTAACACTGGTGAGTTCATGAATGATACCATGATTTGTCACAAACTTAGAAAACTCAAGATTAACATATTCTGTACCATTGTTGGACCGAAACCTTTTAATAGACTTCCTAAACTGAGTCTTGACAAGACAGAAGAAATTGATAAATATTTGACATACCTCGAATTTATGTTTCATATAAAAAGTCCACATCACACGGGTACAATCATCAATGAAGGTCACGAACCACCTAGCTCCAGAAATAGATTCAATAATAGGTCCCCATAAATCAGAATGGACAAGATCAAATGGAGCAATACTTTTATTATTACTAAGCGAATAAGTTGACCGATGGTGTTTGGACATTTGACAAACATCACAATGAAAAGACTCAATAGACTCTTTTGTGAACAAGTGTGGAAATAAAGACCTAAGAATGCTAAACGAAGGATGTCCAAGACGCTTATGGTGAAGCCAAATTTGGGAAAGCAGCCCAAGTTTTTGAGGTTGCTTGTTGACTGAAAGACATCTCCTTTATTTTAGTGCTTTTATCAGTTCGCTGGTATTGCAAGAAGTACAACCCACCCTATTCTTTAGCAACTAAAATCGTCTTCCCCAAGGCAAGGTCCTGAAAGACACAATGAGAATGAAAAAAGGTTACTGAACAACTCAAATCTTGAGTAAGTCGATGTATAGAAATAAGATTGTTAGCCAATTTAGGGACATGGAAGACATTGCGTAGGGATAGAGTTGATTGAAGTTGGATGCTTCCAGATCCAACAATGGGGACATGTTCTCCATTAGCAACAGTGATAAGTTGTTTGCTTAGTACTTTGGAGTATGAAGTAAAGTGTGCAGAGAATGGAGTCATATGATCTATGGCCCTAAAATAAAAAATCTAGATATTTTGAGAAACAAAGCCAGAGATGTTAAAGGAACTCTTATCCTTCATGGTCAAAGCACATGATCCAAAGGGCTTACTCAAGGAATCGAGAAGGGTCCGAAGACGATCAATTTCCTCCTGGCTGAAGACTCTACTATCCTTTCTGGTTGGGACACAGTTGGTTTGTTAGCCACGTTCTCCTTATCAGAAGTTGTATGATTCACCCACCTCTGAGTAGGTCCTTTGGTTCTTCTCATGCATTCAAGAACTTTCTCTCTTCCGTGAAGCTTAAAGTAGGTGTCCTTGGTATGGCCTGACCGTTTGCAGTATGTACAGTATTCCCCACGACCACTCTTGGTGGAAGATTTCCCCCCAGAAGTAGATCCTTTGTTAGAACCTTGCCTGCCACCATAGTGGATCCTATGTTGGAATTCCCTCCATCGAGCATGATAGATCGCCGAGTTTCCTCACCCCGCACAATATGGAAGACTTCAGAGAGTGAGGAAAGTTTTTCCTTGTCTAGAATCTGTACATGAATGGGATCGTATGTAGAATTCAGGCTATGGAGGAACTTAAAGATTCTCGCCTGCGCAACGACCTCAGCATGTGCAACTGCATCATCTTTGCACATCTTCAAACCTTGGTATTGATCTAGCTCAATCCATAACCCGTTCAATATTCCATAATACTCTGTCACTAAGAGAGTTCCTTGCCTAGTATTGAAGATCCTACTCTCAATATCATAGCAGGCAGCAAAGTCTTTCTTCATGGAGTATGTCTCGCGAAGATGCTCCCACATCTCGCGCACCGAGGAATAGAACATATAATTCTGGCTCACTTCATGAGTCATAGAATTCCATAGCCAAGTCATGATAAGAGAGTCCTTGTTGTCCCAGGCTTCGAACTTTGGGTCATCTTGAGACGGCCCACCCTTATCAATATGGCTAAGTTTCATGCGGCCTTTCAGAGTAGTACGAACATATTGTGCCCATTGTAAATAATTACAACCATCAAGTCGATAGGAACCAACCAGATTCGATAGGTCATTAGGGCCAAATGTAATAGTTTTATCCTTAACCATCATTGCCCAGCATGTTCTAGAGGCAAAAACTGGTCAAACAAAGGCGCTTCAAGCAAAAAATTGCATCAAGCAAAGAAGGGAGAAGAGAGACGATGTAGATCCACACCATATTGCGCTAAAATAGGTGACACTGACCCCTGGAACGGACAAGGGAGACTCCAGCAACCTCATTTGTGTCGGCGCCGACAAGTGGGTCTCGTTGGAATAGGGCGCGTGGCCTACACATGTTGTGAACGGAGGTGGCGCGTGGGGCAGAGACAGGCCCCGGAACTCCTACACGTGGTCATCGGTGGAGGGCGCACCTCCTGGGTTGGCCATCGGTCTCGAAGGCGAAGGCGGCAGTAGCAGGCAGCCGACAGACGTTGCCGGAAACAGAGCTCCCAAGATCAGGAGCTCTAATACCAACTTGTAAGGTGTAGAACTATATATATTTCTTATATATTTCTATACAATCACTAATCCCTATTTATAGGGTAAAGAACAAGATTAAAAATGGAAACAAGGAATTGAGTAAAAATGGAAACAAGGAAACAATAATAATGAGCAAAATCGGGAAACAAAATCAGTCTTGATTTTCTCAAATATTCACAACAAGAAATAATATGACCCAAATACTCTACCTCTCTCTTAGTAAAATGACATTTCTTTTGATTAACATAAAATTGATTCTACTGCAGCACTTCTAGGATATCCTTCAAATGACCCAAATGAGACTCCCAATCTTAGCTATACACCAATATATCATAAAAAAAAACCAGCATATACTTGCCTAGTAAAGGTCAAAATATCTCATTCATGGTAGCCTGAAAAGTTGAAGGAGCATTAGTGAGGCTAAAAGGCATCACTAAATACTCGTAGTGGCCACTATGAGTTCGGAATGCCGTCTTCCCAATGTCTTCTTCTCGCATTTGAATTTGGTGATACCTGAATTTTAAGTCCAACTTGGTGAAATAAGCTACCCCATGTAATTCATCAGGCAATTCTTCCACCAAAGGAATAGGGAATTTATCCGAAATAGTTACTTTATTGAGGGCTCGAAAATCTACACACAACCGCCAAAAGCACTGGTACTGGACCTAATCAAGCCCATTTGAAGCAGCTCCTGAATTTGTCTCTCAATTTCATTTTTTTGGAAATGGGGATACCTATAGGGCCTCACTGTAATTGGTCCTTGTCCTGGAACTAGATTAATGGCATGGTCAAACTATCGCTTCAAAGGAAGGCCTATGGATTCTTGAAACACTATGGCTGACTTATCTAGTAGTTGTTGCAATTGCTCTTGTTGTAATGGAGTCAATTCTGAATTCCCTTGAACTTGTTGCTTCACGTCTATAGTTGCATATCGTGCTTATTTATTATCCTTATAACAGTAATTAACCAGGCTATATAAAGAAGAGACAACCTGATTTGCCTTGGCTGCTCCTTGCAATAACACATCTTGCCCATTCGCCTGGAACTTCATTGTCATTGTGTTCCAATTAGTTGCTACCTTCCCCAAAGTATGCAGCCATGCCACTCCTAATATAAGATCTAATCCTCCAATGTCTAAGACATAAGCATCAACCAAACAATTGTAACTTCCCACATCCACCTTAAGTTGGTGGCAAACCCCTTGTGATAGAACTCGATAGCCATCACCCAACTTCACCCTCATCCTCCGAGCTTTATGCACAGTCAAGCTCAATGACTTCGCTAACTTTAGGGAAATGAAATTATGAGTGGCTCTGCTATCTATGAGAATCAATATGGGAAGTCCACCGACTTTGCCTTCAATCTTCATAGAAGATAATTTCCCTGTATACTGTACTTGTTGCTGAAAAATTTCAGTCATGCTAAAGTATTCCAGCACTTTACATTCTCCTTCTTCTTGCAGGCCATCCATTTCCTGTTCAACTTCCTCTGCCACCATTGCTTCCCCTTCCTCATTGACCTCCTCATCCTCTACTAACAAAACCACTCTAATCTTCGGGTTAGCACATTTGTGAAGAGGGTTGTAAGGCATCCGACATCGAAGCACAGTCCCTTCTTCCTTTTTTCCTCCCACTCTTGCGTTGTTAAATGCTTCACCCCTCATGTACTTGAGCTTGTGTGCTTTGGTGTTTCAACCACAGATCCCTCGATTGAACTACCTCCCCCCCTTCGATCTAACTTCGATGAGTAATTAGCATCCCTGTTACTTTGGTTCCATGCTTGGGTTTGTGCATTGGGTCTTGAATTATAGGGTGATATATCACTGTCCCTTCCATTGATTCCCCGTTGTCCACCCAATTTGAAATGCGAACCTGTAATTTTTTTCATGGCTATCTCCACATTCCTAGCCAATCACATTGCTTGAAGGTGTGTTTCTGGGTTATGTATCCTCACCCAATTTCTAATCTCCTCTTTCAACCCATTAAGAAAATACCCCACATATTGTTGCTCCGGTTGGCGCGAAACCAATGAGGTCAAATACTCAAATTCCTCCATATACTCTTGCATCGTCCCCCTTTGTTGCAAAGCTATTATCTCCTCATACGGGTTTTGGATCTCCAAACCACGAAATCGTTCCAACAATCCTACCTTAAATTTGGCCCAATTCAAATCAGGATGCTTCTCCATGAGGATCGTAAACCAATGAACCACAACTCCCTCCATACTTACTTGTGCCAACGGTACCTTTGCATCTTTTGGGGTTTGATTGATTTGAAAGTAAAGCTCTGCCTACGTCAACCATCCTCTTGGATCATTGCCTTTAAACATAGGCAATTCGACCCTGCTTCGTTGCTGTAAACAGATCATCCAGAGATCCAATGAGGTTTGACATTGTAATAATGTCTTTCCCCGCTCCTTTGTTTCCTTCAATTGGACCCACACTATTCGGCGATGGCGTCTTTGTCGGAGACCCGCGTTCATCTTCGTTCGATAGCGTTTTCTCCAAACGTTACCGTAACCCTGATGATATACTTTCGAAATTCAGCCTGTTTCGTAAACTCTCAATCTATCTTCTGCTGCCCTTGAATGACAACATTCATTGTTGTTGAAAGCTTGGAAAGTTTTGTTTCAACCAGAGTTAATTGCTGCTCCATTCCTTCCATACGAGCTTGTGTTCTTGTCTCCATCTTCCCCTTCATTCAAATCCGGCAAGTCAGACTAAATTAATAGAAACTACAACCAAACAGTAATAACAATAATCCACGAGCTTCAAAATGAAATGTAAAATAGTGTATTAATCTCACTATAAAATGAAATGAGGTATCCAGGTATTGAAAACATAGAAGGAATAATAGGAAATAATCAAGGAACCCACTGTTCCTTGCCCAAGCCTCAAGCCGAAATCACAAAGTCGGATTTTCTCTCCCCTCCTCCTCTACTCCTCTCTCTCTTTATAGCAAATCTCTCTCCAACCACCATGGGCCCCCTACCTACACACTAGCCCACTCTTCATAACTAACTACCCCCTTGGATCCTCCACCATGTGTCCCACCTTTTCCCCTCCCAAAATATACTTTTAACCCTTTAATTTCATGGTTCACCTGCTGAACTGGTAATATTTCCTTATCCCTCAAATTATTGGACTCTAGGGTCTCATCACTAAACTCTTACAAGTTTACGATTCTAGGTAAAGAAAACGAGTTAACTTGTTGTCAAACTTTTTTCTAGATAAACTCACATAAATTCTCAAGTCAAGAAGTGAATTAGCAAGTTTGAAACCAAATGTAATTTTTGCCCACCATTGACCATATAGTGTCATGTTTTACTATGACTCAAATGATTTGAAGAAATTAACTCCTTTTTGAAATGTTTTCACTTTAGGAACTTGTGTTTTTATGAATTGATGTATGATTTGGTCATTTAAGTAGTTTGATTTTATTTAGTACTAATGTGCTATCACACTTTATTATTATGGTTTTCTACTTTGCTTTATTATGGAGTTGAAATGTTGAATTATTGTTGTGTTAAAGAATATTATGTTATGCATATATGTTATTAGTAGGTTTTTTAATATTATTGTTTATAATAGGTAAACTCTTACGAGTTTATGAGTCGAGTCCACATAAGCTCCACTAGTTTACATAGACTCTCAAGTTTGACAACCTTAGTTAATATTGAAAGAAAAATGTACATGATTTTTTTAAGTAGTCATGTGACCACCAAATAACTTTTAATCTTAACCATCTATGTATGGTTGTATGGTCCAAAGCTAAAGTTCTCACATTCTTAAAATGAGAATTGTTCTTATTTGATATGTCCTCTCTCTCTCTCTCTATATATATAAAGAGATAGAATAAAATAAGTGATATGTTAAAAAGAAATGAATTGGTATTGTTTTTAATACTCTTTTTATTTTTTTTTCTTTTTGCATTTTTTGGGCGGGTCAACCTGCAATTTCATAACCTGTCAACCCGTCATTTTATCTTTTGTCGAGTCAATTTGCCAACCCACCTCTAATTAGGGTGAGCTATATTTTCCAACCCACTTCCACCGGCAGGTCATGTGACCATGAAATAACTTAATCTTAGCCATCTATGTATGGTTGTATGATCTAGATTTTAACTTCTCTCATTCTTAAAATGAGAATTTTCTCACTTGTTATGTCCTCTCTCTATATATATAGAGAATAAAATAAGTGATATGTTAAAAAGAAATAAATTGGTTTTTTTTTATAATACTCTTCCTATTTTTTTTTCTTTTTGCAAGTTTTGGGTGCGTCAACCTGCAATTTCATAACCCTGTCATTTTATTTTTTGGCGGGTCAATTTGTTAACCCACCTCTAATTAGGGTGAGTTATATTTTCAACCCACTTTTGCTGGCGGGGTCATCCTGCCCCTGCTTAAAGCGGGTTGAAAGCAGGTCGGCCCACTTTGCCAGTCCCTAAACAGAACCAGGATGGATAGGAAAGAAGACAATGGCGTCACACTAGAGATTGGAGAATCATTTTGAAAAATAGTCTTGTATGTATGTTTAATTTCACTTTGATGCTTCTGTTCACTTAAAAGTTGAGATTATGAATCTAGAATTCAGTTTTCATGCTAATAAGCTCTTCCATTTCTCCTGGCAATGCTGTTTATCACTTCCAATATATCATGATTGCAGCATCCTCTTAATTGTAGTGCTTTATCCTACATTTTTTCTTAGTGTGTGCAGTTGCACTTGTGTTCTATATATTTTATGTGTAATGAATTCTTGATTCATTTATCTGTTGATATTGATGAATTGAGATTGAGATCTTAATTTTAGTTGTTTGCATCAGTCAGGTTTATACCTAGGAAACTATGTTGACAAACATTCAAGATTAAGGATGCAGATATGACTTGCTTACGAGAGGAAATAATGTTCAATTTTGAACATGTAAATACCGTACTTGTGAATCCCAAAGGGAAATACTATACTTGTTCAATTATGTCAGGGGTCTATCCCAAAGTGTCTTTTTAGTATTAGCAAATAGATATACGTTGTCCTCATGTATGAATTATTGAAGTTTGTTTCCATTTGGTTTATTTGGTGAATGCTTCAAGACCATTTGAAATTCAGAAAACACGAGCATGTGGAATACAGGAGAGTGGAAATGGAATAAACAATTATTAATTATGTAAAGCATGCAGATGATATTGGAGACTGTATATGATCCAGTATTAATGAGGTTTTATTGAGATGTTGTGGAGGAAAAATAATTTTTTATAAAATAGTGTTAAATACGGTAATATGTGCTTTGCATTTTGCAAGTTCTAAAGTAAAGTTGTGTCCATTTGCCTTCTCACTGCCTTGCAGCTTGATATATTTAGAGTAGGATATTTAGTGTTTGGGGAAATCTAGGCCTTTCAGAGCTGGCAGGACTTTTTATTGATTAATATGAGAGGTTTTGGTGGATGAAGGAGTGTAAGATCTTTTGGAATTGCCCACTTTTTCCATGCCTGTGGTGTTATGGATAGAAAAAAAGTGCATAGTTTTGAATCAAAATTTTATTTCCTGGTCTCTTTTGTGGGATAAAATTGTTTTTCTTTTTGGGCTTCTATATGGTTGTCGATTCATACTGTTGCTTTGGTAAATTTCATAACATTATAAATGTATTTTCATATTTATAGTGAAGTATATTCATTGCCCCACCTCAAATCCATCCAGTCACTAGTGGTACCAATAAATTTACCTGTTTTTGTTTACTTGCAGGAGCGTAAACCTGAGTTAACATCTGAGGTCATGGCTTTTCGGGATTATCTATTGTCATCCACTGTATCGGATACCCTTGATGTTTGGGAATTAAAGGGTATTTAAAATATTTTTCTCTTTTCCTCTGATAATTGGAATTGAACGGAAGTCGAGTCCCATTGCAGTTGGCTTTGATGAACAGTGTTCTAAGTTTTTCCCCCCTTTCTGATGATAACAGATCTAGGGCATCAAACTGTTCAGAGAATTGTCCGTGCTTCTGATCCTCTGCAGTCAATGCAGGAAATCAATCAAAATTTCCCTAGCATAGTTTCTTCCTTGTCTCGCATGAAGGTGCATAATCTTGTTAATTGTTATTGATGTTAGATGCTCAGATATTTTTGGACATTGCCCTTGAAAAAATTTGTCTATTATTCTTGTGAAACTGTTTCTTATGACAGCTTGATGATTCTGTTCGAGATGAAATAATGGCAAACCAGCAGATGATCCCACCTGGCAAGTCTTTAATGGCTCTCAATGGTGCTTTAGTCAATGTCGAAGATGTTGACCTTTATCTGTAATAAGTTTTTCTTCTACTGATATCTTTTACATTATCTTCTGGTATTTCATGTTTGCCCCTATATTTTAGCAAGAGTTAGTATTATTCTATCCCCTCCAGCACATTAAGAATTTGCTGTCTCATATTTATGGTTCTTTGGATGTTAATTTGTTAGCACAAGATTGGAGGAGTCAAACCCAGGTCTATTTAAAGTAGTATCATACTTATCAGATGGAATTCCTTTTTTATGTTGGATTAAAGTAATTTCTGATATACGTTAGTATATGCTTTGTCAACTAATTGTTATATTTGAGAGAATTGTTTGTAGGTTATAAAAATGTAAATATTTGGCAGTTATTTGATCCTGGTTTGGCAGTGCTGAAATTTTTGAATTTCTGATACTATTTTTTGTTATTCTTTATTAGGTTGATTGACTTGATCCATCAGGATCTCTTGTTGGCTGATCAATTCTCAAAATTGAAGGTGAATGCCATCTAATCTTCACATTTTGGGCATATTTTTACTACTGCACTAATTTCTGGTTAACTTATTCACTGACCTAGTATTAATGGACAGATGAAAAATAGTCATCTGATGCATATTACATAAGTAAATGTTGCTTTCAAAAGTAACACCAGATAGTCTCCTAAGAAAAAAAATTGGTGTGAAGAAGTTAATGGTATTGGTTTGGTAGAAAAAATGGCATGATTAGGGCTTGTTTAGTTTAAGAAACTGTTTTGGTTTTCATTTCCTATTTTCATAAATAATTACAAAGGTGGCATTTTGTAATTATTTATGAAAATAGTTTTCTCAAACTGGACCTTAATTTTTTTTAAAGCTTCTATAAATTGCTACCATTTTTTTCTTTATAATACTCAGTTGTGCATATCTGTTGTGAGTAGCACAGTAGATATTTTGTTGATGCTTTGATGTGTGTATGTGTGTACATACACCTGAACTGTATTGTTGGTATTCTCACTAATTGCAGATTCCTCAAGGCACTTTGAGGAAATTGCTCTCAACTTTACCTCCTTCAGAGTCCAGTATTTTTCGAGTTGATTTTCGTTCTACTCATGTTCATTATCTCAACAACTTGGAAGAAGATGCTAAATATAAAGGGTGGAGGAACAATATAAATGAGGTGAATTAGTGTGTTTGGATTAGCTTTTTTTCTTTTTTGTATTAAAAAATATTATAATCAAAATGTTCATGAGATATTTTCTGGCTAAAAAGCTGTTTTGTGTAAAAATTTAGCAAAACCTAACATATTTTATATTTATTTTGCTTAGATCTTGATGCCAGTCTTCCCTGGGCAGCTACGTTACATCCGTAAAAATCTTTTCCATGCTGTCTTTGTTATTGATCCAGCAACCCGTTGTGGTCTGGAGGCAAGCTTTATTTCATCAAGCTTAACATTTTCACATTGTTCATTGTATATGTTTCCAAGTGAAATTTTCGTCACATGCATTATTGTTTGGAACTTTGCAGTCCATTGATATGATCATGTCATTGTATGAAAATAATTTTCCTGTGAGATTTGGGATTGTGCTGTATTCTTCGAAGTTTGTCATGCAGTTAGAGAATCATGCTACAAAAGAGCATAGCAATAAATCTGATGAAGATATTTCTACTACGGTAATTTTACCTTTAGTTGTTCAGGAATATGTGTGCGTGCGTGTGTGGTAAATGTCATAGAAATATTTCTTGGTTATATGTTTTGTTTTACTGGCAAGTTCATGACATTTTTTTTTCTCTTTTCAGATTATATGTCTCTTCAGCTATATCAATGAGAATTATGGTGTTCAAATGGCTTTCCAGTTTTTGAGCAATGTATGAGTGTGATACTTAGTCATTAGTCGCATCTTCAGTTCAATGTCTTTCGCTGACCTTACTGTACCTCTGCTTTAAAACTTTATATACCAGAAGCACATGACTGAAATCCAAAAGAATGTGTTTGAAAGAAAAGTGACAGATGCAGTTAAAATGTTTCGTTGCACTTTCATTTTACTCCACCCATCTTGGAACGACATCTCTATTCAATGTCATTGAAGTTCAAAATTCGAAAATGTCAAGTTGCTTGATTTGACTCAACTTTGAATTTTCAATCTTATGACTCACTCAGTATTCTTTCTTTTTTAAAAAATAAAATAAAATCCTTCTTGTCTATCACTATGCAAATTTCTAGATAAATTATTACAAAAATAAAAATAAAAAAATCATGAACCTAGTGTGTAAGCATTTGACAACCTCCTAGGTGCCTTCATCTCTTCCCTATTAACATAGCAAAAAAGGGAAAAATAAATCTCAAGGGTTTGTTTACAGGTTCTAATTTATATTGATAGAGATGTTTATGCTGTCAAAATTAGCATGTATGAGTAAATGACGTTATTATATCTTAGATTTTAACAAAACACATTTTAGCGGCTGTTTTGAGACATCTAAAACTCATCTTTTTTTGCAATTCAATTAAAGGAACTATATTGTACATTTTATTGTAGGTTAACAAATTACACGTTAAGTTAGATGGTAATGCAGGTGATGCTCTTGAACTGCACCATGTTGAAGGAGTGTTTGTGGACACAATATTGTGAGTTTTATTGCACTTTTGTTGATTACTGATTAGTATGCTTCTGACATTTGACTAATACAGTGCTTCTATTTTTTTAGCAGTAATATTGTGTTCTAATTTATTTATAGACATGGATTAAATATTCTCTCTATTTCTATAGATCAAAGGTAAAATCTCCACCTCAAGAGATATTACTAAAGCTGTATAAGGATCAAAAGTTGAAGGAACTGTCACAAGAAAGCTCTAAGTTTGTATTTAATCTTGGTTTGTCTAAGCTTCAATGTTCGTTGTTGGTGAATGGTCTTGTTATCGAGCCCACTGAGGTAATGAATTTTTGAACATTTTCCACCGCCTTAAAATCTTATTTCCTCTTTTTTTGTACTTCTACAATTCTGATCTCAATTAACAATATTTTATATTGTACAAGGTGGCTGGTACTGATGTGTAAGTGTTGAGAAAAAAAGAAAATGAAAACATGTGATGAAATCTGTGTGTATTAATTACACAGCAGAGCAAATTATATATACAAAGTGCAATAACTACAAGGATTTAAAGCTACATGATTACAGTAATTACATGATATAACTAATTACATAATCAACAATAATTACTCTATTTACATCATTTCTAATACTCTCCCTCAAGCTGGAACATATAAATTGTATACACCAAGCTTGTTACATATATAACTAATCTAAGAACCTATTATTGACTCATTGAAGACACCTGCTAATTGATCCATTGAATTGACAAAGCTAGTGGTGATGTCCCCAAATGATATCTTCTCCCTGATGAACTGACAATCTATCTCAATGTATTTAGTCCTTCTCATGGAACAATGGATTTGAGAAAATATTTAAAGCAGCTTGATTGTCACAAATGAATATTATCTCTGTGACCTCCCCAAATCTCAATTGCTAGACAAGTTCACTAAGGATATAGTAAATCCTAATTGATCATATAATTACGGTAACTAGGAAAGCTAATGATTTCAATAAATAAGGAAATAAGTAAACAATCAAGACTAATAAATAATTATAATCAACAGTAGCATCTGGCGAGACTAGGTAACGAAGTAAAGAATAACACTGATAACCCTTTTGAGACTGAGTGTAACCAAGGAAGACACACTTGTGAGTGCTAGCAGAAAGTTTATCAAGACTAGGACTAAGTTTATGGACAAAAGATGTCAAGTTAAAAACACAAGGAGGTAGAGGGTAAAGGAGTTGGTGAGGGAATGAGACAAAGTGAGGTATTTTATTGTTTTGCACAAATGAGGGCATGCACTGTGGGCTTCTTTGTAAAATGAGTTCTTTCTCTTTATTTTTTGTATGTGCTTCTTAATTGTTGAAAGGGAGAAAATGAGAGAAGATTGAGTGAATTCATGTGTTTGAATTACACCATGGAGCTAGGTTTATATAAGCTTATTGCAATAAATGCACATAATTAAAGGAGATTTTGTTCCTCTAAATCAGATGTGAGTTTCCTATAAACTAGATATGAGTTGCCTATAAACCGCTATATAATAAATACAAAATATATGATTCTGATTTTCAACATTAATGATGGCAACCCAAAACAAAATACATACAAGCATAGGACAGGGAACACTTTATGTAGTAAAATGCAGAGCAGAGTCTCTTACAATGCACAAATATTCTGACAGCTATCTATGATTTTGTAAAACCCCCTTCTTATACTTATCATTGGTTGACCACTTGCACTTTACTCTAACATGCACCTTGCACTTTAGGGGAACCAAACTATTGTAGTATGCTTTGTGTGTTGTTTAACTTTGTATATTCTGCATATGCTCAACTTTAGTTTCAGGTGTGTTTGACCAATTTTTCTTTGTCAAGTATAATTGTGATGTATTAATCAGAGTGTTAGTAGAATAAATTTTTCTGCTACTTATTTCTATGCAATTGTGTTTACCAGGAAGCTCTTATAAATGCCTTGAATGATGAGACTCCAAGAATACAGGAACAAGTATATTTTGGACAAATAATGTCGGACACTGATGTATTAGCTAAGTTTCTATCAGAAGCTGGTATACAACGTTATAATCCTAAGGTATAGTAATTTAATAATTTAATAAGATTAAATTTTGGGAACTTGTATAATGATACATGACTAACCAATTTCTAATGCTAATCCTTTGGTGTAGATTATTTCTGATAGCAAACTGAGGTTCATATCTCTGTCATTGTTTACTGTTGGGGAGGAATCTGTACTAAATGACATTATCTACTTGCATTCTCCTGGAAGTAAGTTGTTTAAATGTTAGAATCTCTTGGTTCTTTTTTACAGTCTGTTTCTTTTGTCCTCACATGTGGATTGTTTTGATCCAAACCAGCAATGGATGATTTGAAGGCTGTGACACATCTTCTTGCTGTTGATGTCACTTCAAGGAATGGGATGAAATTACTTCAACAAGGCATACATTATCTGGTTAATACCAATATGCATTTCTTTTAAATATTCTCAGTTCCTTTTAAGTTATTTTGCCTAATGCCTATTGAGAGTTGGACCAACATAGTCGATGCTTTTAAACATATTTGATATTTTTGTATTTGCACATAATGCTACAGACAGAAGGATCCAAAAATGCTCGTGTAGGTCTTCTGTTTAATGCCAATCAGAGTCCTAATTTGTTTAGCCTCCTTTTTGTTAAGGTCTTTGAAATCACTGCATCCTTATATAGGTATATGTTTGAGTGTTGCTTTTAATTCTAAAGTTGGTTGAATTTTAATAGATTGTTTAATATTCAATTCTGTGATTTGCCAATTCCTTTCCAAAGTTGAAGCACCATTTTATATCAAATGTTTGAATGCATGGTATGCAGCCACAAGATGAATGTATTGGATTTCTTGGATCAGCTGTGCTCACTATATGAGCAGAATTACATTCTTACGTCTCCTATGGAAGCTGCGAGCACTCAAGCATTTATTGATATGGTTTGCGAGCTTGGTGAAGCTAATGGGTTACCATCTAAGGACTATAAGTCTGCCCTCCCCGAATTTCTTGCTGATGATGTGAGAAAGCATTTGACTAAGGTACTTCTAGTTTATCTTGCCATTTGGACATTTGCTTTCAGTTCTTAACATCCCTGAACACTCTCCCCTGTGTCTCATACTTTTACTTTTCTATTTAATACTAATACCTGAAGGCAATGGCTGTCCGCTGCTTTTATTTTCTATTTCTGCTTCTCTTTTATGTATTTCATTGTAATTTGCACTATGCTAAACTCAATTTCAGAGTTTTTCACTAAGTTTTATTTGTTTATTAATCAAGAAAATTTGTACTAAATTAGTCTTATTGTTATCAGATGCAGAATTCGTTGTATAGGGTGCTTGGGCTTGATTCTAGTGTCAATGCTGTCTTCACCAATGGAAGGGTAATATTGTTTTGGTGTCTTAAGCTATTTCATAGTATAACTGATCTTTGTTGAATAGTTGTTTTAATTGCTTATTTAGAAATATATCTTTGTTCTATCTCAAAATTTGATGATGGATTTTCACCAATGCTAAAATTTCCATATTAATCTTGTGTTCTTTCCCTGATATGTCTTTAATAGGTAACTTATCCAATTGACGAAAGCTCATTTTTGAGTGCTGATCTGCATCTTCTGGAATCAATAGAATTTGAACAAAGGACAAAGCACATTGTGGAAATTATTGAAGAGGTGGAATGGCATGATGTTGACCCTGACATGCTAACAAGGTTTATTGAATTTTGCTGTTTCTGTTTGGCTCACCTTTGATTTTCGCTTGATGTCTCCATATACAATTACATATTCCACCTTCCTGTAACATCATTTCTTTTCACTAAAAAATGTTGGAGGGTTTGGAAAAGCAAAGCATAAAAGTGACTAGTGAGGTGTTACATGATATAGTTGGGACAATGCAAGTGCACAGATCGTACAAGAAGAAGGTGATGAGTTGAGTATTGTTTCCCAATGATTGATTGAGAAACCATTTTAGCTATTGACCAATTTCTGCTGAATTTATATTCAAGCAAATGAATATGGGAATCAATTGAATAGCAAATAAGTATAGAAACAAGAAGTTAAAGAATTAAAAAGCACATCCAATTTAACTAGATATCAATAAAGAATTATAGCATAACCTCACTCCCTACACCCACCATTTCACTCAACTCCTAATACACCCCTTTAGTTTAATTAATAATTGGTTTGTTGGCCAAGACCCTCATTCCCTATTTCTAGGTCAATTATCCATGGTTCCTCTTATGTATTAGCTAGACACCAAACTTAAAGCCAACTCCAAACAGATTTGTTAACAAAGAATAGCTCTTTTGCTTCCTAGCAAATCTATCAAAATGACTCCCTAAAAAATCTCCATCTGCTGAGAGGCCAACCAAACTTTTAGCATTTATCATTTTGCTTTCCTTTTTATGTATCTTTTTCATTAGCAGTTGTCTTGTATCCAAATTGACTAGGAGTGTTAAGAACACACTCTACTATTGGTTGAAATCTATTAGAACTCACAAAATTATGAATGGAGCTTGTTAAATAAGTAGTGGGACATCTATGTAATTTTGTGTTTTCAATAAATTTCAACTATTAATAGAGTTTATTTAAAAAATGTTGCTAGCATTTCTCTTGACGAAGATTAAATAAGCATCATTTCCTTGAAAGCTAGGATTAGTTGATTGGATCATGATTATTGGGATTATGTGTTTCAAATTCAATGATTTGAATCAAGTTTAGTCTTGGGAGTACCATTGGATAGAAGATTTTTCCTTTAGTTTAGCTTTCGCTTGGCTTTTGGTATCTACCTTGCACAACTCTCCTATCCTTAATTTTTAGCATTTTGGGTTCCATTGTTTCTTGATATTTCCTTTTTTCTATAACTTAAATGATAGGGAGTCCTATGAATTGGAGGTTGTATTGAGTTTTCTTGACTCAGTTTGTCCTCAAGTCCAGATAGCAAGAACTTGGTCTCTTGATCCTCCAGTGGTGTTTTCATACAAATCTTTTTTTTAAAATAAATAAATAAAATCTTACCTCATTTGTTGAATAGAGAAACATTTCACCTTAACAAACCCTATTGGAAGTCCAATGTTCCCTCTAAGTTGTGTAATAGATTTAGCCCCAGTGACATGCTGTAGGTGCATAGGTCACATGAAGCAAGCTCCCCTAATACATGTATTATGTGCTGTGCAAGCTCATCTATTCTTACATTCCTCTGCTACTACTGATTTATTGAATTCTTTGTTTGGAATTTTTGGAGAATGTTGGGTGTGTCATAAGTCCATGGATTGTTTTTTGGTTTTATGGTGCCAAGATAAATATAGTAACTTTAAACAGATTTTTTGTTCAATCACTTCTCTGTTTGCTGAATATATAACAATTCTTTGATGTTGCCTTGTGTTGTTTGCAGCAAATTCATTAGTGATATTGTCATGGCTTTATCATCTTCAATGGCTAAGCGGGAGCGGAATTCTGAAAGTGCTCGTTTTGAGATTCTGAGTGATCAACATAGGTAATTTTAATCAGTTACAATGCACTCAATTTTTATTTTTATTTTTCTTATGATTTATTCATTTCTGGATTGCTAATTTATATGTATTATATGATGCCAGTATGTTTTTTTTTTTTTTTCATCATTTTCCTGTGCAGTGCCATTATTCTAAATAATGAAAATTCAAATATTCATATTGATGCGGTTCTTGATCCTTTAAGTTCAACCAGCCAGAAGTTGTCTGGAATTCTTCGAGTTTTGTGGAAATACATTCAGCCCAGCATGAGGATTGTACTGAATCCAATGGTTGGTTCATATCTATCTATCTATAGTTTTACAAATATAACTGATTATTTAATGATTGTTTTTCTTCAACTGAATAGTTCCTGCATTAAGATTCTTGTTAGGCATTTGGAATCAAAATGAAGCTGGAAAATAATTTGTTTCTCTCTCATTGTGATTGGATAAGACAAGCCAAAGTGTTGCCCTTGTGTAACTGTGAATTCCCCCCTAATTTGGCTCTGTCTGTTATTCTGTCTTATGTTTGGGCCTTTATTTTTATTTTTTATTAAAAGAAGAATACAAAGTATTGAAAAAGAGAAAACAGAGACATATTTGACTGAAACCGTGTGTCTGAATACACAACGGAAACGAGTTTATATAGGCTTATTACATTAATGATACATAAATAGAGAATATTTAGTTTCCTCTAAATCAATGATTACATGCCTATAAACTACAATAAATTCAGAATATTTTATTCTGATTTTTAACACTCCCCCTCAAGCTGGAGCATATAAATCATATGCACCCAGCTTGGTACATATATAGTCAACTCTTGGTCCCCTTAAAGACTTGGTGAAGATATCTGCTAGCTGGTCACTAGAGTTGATGAAGCTCGTGGTAATGTCCCCCGACTCGATCTTCTCCCTGATAAAATGGCAATCAACCTCAATATGTTTGGTTCGTTTGTGGAAGACAGGATTGGATGCAATATGCAAAGCCGCTTGATTGTCACAAATCAGCGTCATTTTCTTGGACTCTTCAAACTTGAGTTCCCTGAGAAGTTGCTTCAACCATATGAGTTCACAAGTTACTAAAGCCATGGCCCTGTATTTTGCTTCAGCACTAGATCTTGCTACAACATTTTGCTTCTTACTTTTCCAAGATATCAAGTTTCCTCCAACCAACACAATACCCAGAGGTGGATCGCCTATCATTGGGTGAACCAGCCCCATCGGCATCTGAGTACCCAACTATCTGAGTGTGTCCCCTATCTTCATAAATGAGGCCTTTACCAGGAGCACTCTTAATGTATTTGAGTATTCGAATTACTGCATCCCAATGATCCTGACAAGGAGAGTTTAAGAACTGGCTTACCATGCTGACAGCAAAGGCAATATCTGGACGAGTGACTGTGAGATAGTTCAGCTTTCCAACCAATCTCCTATATCTCCTAGGATCTGATAAGGGCTCCCCCTGATTTGGTAGCAGTCTGGCATTAGGATCCATAGGAGTGTCTATTGGCTTGGCATTTAATAGTCCAGTTCCTTTTAGGATATCAAGAGCGTATTTCCTTTAAGAGATCACCAAACCATCCTTGGATTGAGCAACTTCGATGCCTAGGAAATACCGAAGCTTACCAAGGTCTTTAGTCTGGAATTGTTGGGAGAGGTACTGTTTCAAACGGAGAATGCCATGCTGATCACTGCCCGTAATGACGATGTCGTCCACATAAACAATAAGATATATGCATCCCTGAGGTGAATGGCGATAAAAGACAGAGTGGTCGGCTTCACTGCGAGTCAAACCGAACTGCTGTACAACGGTACGAAAGCGGCCAAACCACGCTCGAGGGGACTGCTTAAGTCCATATAGGGATCTACGAAGCCGGCACACCATAGTAGAGGACTCCCCCTGAGCAACAAACCCGGGAGGTTGCTCCATGTAGACTTCTTCATCAAGATCGCTATGCAGGAAGGCATTTTTGATATCAAGTTGGAAGAGGGGCCAATGGCGAATGGCAGCCATAGAGAATAAGAGGCGAACAGACGCCATTTTGGCGACCGGAGAGAAAGTATCAGTGTAGTCTTGCCCATACACTTGTGTGTATCCTTTAGCCACTAGACGAGCCTTGAAACGATCAATGGTCCCGTCAGGGCCAACCTTAAGAGTGTATAGCCAACGACACCCAACAGCGGACTTGCCCGTGGGAAGAGGAACCAAATCCCAGGTACCATTGCTCTGAAGAGCACACATCTCGTCAATCATTGCTTGCCGCCAGTCAGGGTGAGATAAGGCTTCACCTGGAGAGTGAGGAATAGACACAGAAGACAAAGAAGAGAGGCAGGTATAATGCAAAGGAGAAAGACGGTGATAACTAAGGTTAACATAATGGGGAGACGGGTTGCGAGTAGAACGAATACCTTTTCGTAGAGCAATGGGCCAATTAGTGGCAGGGGGCAAGCCCGGATCCGGTAGAGAAGATGGCGCCGGGGAAGGGTCTGACAGGGCCTCTATTATATCTGTGGAAGCAGGTGCAGGTGCAGGTGCAGGCGGAGGAATGGCAATAGGTCGTTGGCGACGATGATATGTCTGAAGAGGTTGCACGGCTGGAGGCTCCGCTGGAACATCGTGATTCACCACAGGGGCATCCAAAGAGACAGACGGAAGGGGGACACGAGTAGGGGTACCAGGAGGAGCAGACAGACACGTATCGGGAGGGAAGGAAGCAGACTCAAAATAAAGGATAGACTCAAAAAAGGAGACATCGGCGGAAAGAAAATACCGTTGAAGGGTAGGAGAGCAGCAGCGATATCCTTTCTGCAAGCGATGGTAACCCAAGAAGACACATTTGATGGCCTTGGCGGAGAGTTTGTCGAGACCTGGAGTTAGGTTATGGACAAAACATGTAGAGCCGAAGATCCGAGGAGGAAGAGCATGAAGGGGTGAGTGAGGAAAAAGGATCGAATGGGGAACCTGGTCATTCAGGACAGAGGATGGCATGCGATTGATGAGATAGCAGGCTGTGAGTACAGCATCACTCCAAAAGCGTGGGGGAACATGACCATGGAGGAGAAGAGTCCGAGTAGTTTCAGTAAGATGTCTATTTTTGCGTTCAGCCACTCCATTTTGTTGAGGAGTGTGGGCACAGGATGTTTGATGGAGAATGCCCTTGGATGCCATAAAGTGCTGAAACTGATGAGACAAATATTCACGAGCATTATCACTACGAATAGAGCGTATAGGAATACCAAATTGGGTTTTGATCTCATGATAAAACTTCTCAAAAAGGGAAAAGAGTTTGGATCTGGTTTTCATTAGACATAACCAAGTACAACAGGAAAAATCATCAATAAAGGTTACAAAATACCTAAAACCAGAGGGGGTAACAATACGAGAGGGGCCCCAAACATCAGAATGGATTAAGGCAAATGGGGACATAGCCCGTTTATTGACTCTATCATGGAATGTAGCACAAGTGTGTTTTCCTAATTGACAAGACTCACAGTGCAAACTAAAAATTTTAGAGAGATTGGGTACCATCTTTTGAAGCTTTGGCAAACCAGGATGTCCCAGCTGAGCGTGGATGGTCGCCGGAGAGACAGTGGTTGAGCATGCTTGCGGAGGCGTAGAGAGATAATAGAGGCCATGAGACTCACATCCGACACCAATCATCCATCCCGAAGTCCGGTCCTGCAAGGTAACAGAATTTTTAGTAAAGGTAATGACAAAGTCATGGGATTGGGTAAGACGATGAACAGAAAGTAGGTTAAAAGGACAATCAGGGACATATAACACAGACTCGACAGTTAAGGAGGGTAGGGGATGTGCGATGCCAATACCACTGGACTTTGTTTGAGAACCATTGGCAGATGTAATCGTGGGTAAATAACCAGATGTAGACAGAGAAGAGAAAAGGGAGCGATTACCAGAAATATGGTCAGACGCACCAGAGTCAAGCACCCAAGGACCCAGGGAAGGAGATGTGGAGATGTAAGCAATAGAATTACCGGTTTGTGCAACAGAAGCAGTGGTGCCAGGGGTCTGGCGAGTCTCAAACCATTTGACAAAATCCTCATAAGTCGCCGCGGTAGCCTGGGGTTGATCAGCAAGCTGAGTAGTTACTGCCTTAGGTGGAATGGGGGAGCCAGAAGACGCCATGGCGATGGGTAAAAATTGTCAAAATAGCCAACAGATGAACAGTACCGGACTTGCGGGTAGAGAACAGGGGGCGGTCCAAAACTAATCGGATGGAGATGAAACTCGGAGGGTGAGGTCGACTGGGTCTGGCGACGCCGGCGCCGGAGTCGCGGTCGGAAAGGAGCCTCCACGCGCCGGCGAGAAGCGCTGTTTGGCGCAAAGAAGAAGGGCGCGTGAGCGCGCGTGGATCGTCGGATGCCGGCGCCGTCAACGGATCTGTGTAGATCGGCGGACGGCGATCCGGACCCAGTGGTCGGTTGCCGGAAAAGTAGCCGGAGAAGCAGCGGCGGCCGGAAAATTCGTCGGAACAGCGGCGGCGATCGGCGGCGGTGGCAGGAGAAGACACCAAAAAAATAGACGACGGCGCTGGAACAGGGGGCGAACCGGAGACGTACACGGTTCGCCAAAAAAAATTTTATTTTTGTCTCCGGGGACAGTGGGTCCACCGGGTAGGCACAGTCCTTGAGATGCCTCTGTTAGGCTCTAGATACCATATTGAAAAAGAGAAAACAGAGACATATTTGACTAAAACCGTGTGTCTGAATACACAATGGAAACGAGTTTATATAGGCTTATTACATTAATGATACATAAATAGAGAATATTTAGTTTCCTCTAAATCAATGATTACATGCCTATAAACTACAATAAATTCAGAATATTTTATTCTGATTTTCAACACAAAGAATAGATGATTACAAAGAATCAGTAGGATAAGATCCTTCTTAAAATAAAAAAGAAATACAAATAATAGAGTACAAAGAAACAATTGATTATCCAAAGAAATCTCCTTACTGATGCAATAGTTACACTTCAACCAAACGTGCATTTATTACAACTATCTGAACTGATACTGTCATTTTGATTAATCCATTCACATTATGATCAATAAGTTTGTAGGAGTTAATTCATCTATCCCTCACCTGTTTTACTCTAATAATTTTTATCTTATAACCTGCCAAGGGTCAACTCTCCCAAATGCTTATGTGGTTAGGTGAATGCTCTTGATTAGTTTGATATCCAACACACTCCCTCTTGCAAGATCCATTAATGCACAGGCCCACTCTATCTTGTATTTAAATTTAGCTTTTATTTAGAAGAATGGAGCAACAAAGATTGAACTCCTGATTGCTAGTTATAGGCTTATAGTCTTATAGAGGCTTTGATACCATGCCAAGAACCAACTCTGCCTACCTCTTAAGCTGTTAGAAAAACTGGATTTATATCTAACGTAATTTTATGCCATGTGAGAAATTTGAAAAATATAAAATTATAAAGTAAGATATCAGTATCTTGTTGTCTCAACAGAATATTAATGCAGTAGCCATAAAGGAACAGTATGGAACGGTATCATTTCATTTACTATCCAAATTGGTTATCACATGTATAAGCCACATTGTTACTTATTATTATCATTTTTTTATTTTTTTACCAAAAAAAATAATAATAATAAATAAATAAATAAATAACTCTCTCCAAATATGTTATAGATTCTTGATCCTGTGAGATGTATTGCCAATGTTTATCACCAATATATGTAGGATTTTCTACAAGCTATATTTCTTTTATTTTGCTTCCAGCAAAATGTGTCACCAAGTTCTTTCTACATTTGTTAATTCGTATTGAATGCTATTTTTCATTTCATGCCAGAGTTCTCTTGCTGATCTTCCTCTGAAGAGCTACTACAGATATATAGTACCAACAATGGTATATCTTATTCTTTTAACTATAAGATAGTTCCAGACATGAGATTTGATGTTAGGTTTCACAGGGTTTCTGACTTTTGCAGGATGATTTTAGCAACACTGACTCTGTAATAAATGGCCCAAAAGCATTTTTTGCGAACATGCCGTTGTCTAAGACTCTCACCATGAATCTTGATGTTCCTGAGTTTTGGCTTGTTGAGCCTGTTATTGCATTGTATGTATTATTTTAGACCTTGTTAATTTACTGATTCCTTTATCATCTTTATTTTTGGTATTCCTTAATGAAACAAGAGAAGAGTATATTATTCAGAATAAATTACACTGATCTTCCTCATTCAAATTTATAGTAACTGTAACCTATTCCATTAAGTAGCTGTTAGACTCGTTGAACCATTCTAATGTCGATGTTTATATGTTAGTCCAAATGTACCCTTGTCTTTGTTAATAAAGATGCATGTTATAAATTTGAATTAATACCGTAAAAATGGTGTGAACTTTAAAAAAGAATAAAGGCTTTTGCATCTAAACTTGAATGAGTCTCATAATTAGTGACAGACACCAACTCTGACAGATAAATAATCAAGCTAAATTGTTGAATTAAATTATAAACACTGAATGCTTTGTATTTTTCTGTCAAGCAATGGTATTCCCATAATTCTGGAACAGGGGAAATTAATATGAATTTTCCATGCCTTGAAGGGGGGGGGGGGGGTTCTATGTAATACACTTTTAACATATAGTTATGAGTTTATATATGTAATGACTACTTTTTGTGAATTTTAATAGTCCTTAGTAATATCTATCGTGCTGCAGCCATGACCTGGATAACATTCTTCTTGAGAACCTTGGTGACACAAGGACATTGCAAGCAGTTTTTGAGCTTGAAGCTCTTGTCCTCACTGGTAAAATTGCATTTTGTTTATTAGAAATACAAGCTGGTGACTCTTCATGATATTATTGTTACTAAATATGACTAATCATTGCTAATTGTTAGAATACTAGTCTACATCTATTTGTGTAGTAGTCTACATTAGCATAATTAACACTTTTTGAAGAAAAAAATTATATAAGAACTTTTTCATTAAGGCAGAGAAGAAGATTACAAAGAGATAGGAGGATTAGAGACCAACAATAACAACAACAAAGCCTTATCCCACTAGCTGAGATTGGCTACAGGGATCACAAGATGCCATTTGGCTCTGTCAAAAAATTTTAAAAAAAAAAAAAAAAAGCCAAGAGAGGATGGCAAAAAAGATCAATGAAGCAAAGTTTCCCAACCTTAACATACCTGAAATTGACACCACTTTTAAAAGTCCCTGTGCTTTACAACTAGTAGAATTCAAATGCCTAATCTTATCCCAAAGAATCTACTTGTCCAAAGGGATACCTTAAAGACAAAAATAATACTCCATCAAAATCATCAAAATGTAGCATAGATTGTGCTTTGAGCATAAAACTAGCTGCAATCCAGGCTCGTAAACTTGCTGGCGGAATTGAGTTTACTGATTATGTCCAATTTTGTTTGAACCCTAAAAGTTTGACAAAAGGGGTGTTTATACGTGATTTAGCTTTTTTCTGTGTCATATGATTGTAAGCTCAAGTTTCACAAACATGGTTATGACTGTAGTAACGGCTATTTATTAGCAATTTACTATTGTAATATCTTTGTACATAATGCACTCTGTAAGTGTGTATCAATAAGATGAATTGTGTATACACAAGATAAAGATTCTATTCTCTATGTTAACATACATTGAGCACTGTATACTAACCTATTGTCATTCTTGTCAAATCTAATCAGGTCATTGTTCTGAGAAAGATCATGATCCTCCTCGGGGACTTCAGCTGATCCTTGGGACGAAAACTACACCCCATTTAGTTGATACCCTTGTGATGGCCAACCTGGGATATTGGCAAATGAAAGTCTCTCCTGGAGTTTGGTACTTGCAGCTTACTCCGGGAAGAAGTTCTGAGCTTTACATTTTAAAGGAAGATGGTGAAGGAAGTCACGATAAACAATCATCAAAACTCATTACTATTAATGATTTATGGGGTAAAGTAGTTCATATGGAAGTAGTGAAAAAAAAGGGCAAGGAGCATGAGAAATTACTCCTTCCTGATAATGCCGACAATGCACAAGAGAAGAAGAAAGTAAGTGCTTTCTATTAAAAAAATTTCTTTAAAAACGTATGTTTTGAAGCAGAAAATGAAAACATTATTATTATTTAAAAGCAAAAGCTAGTGCAATCCATAACAGATATCTTTATGAGAATTTTGTAGGGAAGCAGCTTAAATTCCAACTTTTTTAAATGGGCTTCTGGTTTCATTGGCGGCAACAAATTATCTAAAATGGCTGAAAAAAGTTCACCAGTAAGTCTTTTATTGACTTGTCTGTTAGTCTTCCTCCTGCTCCTGTCTATTTTACAAAAATCATCCTTTATCATATTTCCTTGAAAACCTTATTAATTTTAGGTACATTAAATTACTCATTATATAAAAGATTTTATCTGATTGATGTTGCCTTTATGCTTCAAAGCTTTAAATGATACAATGCTTTGCATTGAAATAGCTGTGGTTTTATTTGTTAAAAGAAAAGGCCAATGTTGTAACAGATTGAACCTTTTTCCCATATAGGAGAAAGGAAAGGGTGGAAGGCATGGAAAAACCATTAATATCTTTTCTATTGCTTCTGGGCACCTGTAAGTGGTTCTCTTGTTGTTCTTATAATTTTCCTTTAACTTGTCTTTCCCTTTCAGTTTTGCCCTTTTAACATATTTATGTTCAAGTTCAGTCCTTTATTTCGAAAGTTAAGCAATGATTTCCTAGAGCTTGTGATAGAGGTACTAATGGAATTACTATATGTGACACATCATGTTGGAAAAATTGCCTTGTACTGCAGAAAATATCATTCATTGATGTTTTATGTTTCTTCATGGAAGGTGGCCAATCATGTATGTTAACTTTTTTGGGACATCAACTTTTTGCGCAAGTTTTACTGAGCATAATCTTCCAAACAAACATTACGCTTCCAAATGCATGCTAACTATTAAACTCCATACTAGAATATGTTTTTCATCTTTAGTTGGAGGTATTTTGTTTGTCATCAGGAATGCAATCTTCACTTTGTTTTTGCTTCTTGTCAATTTGCCAGATATGAACGCTTTATGAAGATTATGATTTTAAGTGTTCTAAAGAATACTCATCGTCCAGTTAAATTCTGGTTCATAAAGAACTACCTCTCTCCTCCCTTTAAGGTTATATGTCCACCCAAGTTACATGCTTCCATTTTAATTCATTTGTATATTGGAACGTTAAGGTAGAATGATGAGTTTGCATGATATCTTGAACTGTTTTGATTGACTTAACATGCAGGACTTGATTCCACACATGGCCCTAGAGTATGGTTTTGAATATGAACTAGTCACATATAAATGGCCCACATGGTTGCATAAGCAGAAAGAAAAGCAGCGAATAATTTGGGCATATAAAATCTTATTCCTAGATGTCATTTTCCCCCTTTCCTTGGAGAAGGTATCACAGTTTCTTCTTCTGCATCAAGTTCCATGCTTTTGGGTTTTTGTCTTTTGCACAGTTAATTTCAATGTCACAGTACGCAATGCTGTGACAAAGATAATGAAAAATAAAAATCTCTTACAATAAAATCTGTCTAAAGTCTACCAATATATGTAGGTCATTTTTGTGGATGCTGATCAAGTTGTCAGGGCAGACATGGGAGAACTCTATGACATGGATTTAAGAGGAAAACCCCTGGCATATACTCCATTTTGTGATAACAATAAGGAAATGGATGGATATCGGTTTTGGAGACAAGTAAATGCCACTGTTGAAATTCTGATTATTGTTCAATTCAAATCTACATGATACTCTTGGTTTTCATCACACCCATGCAATTTTAATTATTTTTTGTAAATGCAGCATTGGCTATAAATCCTTGTTAACCTTTTTTTTTTTTTTTCCTTGTGTCGTAGGGTTTCTGGAAGGATCATTTGCAGGGAAAACCATACCATATTAGGTTAGTAGCTACTTTTTTATATTCTCTTGCCAAAGAGTTGGAGTCTATCAAATATAATTTCTATGCTTACTGTTTCAATTTCTGTTTTCAGTGCTTTATATGTTGTTGATCTGAAGAAGTTCCGAGGGACTGCAGCTGGAGATAATCTTAGAGTTTTTTATGAAACACTTAGCAAGGATCCAAATAGTCTAGCCAACTTGGATCAGGTAAGAGGTTTGAGTTAATAGTTCCTTTTACCTGCAAAAAAATCATTACTTAAAAGATCAATTTGTTACGCAAGGTTGACTGATTTTTGTAGTCCCAATCTAACATTATAACATGAAAGCCCAGTGCGTGGTAAATGACTGTTTTATATTAAAACTTCATAAGATGGAGGCATAAGGAACCATTGCTAATCCACTTTGTAACACTGTTCTAAACAAAACAGTTAACCTAAAACAGTAAGCTGTTAAACAAGGACCAAAGAATAGTTGTTTTAACTTTTGATGTATTGGACTTATCAAAGTGAATTCTTAAAGAATATGTAGCTTCTCTCCAATCCACTAACCAAACAAATAGGCATGAAAGGAAAACTGGGGGCAACTTTATGATATGTTCTCCAAATCTGTCTTTGGTGATGATTGATGAGTGATTATATCATAAATTTATAACACGTATAATTTATTTAGAGAAGAATTTGATTATTTCAGTATGTTTATACCCATTGACCAAGATGGAACTTTTTAGAAACATTGTGTCATCACTGTTGGAAAAAATTTACAAGACTACTGAGGTACAGCATGTCCTTGTTGGAAAGGCTTAGTGTTGAACAAATAGGTTCAGTGGAATTCTTATCAGATTTTGAGCAAGTTGGAATCAGGTCCTTCCTTTTTAGTGTTTGAAATTTGAAAAATTATTTCAGAATCATTATAAAAAGTTCATATATCTTTGGTTCCAACAGAAAAGACCTAATGGGATAAAGTTGAGTTTAAAATTTTTAAACCTGCCATTCTTAAACTAGAATCTGAACCCACCTTACTTTTAACGAAGTCAGAGACAGAGAGAAGCAAACCCAACCTCAACCCACCTCGTTGGTTGCCATGCCTAGAATTAATGGCTTCAGAAGCTTTTTGGAGGAAGTAGCTTTTTCTCAAACGTGGGTGCAAATTAAAATTTTGGAAGTGTTAAAATGTTATCATACTTCTAGAATTTAAATTTTAGAAATAGTAAAACTGGATCCTTTAGGACTGCAAGATCAAGTTAGAGGTTTCTTAGTACATTTCCCTGTTGTTTTTTATGAAGATGAACACATCTTTATGTACTTCCAATGTATTTCCCATTAGCCTTCTCTCTTTTCAATGTATGTTTTTGTCTTTGGTTTGAGGCGCCTTTTTTGCTAAAATTTGCCCTTAATGGTTTAGGATCTTCCTAATTATGCTCAGCATACCGTGCCCATTTTCTCGTTGCCACAAGAATGGCTATGGTGTGAATCATGGTGTGGTAATGCTACAAAATATAAAGCAAAAACCATTGATCTGTGCAACAATCCCATGACAAAAGAACCCAAACTGCAGGTGAATGTTTTTCTGTTTTAAGTTTTCTGTTCATGGAAACTTGTTTCCTTATCACAGCTTATGTTTTGGCATTCCTCTTTATTCTTCTATGTCCATTGTTTTGCTACTTTTATCTCGGAACATTAGGGTGCTAGACGAATAGTTTCTGAGTGGCCAGACCTTGATTTTGAGGCAACAAGATTCACAGCACGAATCTTAGGTGATGATCAAGAATCAGAACCAATACAATCCCCTAATCAATCCAAGGACTTGACTAATGAAGATTCATCAAATGAGGATAAGGAATCCAGGGCCGAGTTATGAACAAGAGACAGATGTTATGCAAGTTGAAATTTATTCAAGAAATCTAAGATCCTTGCGGCAGTTTGTCACCGTGTAGCATCATGACTTCTTTCCATACAACCAGTGCCTGTCTGACATGTCAGCATCCATATGATCCAAACACAATAACTATTGTGAGTGCAATGAAGATTTGTACTCTCAGCTGGCCAATTCCGAGGGCTCAAAGGAGATATGATTAGAGGAAAATTTAGTAAATTTTAATCCAAGCTTCAATTTGATGACTGTGGACTTAGTAACCCATCCCGGCCATATAAATTCATTAATATCATATACCAGTGATCAACCCCCCACCTTTTTTTTTCAAGTTAATTGTTTAATACAATGGGGAGGAATGCTGGATTTTGGGAATGCCAAATATGACGGTGATAGTGTTAACTTATTTCAAGTTTGCTTTCAGCATTAACATTATATTTGGGGATTATTCATCTGCGTCTCTCACACTGGGTGCTTGAACTTGCTGATAATAGAGACTGAAACAAAAGAAAGAAAACCATATTTACTTTTAGAATTTAATGGTCATGCATTGTCAAGTTTTACACTGTCATCCAATTAGAAATCATCATTAACATAATTTTTAAAATATTTATTATAAAAGTCAACAAACTTATAATAAATGGTGGTTTAAACTCTTACTTTTATGATAAATGTTGAGAAGTAAATTTTGATAAGATGGTGAAATTATTTGATTCTGAAGTTTCTTTACCATTTTCCATTTTACAAAATTTCGCTACCACCAACACTGCTTTGCGTTTAAGTAAGGAAGAAGTAACTATTTGTTTACATAAGAAAATGTTAAATGATTTGCATTTGTCAGATAATATAAAACTGATTTTATAGATTCTTATGGGAATGTATTTTTCCTACTTTGGTATATCTAATAACTAACCGTGACTTTTGATAAATTTTGACTGAATTCTGCTAAATTTCTATGGTCTAATTTTGTCATTTTATTTTAGCTATTTAGCATTGTTCTGTAAACAATCGTCTATGATATCATCTATTTAAACAGTTATGCGCCTACAAGAATTTGTCAACTTCTCTTATCATTCGATTATTATCATATCACCACATCATATTATCTATTATATTAGAATTTAATTTGAAGGCTGATAAAAAGTTTCACATTACCATTTAATATGCTATTGAATTTTATTTTATTTTAATGAAGAATATGCTATTGTATTATTAGTTTAATGGTCATGTACCGTCACTGTAAAAAATTTTACACTGTTATTCAATTATAAATCACCATTGATATGACTTTTAAAATATTTATTATAAAAGTCAAAAAGCTTATAATAAATGGTGATTTATGATTAGATGACAGTGAAAAATTACTTTACACTGTCAGTGCATGACCATTAAACTCTTGTATTATTTAATGAATTTAATATTTTATGTATTCTCAAACACATTAAATAATTTAACAATATATTGGATAATAAAGTGAACTTCTACGTTAACAATGTATCAAAATGTAACTTATGATACTACCTACAATTGAAGCACAGCCTTCTGAATTCTGATCAACCCAAGACTATTTTCTTATTATTAGGCAACTATTGTCTAATAATTATCTCCCATTATCTTTTTTTTCCGCACTAAATGTTTTCTTTCTGCGTATCTGTCTAGAAGTCATATTACTTTTAAAATGTTTTTCCATTCATGTTCAAATCTCGTGCTCATGCACTATGTACAATTTTTTTCCTATAAAAACCATTTTTATTTCTACTATTCATTCACTCATTCCTTTTTCTGTTCTTTTCACACTTTTAAATTCTTTAAAACAGAACCAGTATAACTGTAGCATTCATAATGAAACAATATAATCTCTTGATGAAAAATCTAAATTGATTATTGTTTATTCATACTATAAAAAGCAACCTTTTCAACTTACTCTAAGTGAAACTTTTACATATTAAATATTATTAATTCAATCATTAAATTAAAAGTGTTTATTGAATAGGTCAAGTTTACAAATTTTAATAGTATTTTAAAACTATTTGATACTTCATTATATAAATTCAATTTAATGTATAATATATTTTTTAAAAATATAAATAAATGTTGACTATATAGGGACATATTTAGTGAGAGAGCCATTTTTATATGAAAATAAAAAGAGTAGATCTAAGTTATACAACTATATATGAATGGTTAAGATTTAATGTCATGTGACAATTAAAAAAATGACTTTTTAAAAAACTCACATGATGTATATGTTTTAATCTTGATTATTTATAATAAGATTTAATAGTCAATATTTATCATTTGCACTTTCACATAAAAAAACGCTCTCACTGTCTTGTAATTTTTGGTATATGATTTGTGCATGAACTATGGAAAGTGACAATTACAAGAATAAGAAATACCTAGCATCAGACCTCACAATGCCAAAGAAAAGAAATCATATATATGATCTAGACAAGTCAATTGTGTGGACACCAACAAAAACAAATCCACATATGAATGTTGTTATAGATCATCAAAATAAAATGAATATGGTCTTAATTTTTGTGTCAAATTGAAGCAATTATACGTAGAACTAGCCACACACCTAGGACGATGATGAGTCAATATCATAAATAACATCACAAATGTACTTGAATACTCTCAACGAAAAAAGATAATAAGTGAGGGAAATTTTCTTAATACAGGACCAATATCTATGAATATTTGATATGGTTTCCTGCACCCTTAAAATCTGCTAAACTGTGGGAAAAAGCAATATGAGTGTTGTCCTTTCGGATAGATTAGTTTGATTTTGCTTTGGTGCATTGTCCTTTCGTTAAAACTGAACCATTCAAATAGCTATTCTTAATATGTGCAATGATTTGGCGAAAATAAATCTACACAACAAAAAATCAGAGAAAATTGAAGTCAACCTTGTTATTGAAAGCGTGAACGTCAATAGCAAGAACATAATGCGAACATCATAGTCATTACACAAAAATACTACACATTAACAGAAAAAAAAAAAAAATAGTTATTAAGCTTGCCTCCATTAATATAGATTTATTTACTAGAAATTAAAATATAAATACAGACATTGTGAGTGTATAGTTGTATTATACTGTGGTATAGTCCTCCAATTGACTTCTCATCCCTCCTTTCAGGCGATGAGTGAGGCATTGTCGGTATTCGTTAGTGATGGTTTGTTTTGTTCTTGTTTCCACTGAATAAAAAAGCTGTGGTATATATTAATTTATTATGCTGATTAATAAAATTATTTATTAGTACGATTTATCATATAGTTAAAGTAGATCGATGTACATAATATTTATAGTAACAATTTAATTTTATTAAATAAAAAATTATATTAATGGAAATAAACTTAACGATTAATATTTTTTATTAGTATTTTTGAGTATTATCTACGGAAAGTAATCCTGCTCAAGCCCAGGTAGGACTACTATTATGAGCGGCAAAATTTTCTCTCGAGTACTTAACACAACTGACCGCTAATTAAATTAAAATAACTCCATGTTAGTTGATTCCTGTGCTAGGTAGTATTTTTTTTAGAAAAAGTAGATTATGCACTGACAGTGTGTAAAGTAGTTTTACACTATCATTTAATTACAAACCACCGTATATGGTAAATTTATTAACTTTTATAATAATTATTTTAAAAGTCATACTAATAATGATTTCTAATTAATTAACGATGTAAACACTAATAGTACATAGTTATTAAACTCTTTTTTTTTACTAGTATATGACATTTGTTTGTAGTGAATATGAAAAGGATAAAAAAGCCGCAATGATATATAATCCTTCGTATTCTTCTTTACAAATTGATATATTATAATTAATTATAGATTTAAAATTGAATCGGACTGATGGAACCATTCGATGAATTGGTTAGGTGATCGGTCCAGATAATCTACAACACCAGAGCTTCAAAGAACCAGTTAAAAACTGGATGCATGAATCAGTCTTGAACTAGTAAAATTGATAAAACCTGTAATTTATTAAAAAAAAAAAATCAAATATGGTGAGTTTGATTTTAATCTAAAGCTTACATTATTGATGCTGCGGCACCACTGTAGCAGTGTCCTACAACTTGAGCACATCTAACTTGGTTCTGTTGCTTATTGAGTTCCAAATAGATGCAATAGTGAAGGAATAAACTGATGAACGTGATTTTGTTGCTGTTGTTTTATGCAGCAATGTGTAGAAGTCTGAAAGTGCACTCTTAAATTGAGCTGATAAAATGTATACTCTTGGTTGCTAAAGTGGAAGATGGATGCAGCAAACTTTAAAAAAACAAAATAAGGTGGGAAATAGAAACCTTATGGGGAAGTGGGGGACTGATAAAATGGTGAATGGATTTGGACTTCTATTTGTATAACAGAAAAAAAAAAAAAAGCAATCATGAGTTCTTAAATTGGGCTTGTTTGTGAAATTGATATTTTAATTTATTTGAATGACGTTTTAACAATATGTTATTATTTATTTTTTTAATTTATTGTACAACGTGCAGGTACTTGCCAATAGTATAATTAATAACTTAAATACCAACAATTTCCACTCTTTTGGGTATTTCTCTTGCTCATTATACTGCCAGAAACTTATTTCCAAGTGGCTACAATCACTATCCTCATCAAGTGAACTTCACTATTGTCCAACTCGTGACGCTTCAAGCTGACTTCTTTTCTTTACTAACATTGAGTTCGACTAGAACAATTACAAATAGATATTTTATACAAATAATTAAGGTTACATTATTAATTTCTTTTTTTGGGTACAATGTAGGTGGCTTAATTTAATTAATGCTCAGAATAGTATGTTGGGTGCTAAAGGAAAAAGAAGAATCTCCAATCTCCATTGTTGTGTGTAAATTACTGCCATCGTACAGAACCCTATCATTCATTTCTTTTCAGAAAAACCAAGACGGACTATGTACCATATTTTTTAAGAAAAATAATGATATTTAAACACTCAATCACTTCATACACTTATTAACACCTATAATTTATCTTTATTTCTCTTTTTCTGTCAAATCATATCACTTGTCATGTTTATACTTCTCTTTCTTATCTCTCTTTAATTTTTATTTCATGTCTTATAGCATTCGTTTTGGTATTCTTTTATACATATATATATATATATATATAAAATACCAAAACGAAAAGGTGCAGTGTGCTCATGTAGAAGTGGTTAAAAGTTAAAACATTGGCCGGGAAGAAAGAAAATAAAAAAAATAAAAAGAAGCCAAAGAGAAGCATTTTAAATGCAACAGCGAGCCAAATCAAAACAGAAGAATGAGAAGCAGAATCTTAGTCAAAGTAGTCAAACTTTTATATCCAAGTAGCATAATCCAACCTCATACTGAAACCTCGATGGAATAACAAAAGAAGGAGAAAAACCATCATGTACGAGAAATTGGGGGGAAAACCTATTTGTATAATTTTCATAATGTATATTTTTTTAATGCTCTATATATATGATCCACAGTACTATATATTCTTAAGACTAGTTTCTTTTTATTTTCCTCTTTCTCTCTCTTAACATTTGTTCAATAGGAGCCACTTTCACAATAAAAAGTAATAACAGCAGATTCCCAATCATCCTCTCCACTCTATAGGAAACAGCCATAATTGCACCCAACAGTAACTTTCACCATAAAAAGTTAGAAACCTCTAAGCTACCCATTTCCTTGATTGCTTCATCTCCTTTCAACTTAATCTTCCAATTTTATAAGTCTATCAATCTCCATCAACTTCCCTTCAACCACACTTCCTTTTTTTCCAACCCTTCATGATGAGTTCTTCATGCACAAACTCTTCTGTCAATGGCTTCTACAACTTCCTCACTCAAGGACTCAATGAGCTTCACCAATCCTTCCTCTCCCATCACTTCATGTCAATCCAATTCATTTCAGAGGTGCTCTCATCCCTTCAATCCTTCCATTCCCAGTTAACCATTTTGGTCCAAAGACTTTGCTTGCCAGTTGGAGGCAAATGGTTGGATGAATACATGGATGAAAGCTCAAGGCTTTGGGATATCTGTCATGCACTCAAATCAGCCATTTCTGGAATAGAGAACTATTCCTCAACTGGCTCCAATATTGCTTCCTCGGTGGATGGCTACCATCATTTGACTCCAGAGCTTTCACATCAGGTTGGTATATACACACATCAAATTCTGTTCCAAACTTTTTAGTCAAAAGCTTAGTGCATCACGAAACTAAATCAAGTTTATTTAATCAACGAGTCTAATAGCGTGTTTGGTTACACGTTCCGGATGTGATCTTTCACGTTTAACCAGAAGCTAGTCGTTATAGCTTCCATTAGGCTAAATTGACGTGATTCTTTGCTTTCTGGTGAGTTTTCAAACATGCACTAAATTCTTCTAACACACATACATATGCAGGTTATTAGGGCCATAAATATTTGTCAAAGGGAGAGTCTAGGATTGGTAGAGGAAAATAAAAGCCTGATGGAAACAAGAATTCAGGCATTGTCTCAGTGTCTAAATCAGAACATGTGTATGGAGTCAAAGCTAAACGAGTTCAATGGCTTCCGAGGTGTTCTTTGTGCAATGAGGAGTGTTAGCTCATTGCTTCTGATGATTTTGCTATGTGGGGTTGCATATTGTTGGTCTTCCTCGTGCTTTGACCAACAAGGGTATGAAGGGCACATGGTTTTTGGATCAGGTTTTGTGGTTTCTATGGCAAGATTGCAGCAGAAAGTTGCACAGGAGATAGACCAGACTGATGGCCAGCCAGGGATTCTGCTCCTTGAATTCCAACAAGCAAAGATTGCCATAGAGGAATTGAAAGTGGAGTTGGAGAGAATGGTGGGTTATGATGCACAGTATGAGATCCAAGCAAAAGTTGACAACTTGAAGCGTTGCTTTGGGTTGTTGAGATGTGGGGTTGAGACTATAACAGGGCAACTTGATGATTTCTTTGATGAAATTGTGGAAGGAAGGAAGAAGCTTTTGGATATGTGTAGTCATAAGTAGGTGTATATAATTTGGTTTAGTGAAGCCATGGCAAAGGCGGAAAAATACTTGAGAGCAAAATGAAGCTCTTTAAGGAAAAATAAAAAAGGAAAAATTATGTTGGAAAATGGAAGCAATGTCATAAATTTTTTTTCTGGTCTACCTTTCTTTTTTAATTTGCCGAATTGAGAGTCAATTGATTTACAAGCTAGCTTTGGTGTTGAGGCCTTGAAGAAGCTTTTCCAATGAAAAACCCAAGAAAAGAAAAAATTTTGCAAAAGAAGAGAATGTGATTCTTGCTTTGAAGTAAAGCAACATTACTCTTGCACAGATGAGAAACCAGAATTTTAAGATGCCTAAGCCTTCAAGTAAGAGAAACATCTTTCTATACAGAGTAGTATTCTTTTCCTGTATTGGGTACGTGGGAAAGAAATTAAAAAAAAAAAAAATCAAAAGAAATGATATATAGTTTTTGATAAAAAAAATGATGCTTTTTCTTTATCAATGAAGTCAAGTAGAATATTTTGTCAAGGATAACTAGGGATCAATATGCTTCTATCTTTGTGTGAGAGAACTTCCACTCAATATTGAATAAAATTTTTATATTCTATGATATTGTCATTGTATTGAACAGTTTCATCTGCATTTTATATTAGATATAAAACAAATGTGTTAGGAATACAAAGAAATAAAATACCGAAGAGATCTTTATCAATGGATTACGAGTTAATTACAAAAGTGAATTTAACATTACATTCAATCTAAAATTTTAAAACATTAGATATATGAATCCTTATCACTTATATATTACTTTAATCAACATGAAACTTTTTACTTACACTTGTATTTTAATATAATGCAGGTTATATCAATAAAAATCAATCAAATCTAAGACAATTTTGGACCAATAAACTATAGTGCACCGCACGTTCATGTACTCAAACCATTCACTCCTTACTTGTAAAATCAAAGTTACCCGAATTTACATTCTCTTCTGCCGGTTAAAGAAAATTCTGTTTGTTAGATTACATTTTTATTGTTTTTGTTGCTATAATGTATTGTCTTTAAATGGGTGGTTTTTAGATTGTAAAGAAGAGAAACAAAGTATGGAGGGAAAATAATCTAGCCTTTCTGCAAAGGTTAACGGTATCTGACATGGGTAAGACAGAAAGAGAAAAACTTTCACCCCTATAAAGCCTAAAAATATACTACGTGAAATCTACCTTTCAAATAAAGCTCTCTAGTCCCAAGGGTGGTTGATAACTCAACAACGAGAACAGATCTCCCCCTGTTAAAGTTAAATTGATTGTCTGGGAAAAGAAGAAAGTAGATATGATAATGATTTATAACATAGAAAATAGGATTATGCTGCCCGCTTACTGGACAAAGGGAGAAAATTAGAGAACAAATTTATATTTTAATGAAATAGCAAAGTTTCTTTTCCTTCTCACGTTGTTTGACAATCTCTTTTCACCTTCTTTTTGGATATCTAATTTTCTATTTATCAATTAATTTCCCTACTTTAAAGTTTTAAAGTAAGGATGGCCTAATGCTAATCTAATTCAAGAGCAGTGCTAGGAACATACATTTTAACACACTCCTCTTAACACACACTTTATTATTAGTTGAAATTTATTAAAAATTACAAAATTATGAGAGAAAATCATTAAATAGGATGTAGAATCTACAAATTTTTGTAATTTCTAAAAAATTTCAACTAATAAAAAAAGGTGTTCAAAAGGGTGTGTCAAATTTGTCAGCATTTCTCTTAATTTAATAACGTGACGATGGGGGAAATCTAGTTTTCATATGCATTTATCATGTTTAAGGTGGATTACTGAATGGTTGGGGAATGAAAGGATTTCTTCTCTAGATTTACCTTTTTAAAGTGTAGGTTTACTTTAGAGAAAAAAAAAATCCAAACATCTTAATCAAAAAAGAATTGATCAACTTTTAATATAACATGCACATGCATAATAAATTATAAATTTATTAAAATTTACTTCTTTGATTTTTTTTTTTATTTGTGTTTAAGACAGTTTTTTAGAGTTTAATTTTAATAATATAATTTATACTATCAACCTATTAAAAATTATCTTAGATATAACTTTTAAAGCAATTATTATAAAAGTCAATCATGCATGACAATTAATAATTAAATAACAGTGTGAAAAACTTTTAGATTGTTATTACATTTTAGTTAAATTTTTTTTTTATAATTATCCCACCTTTTTAATAAATTCCTCTTTTTAAAGGATTTTTTTTTCTCTTGATCAAACTTTAATAATGTAATGTTCGAAAATCCAAACAGAAAAGTAAATTAACTTTTTTAAAATGAACAACGAATGAAGATGGTTTAGTACTCTAGCCTCAAGGATTAGTATATTAATTAACTAGGCTTTCAATTTCGTTTTAGTGCGTCAAATAGTTTAGTTAGTATAGTGTCTTGTAATGAACATAATGATCTGAAGTCAAATCCTAGCTATATATACCTCAGCATTCAGCAGGCAAAGATTTTGTTACGGGATTATAGTTCATCTTTTCCTAATTATTACTTCTTCTTCTTTTTGTTTACCATGGTGTTGATACGAAGTATCTACCACCGGAAATAGTAACTAATTTCCGTTAGAGACTGTGAGCGCACACAAGATGGGTATTCTTATCCTAACATGGTTTATTCCATACACAAAGTCAGGATTCAAATCCTGAACAACTTGGTTAAGGAACGCAAGCTGCTAATACTTGTGCCCACCAAGGTTAGTTCCTAATTATTACTTGTTTGAAGCAAAAAGAGCTCTCGTGTGCACAGTGAATTGTACGTTCAGAAATTCGAATTAGAAACCTCATAACTGAAGGTCTAATATTATCATTTTAAAAAAATTGCATAAACGACGAAAGAGAACCTTGGGTTAAAGATAACAAAAACAAATCTCAAGCATAGAAGAATAGATATGACACATTCTCTTATCAGTTATCACACAGAGATCCAAGCATAATCCCCTTAATGTCGACTCCAAGATTCATCTCTAAATAATACGCTTGTCTTTATCAATAAGGGTCACTATCGAAGTCACGTTCGTGGCTCCATTGAAAATTTGTAAAAAGTGCTTCATTTGGGTTGCTATTACCAGGATTGGTGATCACTTTTCGTGAAAATACATTGTATGTGCCAAGGGAAGTTGACGTTTCAAATGTCCTAACATAGTGTACCACCACCTCCTTTGTGTTTTTTTATGTTTCCTTTTTATTTCTTGCCGTGAATTGAGATTAATCTTGACCAGGGCGGACCCAAACTTAGATGAAGGTGTGTAAATGCACCTCCTCAATTTGATAAAATTATAAATAAATATGTTAAATTTTTATATTTTAAACCCTCTATTTTGATATATTTGAACCCATTATTAATGGTGGACCTATAATTAAATAAGAGTATGTAAATGCACCCCCTTAATTTGATAAAATTGTAAATAAATATGTTAATTTTTTATATTTTGCCTCCCTTATTTTTATATATTTGAATCCATTATTTTCAATTTTTTACTCCTTTCATGTATTTATTATTTTTTTATTAACAATGAATTGATCACTCAACAATTTCAAGATATGAAATTACGTAAAGACAATTATAAAATATGCAATTTATTTGATTAAATATATTAAAATTTTATGATTTTAACATATATGTCTTTATATTTATATGTATAATAATTATTATTATTATTTTTTATTTTTTAAATAAATTGCCCCACTAACCTAACGTCTTCGATCCGCATCTTGACCATATACTAATTTACAAGTCACGGCTTCCATAAAAAGAGAATTAATGTATGATTAAATTATAGTACATTGTTATGGTAAGAATGATGAACACGTATAGGTAGACTATCAATGCTTCCTAACATGGAGAAATGTGCATGAATCTGAGAATGAATTCAGGGGGCGACAGCAAGGTCAGACTTATACATTTTGTTTCAAACCAATTAAATGAGGTAGGTCTGGTTCAGGTTGATTTTTGGAAAATTTTACGTTTAAATAATATCTAAGTTAGTTCTGATGGGGTGAAGTTGCATGAAAAATAAAGGTTTTAAAATATTCATTTAAATGAAAAAGATTTGTGAGTTTAAGTTGGGTTACATTATCATTGAGTGTATGGATCAATTGACACAATTATTTTAATTTAATCAGTAATTTCTTGTTTAAATTACAGTAAATATGCAGTTGTGTTGAATACTTGAATGAAAAACTTTGTTATAGATAATAGTTTTTTTCAACTAGCATAAGATTATTTTTTGTGATGAATACTCGTGGTCCTGGAAAAAAATAAAAAAGTCCGATTGAACTTGGATGAGTTTGAAATTTATATATTGACTCAAACTAAATAAGCCTTATTATTTTTTGTCCTACCTAATCCCATTTTTAAGCTTTAAGTCATGCCAAGTTGACTAAAGATACAAAACAGAGTAGCATCTTGAAAATTCATGTAAAAAAGCCCAAAGACATGAAGGTCTAGATAAAGTACAGTAAAATATCATATCAGCTGACCTATAGCTCTGCTGGAACCCTTATCCACATACCTTTACTTCTAATTCTTAGACATACAATTGACAATTTTTAAGGTGTAGATTAAAAATCGAAAATAATTCAAGTCAAGTAATTTGGAATTTCATGAAATTATTATAGAATTATAAATATAATTTTAAAAGTATTTCTAACATAAAAATTAAAATTAATAGGACTTACTTCAATTTCAAATTCTAATTCCATGCTGAATATTTTAGATGCCAAACAAACACTAAAGTCTATGTTTAAATATTTAATAGTGAGTGAAATAGAAGAAAATACAATAAAACACAATGAAATATAATAAAATTATTATTTTGTTATTTGAATATTTTATGATAAAATAGAAAAGAAAAGTTGTTTCATCTCATACTTTCCGATTTAGAGCAAGAAAAAAAAATTAAAAATATTCAATAGAAATAAAATGAAATATATTCTATCATTCCTTTAACTTTATCTCATTTTATTTTCTTTCATGAATCCAAACATATTCTTAAAAAAAGGAAGAGCACAATCATAAAACTTGCATCCACAACTAGTACTTCGACCACTATAAATATATTTTTGCCAAAGAAATCAAAAACCGAAAAAAAAAAAAAAAAAAAAGCCAAATAAATGGAGATATAGCAACATGACCCTAAATCCCTGCCGAAACAATGAGGAAAAGTGGTGTGGTGAGCACAAATATCATAACCCACTTCCAATCTGTGTTTTCTATTTCGTATCATAACCCATTGCTTTGAAGACTGAACATAAATACATAATATTTAGAGGGGAGAAAACGAACACCTCATACTTTCAAATTACAATACTGTCACAGCTACAAACCTTGCATTTTTTGGCACGGTCGAGTACAAACAAACCTTGTATCATATCAATAAAAATGTACAGTTCAACTTTATGTCATAGAACTAAATTTTATACATAGATACAGGCAAAACACTCGCCTTAACTTAAGGTAAAAATTAAACCAAAAAACTTTGAAGAGAAGATTTTGCATTTTCTTCGTTGTAGTAGACATCTTGAGCCCCTTCTCCCAATTCCTTAGGCAAGTTCTTTAAAAACCATGGATGGGACTTGATTTCCTTCATGGTGATTCTCTGCAACATAATTATAAAGCAGATTTACAACATACACCAAGTAATATCATGACCATGGTTTTAAGTTTATGTTTTTTAATTTTTATAATGTTCCCCCTAAAAAATAATTAAATGACAATGTTCATACACATACCATCGCTGGATTTGCCACAAAAATGCGAGATATCAGATTTTTACTGTCTTGAGATATGCAAACTTTGTCGGGGAACTTGTATTGAACAGCCATAACTCGCTGGACAAAAAATATAGGGAGTTGGAAAGAGTAAGACATAAGACATACGATGAATCTATCAACAGTGGTAGTTAAAATACAAAGCAAATAACTTTTATGGTTTTCTGGAGATTTTGGCGATCCTCTTTGTCCTCAAACGGCAATGCTCCTACCAACATTGTATAAAGTATTACACCACAGGACCATACATCTGCCAACTGAACAGGTACAAAACAGAAACAAATCAGTCAAAAAATGAACAAAACTAGCATACAATACAGAGAAAAGTGAAAACTCATCAAGTCAGAGTTAACTCTAAGGTAATTTAAGTGCTTCATAGTCATTGACACATGTTATTTTCTATTTCACTCTAGCAAAGAATTTCACTGTGTGTGCTAAGTGACTGCTGAACAATTGAATCAGTCTATAATAGCACGAATCTTTTATTCTTTTTCGTGATCGAAAGTTAGGAACTATAGTATTACCTTTCCGTCGTAATCTTTCTCGGAAAGGATTTCTGGTGCAATATAGGCTGGGGTTCCAATCATTGAATTAGGCCTCGAATGAAGTAGACATGACTAGAAAATTAAGGCTTGTCAGAAGCAGAAATTACCAAATAATGTGCATTTAATTAGTTCTTTGTTTAAAGCATTCAAGATTGGTATATATGAAATTGAGAAATTCATAATTGAACCTTAGAATAGCCGAAATCACAAATTTTAAGACAATGATCAGGGCTGCCATCCAATATGGTATTCTCCAACTTCAAGTCTCGATGACATATTGCCTACAAAAGACAAAAAAAAAATCATATTACTACCAACACACACTGAAAAGAATTCATTCTCAGAGTAATATATGTTTCATTTACCATGTCATGAAAATAACTAACTCCTGAAATCAACTGCTGGAAGAAATATCGAGCCTGAAATTTAGAAGTCACAAGAAGAATGAGAAACTAACTGCATAAACATTTTGTTACGAATAGCGGCCATCACTTGTAGAGATTGGAATTGGTGCTCTGCATAAGTTATTTATTATATTTTATCCTTGTGACTCACCCTCTGTAGTCTGTATGATGATTCTTCATTAAAAAAATGGATATGTCATTCATAAATAGAATTTTTTTTATTGAAAATTATTATGAAAAGGCTTAAATATGTTTTAAGTTCTTATAAATATAACTCTGTCTTTTTATAATTCTTGCAAATTTTTTTGTTATTTTTAGATTCCTAACATTTTTTTTAGTATTTTTTTTTAGTCTTTATCTTTAACTATAGTTAATATAGTGCTGATATGGCTAACAAAGTAAAAAATATTAATTAAGATAACTAAGGTAATGAAAAATATTTTAAATTAAAATAATTAGATTATTTTTAGATACGTAATTTAATTAAGTAATATATTTATTATTTTAAATAAATAAGGTAACTACATATAATTTACTTTTATAATATATTTTTAATTTTTAATATATTATGAATAGTAATTTTTATTGTTTTTAATATTGTTCTTACTTTTCAATTCACTAATTTATTTTTAACATTGTAATTTTTCAAAAAAAAATATAATTTACATAGGCACTTATAACTTACTTTTAATATATTATTTTTGATATTATTTTTACATTTACATTCATTAATTTTGACTGGTTGTAATATAATTTTTTTTAATATATCACAAGCAATGATTTTGTCTTCAAAGACAAAAGAAATATATTTAAAGTAAATTATAAGTGTCTAAGTAAATTATAGTTTTTTTTTTTAAAAAGTATATTTTTAAAAGTAAATTAGTTAATTGAAAAGTAAGAACAATATTAAACACAATAAAAATTACTGTTCATAATATATTAAAAATGAAAAGAGTAAATTATATGTAATTATTTTATTTATATAAAATAATAAATGCATTCCTTAATTGAATTAAGTACCAAAAAATAATCTAATTATCTTAATTTAAAATATTCTTCATTACCTTAATTATCTTAATTAAAATTCTGTATTTTGTTAGTCATATATAGCACTAAATTAACTAGAGTTAATAGTAAACACTAATAAAATGTTAGAGATCTAAAACTAACAAAAATCTTGCAAGGACTAAAATCAAACAAAATCATATTTGCATGGAGTTAAAATATATTTAAGCCTTATGAAAGTGTGCTAATAATATTAAATAATGTATTTTTTAATAAAAAAACTTATTTTTAATTTTTTAACCATACTTTTAAGATAATGCTTAATAAAATCATTTTTAATAATATTTTTTATTTGTTAATTTCTTAAGCAAAACCATTTATATTAATAAATAAAGAGTAAAATGTATTTTAGGTTCCCATTAATTTTCTATCAAAATTAGTCTTTATATTTTATTTTTTTTAGAAACCACATATATTCTTTGCTAGAGATAATACCGCTCAAGTCGGGTAGAATCAATATAGGCAGCATAGCTCACTCTCTCTGAGTATTTAATATAGCTGCCTATTCAAGACTTGAACGCAAGACCACCGATTAAGCTAAAACAACTTGTGCCTATTAATTCGTGCTCTCGATGGTCTTACTCTCTATATTTTAAAAACAATGATTTTGATTCTCATATATTTTTTATAATTGGTGAATTTTGTCCCTTACTTTAATATTTTAAATTCCAAAAAAAAATATATGCACAAAGCCTTAAATTCTACTATTGTTGCCACCATTATATAAAAAAAATAATATATATCTTAAATTTCATGAAGAGAAAGAAATTCACCGATTATTGAATATACAAAGACTAAAATCACCATTTTTAAAATATAGAGACTATGATAAATTTTAACTGAAAATTATGAAACCTAAAACATATTTTACTTGTAAATAAAAATAAAAAAGCACCTCGCTAGACCGAGTGAGAGAGAAAGCATACCTCGTCTTCTTGTATTGCTCCTCTGCAAACTCGTTCAAACAGCTCTCCACCCGCTGCATACTCCATAACTATTGCAAGATGTGTTGTAGTCAAAGCCACCTGCAAAGTTCAATTTCCATGTTAAACAAGTTATACGAACATAATAATGCATAAGCATATATTAATAACCAGAGGTTAAAGGCGTTAATTACCATTTAATATTTTATATTAAATATTTCTAACTATTTGCATATATTGATATTATTTAAAATTTTAACTTATTCAATATTTTACTTTTCACTTATATTAATTTTAGTCTTGCCGAATGCTATTGTTTTTATAATAGAAGCCAAGCAAATACTTTCAACTAAAACGGACCATACCTCCTTGAACCGAACAATATTCGGATGGCGAAGTGATCTATGGTTTATGATTTCCCTTGCCACCCTATCATTAATCTGCAAAAAGTATTAATTAAAATTATGAGAAAATTAAAGTTAATTACAATTTCAATTGTTGTTTTCTTGATAAATTTATAAGTACATTTTATTTTTTGAAGTGCATTCTCTATTTTAGAAGAATCAAATCTTCGTTTCAACTTATGTTTTTCTATTCCTAAGAATGTTGAAGTAGTACAAAATATTTTTATGTTTGTTTCAAGTTTTAAACTATTATTTCCAAACAAAACTTGTTTACATGCATATTTGTCATCATCGTTTTCATTATTTCATACACATAGAAAGAGGTGAGAATAATTCATTCCCATCAAAATGACATAGGTGATACTTTTGAAAATATTTTTGTCATATTATTAAATATTCTTAGAAACAAATTTTTAAATTATATAAAAATAAACTTAATTGTATTTTTGTTCCTTTAATTTAAATTATGTGATTTTGATCTCTACAATTTTTAGAGTCAATTAAATCTCTCTATTTTTAAAATTTAGTAAATTTGGTCCTCCATCAAATTTTCTTATAGGCAAAACTCTCAAATTCTTATTTTCAACTTAAAATCCTAACAAGTTTGAGTAGATTAAATTGTTTCCTAATCAAAACCTACCAACCAAACATTAAATTTCATCGAATATAAGAAAAATCATTTCTCTCTGTTCAAATCTTAATTTCATGTCTTATAAAATCTTTCGAATTTTATCAAGTTTTTACTAAAATTTTTTATTTTTAAACTTTTAAAATTATTTCACATTCTCAATTAAATCATAAATCTCTAAATATTTAAATAAAAAATAATAACTTGAGGATTTTGGATAGAAAAAATCAACAGAAAAACTAAATTTACTTAATTTAAAAAATAAACAGATTTAATTAGTTTGGAAGAAAAAAGTAGAAAAACTAAAAATACGATTAAGTCATAAATTCATGAAACGTAACTATAAAAGATTCTTAAAAATTAATATTTCAGTATACATATTTTATAGGATAAATATTTTTTATATAATTAAATTTATAATAAATAAAGGATTTTGAATATATAAATTATGTTATAATTAAAATTCATGATAAATAGATATTTTTGAATATACAAATTATATTTTAGAGTTATAATGAACAATTTCTTTTAGAAAAATTATTGAAATTTAATTTAAAAATAAAAGTAAAAGATGATAAATTGAAAGAAACACAGCTTGAAATACTTGAGAGATGGTAATTTTTTGATTAGTCGCAAAGATAGTATGTCAAATGCACCTTTAAAAGAAAGAAGAACAAAAATATTAAGAATATCAAATTAATAGAGTAATGAAAGTGAGAAACTCAGGGCTTGTTGATTCACTTCTCCATTTTTTTTGTTTTAAAAACAGTTTACTAAAATAATTTTATACTATTCAGCAATCAATTTTTTATTCAAATTCTATTAAGTTTTAAAAATTGTTTCCAAAATATTTGTTTTAAAAAAAATACATTTAGGAGATGTTTTCTCATCCCCTTCAAATGTTATGTTCAAGTGCTCAGAAACTGACTTTGACTTTTAGAAGAAGAAAAATGTACTCGCCAGATAAATAATTTCAAATGTATTAAGAGAACAAACAAATTTTAGAAAACCAAAAAATATTTTTGAAAACAGGAAACAAACAAGTGTTGGAATTTTATATTCCAATAATTAATATGGGCTAATATTATAAGACAATTATATTAGCTATTTATCATTAGTGGGCTTTATTTTATGTGGTCAAATTAAGTGAGCCCATTAGATTTTTTAAATAAGATGATATGGGCTTAAATGAGCAGATGTCAGTGTTGACCCATTAGGGGATAATGGGAACCCTATTAGGTTAACACACTATAAGAAGGCTATGGTCCCCAATACACCGGATCACAGAAAACTCATACTCCCTTCTCCCCATTTGAAGAGAGGCTAAGGTCCCATCGGGAACTCAAGAGATTCGGTTGAGGAAGAACCATAAAGCCACCGGCTCTCTTTGTTCGTGTTCGTGATAAATTGTCTCAAAGATTCTGTGAAGAACGCTTAGATCAGAAACCGATTATGGATCCAGGTATTTATCCTATCCTTAGTAATCCAGCATGTTGTAGATCCTATGTGAGCAAGAACGGGTTGTTCTTGATATATGCATGCTTTTGTAATTATATGCTTCCGCCTAAAGATCTCTCACATTAAAGATTAAAGCATGTATTTAAAGAATTATTTCCAACAAGTGGTATCAGAGCGGTCTCCTATGTTGGGTTATTAGGATTTGTATTACCTTTTTTTTTGGCTACGTTATTTTTTTTTCAGTGGCCTGTATTCATGTCCTTGCCTTCAGTTTTCAATTCCATTGAAACTGGGATGGTTATAGCTGCAGATATCAGGGCCTTTTTCCTTTATTATTATTATTTTTTTTGCTTGTATATTGTTTTGCAAGTCAACCTTTTTTTACTGATTGTTGCTGTGAAGTTTTTTTTTTTTTTAAAAAAGAGGCCAAAAAAAAAAAGTTTTTTTTATTTCGTGGTTCCAGCAGAATTGACGTTTCCGATCTCGTATATATTATATATTAATATATGATTATAATATTGAAATTGAAAGCTTCGGATTTATATTTGTATATATATAAGGAATGGTTCCTTACTGTTCATGAAATTGGATTCAGTGTTATGCATATTGATTTCGGTAATATATATATATATATATATCATGAATATATGATTTGGAAAGCAAAGCCGGAACAATTCGTTCTTCTTCTTTTTGAATATATGCTAATATATATTTCCTTTTATATTAATATATATCAATACAAAATATGATTGTGCTTTCTTTTCAAATCAAGAGACGTCAAACGGTTTGGTTTATTTATTTCGTATATATTTAGATTTTGGTATATTTGGATCCAGCAATATATATTTATATATATATGATTTATTGTGTTTTCTAAATTGTTCAGTTTACTAATAAGTTGTTGATATATTTAGAAATTATGAAATTAAAATTGACGTCAACGCTTATGCATGATTTCGACAAATTTAGACCCTTCCCATATTTTATTATTGTCTAGTAATTTTGGTTGGATTAATTGAAACAACATGTTGCCAAAGTAACCTCTGTTGCGTAGGTTGATTCGATTCAATTTACATAGATGTTGCATGGAATTATTCATGCGAACTGTGCTCGGCCCAAAGGAAGACACAGTTTGGCCGGATAATTACATGCCTGCGATGGTAAATGTGTGGTGATTATAAAGATTGATTTTCCATGTGAACAATGGAGTGTCCAAAGACAACTGTTGTTTGACAGGACTTATCACCAATGTTTGATCATTGCGTCGAGAGTACCACTTGCAATTAGTTCTTTCAATCCAAAGATTGAGGATTAATGGTGCGCTAGGTATCTTGTTTGGGTCTTTAAATTTGCCATAAAGATTGATAATGCATGTCTTATTAATTATCTTTTAACATGCCCACTAATGTTATTGTATGTTTATTGTTCTCTCTTTAGTTGCTACCGCTACCGCTTCTAACTTCACTACTCAAATTAATGGAATCCCAATGCTGAATGGGACGAACTTCAAGTCATGGAAAGAGGCCGTAGAAATTGTTCTCGGCTGTATGGACTTGGACTTGGCACTGAGGACGGAACGACCCACTTCCACTCTGGAGAACTCTAATGAGGCAAAAATTGAGAGGTGGGATCGGTCCAACCGAATGTGCCTCATGATCATCAAACGCTCCATTCCGGAGGCATTTCGGGGCTCGATTGCTGAGAGCGAGAATGGCAAGAAGTTCCTGTAGGCAATAAAGCAATTCTTTGCCAAGAATGAAAAAGCTGAGACGAGTAGTCATTTGGCTAAACTCATCTCTATGAGGTATAAAAGTAAAGGGAACATAAGGGAGTACATTATGGAGATGTCTAATCTCGCATCAAAACTCAAGGCACTAAAGTTAGAGCTTTCTGAGGATTTGCTCGTGCACTTGGTTTTGATCTCACTTCCTGCACACTTTGGGCAATTCAAAGTGAGTTATAACACTCAGAAGGACAAATGGTCCCTCAATGAGCTTATATCTCACTGTGTACAAGAGGAAGAGAGACTGTAGAGGGATAAGACTGAAAGTGCTCATTTGGCTTCGACCTCTCAGAATAAAAAGAGGAAGAAACATAAGGAAACTGTGGAAAGTTCTTCTCAAAAGAAGAAGCTGAAGAAGCAAGATGAGGAATTTACTTGTTTCTTCTGCAAGAAGACAGGACACATGAAGAAGGACTGTTTAAGTACGCCGCTTGGCGTGCAAAGAAGGGTAAACTTCTCAATTTTGTTTGTTCTGAAGTTAATTTAGTTTCTGTACCCAAGGACACTTGGTGGGTAGATTCTGGTGCTACTACTCACATAAGTATGTCTATGCAGGGTTGCCTGTGGAGCCGTCCGCCAAGTGATGCTGAAAGATTCATCTATGTGGGCGATGGCAATAAAGTTGCAGTTGAAGCTATAGGAACTTTTAGATTACTTTTAAAGACTGGTTTTTATTTGGATTTGGTTGAGACATATGTTGCACCGTCTATTAGACGGAATTTAATTTCTATTTCTATTTTGGACAAATCTGGTTATTCTTGTTCATTTGGAAATAATAAAGTTAGTCTCTCTTATGATTCAAATATTGTTGGTTACGGATCTTTAATTGACAATCTTTATATGCTTGATATTAAGCATTCCTATAACGAGATATTGCAAACAGATTCGCGTGGTACGAAACGTAAATTAAATGAGAATTCCGCCACCTTATGGCATAAGCGCTTAGGCCACATCTCTAAACAAAGAATTCAGAGGCTTGTGTCGGAGGAAATTCTTGGACCCTTAAATCTGTCAGACTTCCAAGTCTGTGTTGAGTGTATTAAGGGTAAACAAATAAACAAAAGGAATTTAGGTGCCGAAAGAGCAAAGGATGTCTTAGAACTAATACATACGGATATCTGTGGTCCTTTCCCTACAAATTCATGGAATGGACAAAGATACTTTATTACGTTCATAGACGATTACTCAAGGTACGGTTACCTTTATTTAATACATGAGAAGTCTCAATCTCTAGACGTTTTCAAGTCTTTCAAAGCTGAAGTTGAACTTCAACTAGGAAAGAATATTAAGGCCGTCAAATCTGACCGTGGTGGAGAATACTATGGCAGATATGACGGATCAGGTGAACAACGTCCAGGGCCCTTCGCACTTTTCCTCAATGAATGTGGAATCGTTCCGCAATACACTATGCCGGGCAAACCCAGCATGAACGGAGTTGCAGAACGAAGAAACCGGACTCTTAAGGATATGGTAAGGAGTATGATTAGTCACTCTTCTCTACCAGAGTCACTTTGGGGAGAGGCATTAAAGACCGCAGTTTATATCCTCAACAGGGTACCAAGTAAAGTAGTTGCTAAAACCCCTTATGAGCTATGGACTGGGAAAAAGCCCAGCATCAAGCACATGCGAATTTGGGGATGTCCAACTGAAGCAAGGCCTTATAGGCTGCATGAAGGTAAGCTAGACTCAAGAACAGTTAGTTGCTACTTTGTTGGTTATGCTGAACGCTCTCGCGGGTATAAGTTTTACAATCCCATTACAAGATCCTTCTTTGAGACGGGGAATGCAAGATTCCTTGAGGAAGTTGAGTTTGGAGGGGAAGGAAACATAAGGAGTGTTGTCTTTCAAGAAGAACCTGTCATTAGCAATGAACAAGTCTTTGCACCTATCATTGTTCAAGAAACAGATCCAATACTTAATAATGATGTTATTCCTAACATCACTCAAGAACAAGACAACACTGAGATTCCCCCCAAGCACCACCACCTATAGTTCAAACTCAACAACCTCAAGAAGTGCCGCTAAGGAGATCCACTAGAGAAAGGAGAAGTGCAATTTCAGATGATTATATTGTATTCTTCAAGAACATGAGGATGGCATTGGCTTGACTGAGGAAGATCCAATAAAATTTAGTCAAGCTATGCGAAGTTCTAACTCTCAAAAGTGGATTGATGCCATGAATGACGAGATGAAATCGATGGCTGACAATGACGTTTGGGATCTCGTCAAATTGCCTGAAGGTGTGAAACCCATTGGTTGTAAATGGATATTTAAAACCAAAAGGGATTCAAAGGGTAATGTTGAGAGATATAAAGCTCGTCTTGTTGCCAAAGGGTTTACTCAAAAGGAAGGCATTGATTATAAAGAGACTTTCTCTCCGGTTTCTTCGAAAGACTCTCTTAGGACTATAATGGCACTTGTAGCTCATTTTGATTTAGAGCTACATCAGATGGATGTAAAAACTGCGTTTCTAAATGGCAACATCGATGAAACAATCTATATGGTGCAACCAGAAAACTTTGTTTAGGCAATACAAAGTCCATGGTGTGCAAACTAAAGAAATCCATCTATGGCCTTAAACAGGCTTCCCGTCAATGGTATTACAAATTTCATCAAGTTATTACCTTCTATGGCTTTGAGGCAAATTTGGTTGATGATTGCGTATACCAAAAGTTTAGTGGGAGTAAATTTGTCTTTCTGGTATTATATGTTGATGACATCCTACTAGCCAGCAATGATATAGGCTTACTGCACGAAACCAAGAAATTTTTCACAAAAAAATTTTGAGATGAAAGATCTTGGGGACGCCTCTTTTGTCTTAGGAATCCAAATACTTAGAGATCGTTCTCAAGGTATTCTTGGGTTAACACAAAAGAGCTATATCGATACAGTTTTGGATAGATTTGGCATGAAAGATAGTAAACCAGGAGATACACCCGTTGCTAAAGGAGACAAGTTTAGTCTCAAACAGTTCCCCGTTACTGATCTTGAAAGAGAGAGATGCAAAAGATTCCTTATGCTTCCGCTGTAGGGAGTCTTATGTATGCTCAAATTTGCACTCGTCCTGACATAGCATTTATAGTGGGAGTCCTGGGGAGATATATGAGTAATCCTGGTATGCAGCACTGGAAAGCAGTGAAGCGCGTGATGCGCTATTTGAAGAGAACAAGAAACTACGTGCTTACTTATCGGAAGTCTGACAGTTTAGAGATCATTGGGTACTCTGACTCCGATTTTGCGGGATGCCCCGACAGCAGACGCTCCACATCAGGCTGCATCTACATGTTGGCTGGAGGAGCTATTTCTTGGAAGTCTACCAAACAGACTCTTGTAGCTTCTTCGACCATGGCAGCGGAGTTTGTGGCTTGTTATAAGGCATCGAACCATGGGTTATGGCTGCGAAATTTTGTCACAGGCCTACGCGTGATTGACACCGTTGAGAGGTCACTCAAAATTTATTATGACAATAAATCAGCAGTGCTTTACTCCAACAACAATAGGAGTTCTACGAAGTCGAAATTTATCGACATTAAGTATCTTGTAGTTAAGGAAAGAGTTCAGGAAAAACAGATTTCAATAGAACATATAGGGACGAATTCTATGCTAGCTGATCCATTAACTAAGGGCTTGACACCTAAGGTCTTTCACGAGCATGTTGCTCATATGGGTGTTGTCACTGAGGTTGCCTTAGTTTAGTGGGAGTCCTTCTTTATGTTCTATGTTTATTTGATACAAACTTTATGTTGTTTTATTTTTCTGCAGAAATAAAGATTATGAATTTATCAACCTGTTTGTATCTTGTTGTGTACAAAATTTTTTTTTGTGCTTAAGGACTTTGGATTGATCTCACTAAAGACTAAAGTTGGACCAGTTGGAAATAGGCATGATTGAGATCACATTACATGTAATTTCCATGCTGCTCATCCATATTGATCTATGTCATTAAGTGTGTTGATGTGGTGGTCATTGGGGTTTAGTCACACTTTACAATAGTGACGAAAGCCGCGGTGGTTCCATTATTGATGCATAAGATGGACCAGATTGTTAAAGTAAAAGTTTAAAGATAAATAGCATACAGATGCGCGCCTAAAGAATTGTGATATAATTGTTACAATATGTAGCCCAAGTGGGAGATTGTTGGAATTTTATATTCCAATAATTAATATGGGCTAATATTATAAGACAATTATATTAGCTATTTATCATTAGTGGGCTTTATTTTATGTGGTCAAATTAAGTGAGCCCATTAGATTTTTTAAATAAGATGATATGGGCTTAAATGAGCAGATGTCAGTGTTGACCCATTAGGGGATAATGGGAACCCTATTAGGTTAACACACTATAAGAAGGCTATGGTCCCCAATACACCGGATCACAGAAAACTCATACTCCCTTCTCCCCATTTGAAGAGAGGCTAAGGTCCCATCGGGAACTCAAGAGATTCGGTTGAGGAAGAACCATAAAGCCACCGGCTCTCTTTGTTCGTGTTCGTGATAAATTGTCTCAAAGATTCTGTGAAGAACGCTTAGATCAGAAACCGATTATGGATCCAGGTATTTATCCTATCCTTAGTAATCCAGCATGTTGTAGATCCTATGTGAGCAAGAACGGGTTGTTCTTGATATATGCATGCTTTTGTAATTATATGCTTCCGCCTAAAGATCTCTCACATTAAAGATTAAAGCATGTATTTAAAGAATTATTTCCAACAACAAGGCCTCACTTTCTAAGTTGTAAATTCTAGTTCACAGTAAGGAAGTATATTTCATTCTTAAAAATTTTATTCTCAGAAATAAAAATAAAACATTCAAAGAACAAAATACAACTACATGTGCTCTCGAGTTCAAGTTCGAGTCTTTACTATATAGCTATGTTAGATATTCAGAGAAAGAGTTTTATCTCTTATTATATCCTACTTGACTCGAACATGATTGTCTTCAATAAAAAATACATGTGGTCTTTATCAAAAGAAAAATACTACTAGATGTGCATAAGTAGGGACGTACCTTGTGGCCCCGTGGGAGGTATTTGACGGCAACGAGGTCTTTAGTCTCTTTGTGACGCATAAGCCTTACCACAGAAAATCTCCCAACCCCTATTTTCTCCTCCACTGCCTCGTACTTCTCCATACCTTTCTAACTTTCTTTCTGTTCTTCAGACACCACAATCACCCACTCACAACAGGTCAATGATCAATCAAACCCAGACAGATAACTAAGCTGTTAAATACCGAATAGGGTCAGAAAAAGCGGGAGGAAAATCTCACTTGGGCGCATTAGAGGGATACTTATGAATTTAAGTAAATTTTAAAATATGAATACAAATTGAAATATTTAAGAGATAAAATATTGTCACTATTAGATAATGATAAAATCGCATATCTTAATGAAGGAAAAAGGATACAAAAGATATCTTTATTATCAAAATTGAAAATTCTATTTAAATAATAAAAATAAATTAAAGAGGTAAGATTTTTGAGATTGAGAAAAAATTATAAAACTAAATTATTTAAAAACAGTGAAAAAAATATATAGATAGGGAGATAAGTTGGTTGAAACTGAAGATGGGGATATACAAATCAAATAAAAAATCATCTAAATTCGAAAAAAAAATTATATAAATCTAAAAGACTGAAGATAAAGTATATTTATAAATGTTGATACATTGAAGATAAAGTACATTTATAATTTTTGATAAAAAAAAATCACAAACTATTAATTTTCTAATCAATAGTTATTAGTGTACTTTATTCTTTAAAATGTATTTCCTCATTTTTTTTTTATAAATTGTATTTCCTCATTTTGGAGAGTCAAATACAAGTTTGAAATATTTGTTTTATCTTTTCATTATAGGATGTTATTTGTTTTATTAATTTGTTAGGATAAAATTCAAACCTGCAAAAAAAAATATGAATACATTAAAAATAAAAAAAAATGAAAAAACTTATATCAGTATCGATCAATGTCAGTGTGTATATATATATATATATATATATATATATATATATATATATATATATATATATATATATATATATATATATATATATGAAACATAGTCCATAGGTATTTTTTATGAGAAGCAATCCTATTCAAGTCAGGTAGGACTATTATAGATGGCAAAACTCCCTTTGAATATTTAATACAGTTGTATACCTAAGACTCAAACTCAAGATCACTAATTAAATTGAAACAACCTCGCACCAGTTAATTGAAGCGCTTAATGGTAGTATATAACTATATGTAGTATATATAAAATAATAATCGACCATGTGAACCGTATAAATTTAGGAATCCGTAAGGAAAAAAAAGTGACACGTGTTAGTGCGATAAATTTATGCTAATAATATAAAAAAATGAATTTAATGTAATGAAATATAAAATAAGATAAAGTTATATAAAAAAACTCTTATAATTTTAGGATTTCAAAAACATTTTATTTATTTGGTTAAATTAATTAATAGATCTCTGAACTATTTGAAAATTTTTAATTAGATCCTTAAACTAAAAAAAATGTTATAATTGAGTCCTTGATCTAGTAAAATTTTTGTAATTGATTCCCTGAAGTTAGTTTATAATGGCTTGAAATTGTCAGAAAATAGTAATTAGTGATGATTTTAAAAATCATAGAGATCCAATTATAAAAATTTAGAAGATCAATGACTCAATTACAATTTTTTAATTTGGAGACCGAATTAAAAATTTCTAAATGTTTCAAGGACCTACTAATTAATTTAACATATTTATTTATATGCTCAAGTTATTAATTAAATTAAAATACACAACTTATAAAGTGAAAATCATATTTATTTATATGCTCAAGTTATTAATTAAATTAAAATACACAACTTATAAAGTGAAAATCTCGCTCTCTTAATTAGACATACTCAATATTTTTTTTCTTCTCATTTAAATGTACATTTTATATGCTACTCTCGCAACTAGCCAAATACCTTTCTTTATGAACTATCTCAAATTACTGTCTTTTATCTTTATTTGTATATTTGATATTCTTAATAGCTTATCTCTTTTAGTTTACTCTTTTTTATCTTCATCTTTAAATTAAATTTGAGAAAATAGGCTATGCACTAACAATGTAAAGCAGTTTTACACAGTCATCCAATCACAAACCACTATGTATGGTAAGTTTATTGACTTTTACAATAACTACCTTAAAAATCATTCTAATAGTGATTTCTTATTAGTTGACATTGTAAAACTTTTTACACTGATAGTGCATAGCCATTAAACTCATTAAATTTTAATAATTCTTCTTTTAAATATTGTCAATAGTTAAAACTAACATTATTTCACAATTTAAATTATTCATTGTAAATATAAAATATAACTTATATGTGGTTAAATATGTTTTTGGTTCTTGTAAAATGAACAAATTTTGGTTTTAGTCCTTGTAAAAGTTTTTTTTTTTTTCATCCTTCTAAAATCTAAAATTAATACTATTGGTCCCTATCATAATATGACATTGGTTAGTTGCTTATGTGTTTGGATGGTCATCCCAAGTAGTACTCGACAATGTATATGTAGTGTCATGTCAACACATAACTCTCAATTTTTTTTGAGTCATAAAATAAATGTCATTTATATGTCCTAAAATGAAAGTTAGGTATTAAAAACAACGATTTCAAATTTTTAAGGAATGAAAACCAATGAAAAATTTGACAGGAACCAAAAACAATTTTTTTTTTTTCATTTTACAGGGACAAAAACATTGATTCTAAATTTTAGAAGGATGAAAACCAAAGAAAGGGGTCGAAACCAAAATTCACTCATTTATAGAGACCAAGAACTTATTGAATTCTTTATATATTCAAAGATATTATTTATTGTGAATTTTTAGTTATAATATAATTTGTATGTTAAAAATTTTATCTATTTTGAATTTTAATTATATAAGAATAAACATTCATCATGTACAATGCACATGCTAAAATATTAGTATGTATGTGTGTGTGTAGAGTGGAAATCACGTTACTTCAAGAATAACTCTGAATAGAGTTACTCTTAGAGTAACTTGATATATACCCATATATATGTGTGTGTGTGTGTGTGTGAACAAGATCAATTGATAGTATGTATCAAACTTTTGCTTACAACACTTAATAATTTGTTTTTATAAAATATGAAATTAATCAATCTAACCATTAAATTGAAAGTTTTTATAAAGTATATTATGTTCATAAAATTCACACAAATCAAAAATTAATTGATGCTTTATTGTAAGATTTTATTTTGACAATAATATATTGTTTTAAAATATAAATAAATGTCTATTACTAGATACATACTAAAAAATATTTAAATTATGTGAAATTTAATATACATGATGAGAAATATCAAATTATAGTATAACTAGTTTAGCTTTTCAAAAAGGAAAAAGTATAACTAGTTTTGAAATACTTTTAGATTTTTTTAATTGAGTCAGGTATTATATTTTTAATTAATAATTTTATTTTATATATTTTTATAGTTAATTTCAAGATTAAATAAACATGTTTATGTTACTAATTAATTTTTTCCAAAAAAATAAGTATAGGATATTCTATTTAATTAAAAAGCAAGCAATGACTAAAGTTTCTATTCAACCCACTATGATTTCATATATGATTTTTTTTGCAGTACCATGTCATTGGTGTGAAGTATTCATTATCTTTATCAATAACTAATTTCTACTAGGAAACTTGACTAGTCATCTTTAGTGGGTTTCCCCTCTCAACTATTTTTTTTTTTTTACCATAAGACTCAAACCCAAGATCTTATTTAAAGGTTATGAACATAATTCTACTCAAACCAATGTGATGTTAGTATATGAATTTTTTTTTTTTCTAAAAAATGTTGGTATAAATATAAGAGTTTAACAAGTATGCATTGTCACTGTAAAAACTCTTACACTGTCAATCAATCACAAATCATCGTTGATATGACTTTTAAGATAGTTACTGTAAAAGTCAACAAACTTACTATTCATGGTAATTTGTAATCTAATGACAATGTAAAACTATTTTATACTATTACTACTTAAATATAAATAGATTTGACTACTCAACTCTAAAATAAAGAAAGTCTAATTTAGAAGATAAAATGTATTTATAATCATTAGTTAGAAAATGAATAATTGAAATTGTAACTTATATTAGAGTTTATTACACATATATTTAATTTATGGCAATCTCAATGTTAATGGTTGGAATATATTTTATTCTCTTATATATACATACATACATACATATATATATATATATATATAAGAGGCATATTTAGTGAGAGAGTTATATTTATATGAAAGTGGGAAAAGTAAATTTGGGTCGTATAACTATACATGGATAATCATGATTTAATGTTATGTAACCACTTAAAAAGTCATGTGACTTTTAAAAAAACTCACATGATTTTAAATGTTTTAATCTTGACTATTCATGACAAGATCTAATGGTCAATATTCATTCCTCTCACTCTCATATAAAAAAAACCCTCTCACTAAATACGTAATACATTCCCTATATATATATATATATATATATATAGAGAGAGAGAGAGAGAGAGAGGGGGGGGGGGGGGATTTGTTAACGTATATGCACATGTTTTTTAATTGAAATACGTTAGCAAGTTACAACTATAAAGCATCTTAAAATATATTAATGGTGTAGCTTGCTAATGTACTCCAACTAAAAATTAAGTATGTGTACATTATTAAATGCTTGTGGGGTTTGTTAACATACACACACTTATTTTTTAATTGGAGTATGTTAATAAACTATAACTACAATGTATTTTAAAATACACTTACAGTATAACTTACTAACATACTCTAACTAAAAAACAAGTGAGTTATACGTTACAGATTATATATATATATATATACGTATAACTCACTTGTTTCTATATCTTACTGTAGAGAGGTTGGATCTGACGTGAATACTCTAATATTGAATTCATATATTATTCATTATCATACCTAATCTCAAGAGTCAATTTCCAATCAATAATTATAAATATGATTTGAATTCAAGAATTTTTTTTAGTTTAATTTTGTCGATATAAATATTTTTATATTATCAATTAATTAGAAATTATTTTAAGGCTTAAATATATTTCTGGTCTCTCAAATTTGGGATAAATCCGTTTTTGGCTCCCCAAATTTAAAAGTGTTTTTTTGTCCCTCTAATTCAAAAAATATATTTTTTAATCCTTCAGAACCATCTACAATATCATTGATAAGGCAGATTGAGTCAACTACGTAGCATCAGTTGAATTCGGTGTGATATTTTCACTGACAAAGACATTACTAGATAGGTTTTGTATAACAGATTCACTAATTATGCTTGGGCAAAATGACTAAAACATGTTTTTTTCAAATTACAAGGCTAAAAAGATCACTTTTAAATTTAAGGAACCAAACAGATTTACCTCAAATTTGAGAAACTAAAACATATTTAAGTCTTATTTTAAATATATCTTTTCAATTAATTATTATAAAAGTTAACAATCTTATTTTATATGATAGTTTGTAATTAGATAATAATAGTATAAAAATCTATTACAATATTATCAATGCATGTTAATTAAATTATTTTTCTTAAAAGTAAGTGACTTTTGAGGCATTTAATAGCTACTAATTAAGGTTGTGTGTGGCCTTAGTTTATGAATGTGATTGAAGGCAACGTAAATTTTCAGGAAAAAAAATCGTTAATTTATTTTTAAAAATTAAAAATAATTTATAAAATTATAAAAAAAATAAAATTAGAATTTAATTTTTATGCATTGTCAATGTAAAAATTTTAAACTTTCAACTAATTAAAAATTACTCTAACTATAAATAATATTATCATGCATAACAATCTATAATTGCATGATAGTATAAAAAATCTTTATACCATCAGTGTATTTAAATTAAGTTGAAAAAAAATAATTATTTCTTTCGAAGTTAAAAATATTTTTAAAAAATTATAAAACAAATTACATCGTAAACACATTTTTTAATTGACAAACGCGACTAATTCAAGATTTTTTATTGCGACTTTTGAGGCATTCAGTGGCTACTAATTGAGGTTGTGTGTACACGTACTTAATTGTAAGCGATTGAAGGCAATGTAAATTTTCAGAAACAAATATTAAGATTGAGCAGCGTAGGAAGTTGTGTTTACAAGATTGATAAAAAGAAATAAAGTGGAATTGTAACGAAAAAAAAAATGATACTAAATTACATTGTTCTGATTGTTAAAAACCAAATCATTGAATGGAGCCAAATATGATAGAATGGTCGACCATCCAATATCTTTTTTTTTTTTAATTCTCGTCCAATTTATATAAGATGAAATCATTTTTATTTTTTTTTCATTTCACTCTAAAAATTTCTAAATTCCATTTCCGTCTATGTTTGGGTGAGAAAGCAATTAATGAGTAGCATAAAATTATTTTAGAAATCAGTTTCTAAAACCAAAAAATAGAAACATGCCCTATATGTTTCCCTCCCGTTTTATCCCGTTTCTCCCCGACTCTATTAGATATCCAGAAATACAAGAATAGGTTAAGGTATTGTACCTTTGCGATCGTCAGACTGAAGAAAATATTAGAACTTCTCTCCCAGGAGTATCCTCTGGTCTACTTTCTGTATGATATTGTCCTTCACTTCTTTATCAGATTTTCTTATTCTCTTTTGTATTCTCTCTTTGATGTAGTGATTACTTCTTAGTTCTTACTTTTCTTTTCTCGATCGCCTCTGTGGTTATTTATCTTCACAATAATTCGTAGTGTTATGTTTTTTTAATATAGACCCTGTAGTGTTATGTAGACATTTTTCATTTAAATTTGAAATTAGTAAAAATGATAAAGAAAATAAGCTAAGAAAAGGTTATAAAAAGGATTAAGAAATAAAAAAAATAAGAAGTGTATTTATGTATATAAAATCACTTAAATTAAGATTAGCCATAAAAGCTTAAATTTAATAAGAGAAAAAATTATCAAGACAGAGACTCGGGTAAATTTGGGATTCAATTACGATAAGCATAATAAATAAGAATGATTTTTTAAAAGGAAAAGGAAAAGACAATGTTATAGAATAAAAATAGATGATTAAAATGTAATTAATGGATGATAAATCTAACAAACTTAATATTAACCTTGAAATTTTAAATTTAATAAAAATATAATACTGTTGAAAGGATTTGATTGAAAGATATCAATATACTATAGTAATGAATTGATTAGAATAGGAATACTTGCAACATCTTATATTAATATATGAATCTTTTTAATTATTCGTTGTTGTTCAAAACACAATAGCATGCACGAGTAAAAAAAAAGGTTTTAATACAGAGTGTTTTCGATATTTTAGATCAACTCAGCATGCAGATGTTGAATCAATTGGTATGGAAAATTGGTATTTTTTATATTAATTCTGAACTTGATATACAAAGTGACTTTTTATATATATATATTTTTTACAAGAGATCTAAAAACTCAACTTTTTATATTAATTTTGGACAGAATCAATCTAGAAAATCCTCTTTTTTTTAAATAGCACTGCAACTAAAATTCTTTCTTTATATATAAATAACGTTACATACTCAAATGCAAAATCAGATAAAGAATAACACATAATCACATTTCATTATTATATATACTATATTTCACATATTAAGAAAACCCATTACGGTTGGTCTAGTGGTATGGGGTTGGAATAATATAGATGAGATCATAAGTTCTAACCTCAATGCGACTATTGTATACAAAAAAAAAAATCATATATTAAGATGCATCGAGAGTAGGGATGGAATAGCTAGGGTCTAGATAGGATACTATACTACCCGTCCCCATATTTGCGTCTGAAAAAAATACTCATACTTGGTCCCATACCTATGCGAGTAACAACTTTAATCCTCATCTTAGTACCTACTAGGTACCTATATACCCATATCCATACTCGCTACCCGCACATTGCTTAAATACAAAGCAGTGACAAAAAATTCTAAGGTTTTAGGCGAAATTTATATTTAATATAATTTATCAAAACTCATTTTATTTTTTATCAACTACAAAATTATTGATCAAAGTTTTATAATTAAGTATATCTAACATTTCACTATCAATATATAAAAAGACAAATTTATTCAATCTATTCTTTAACATAGTTAATATCAAATGAAATTTGAATAATTTTAATTTAAAAAAAAACTACGTTTAGCAATAACAATAGTTATACGTATTGTCAATAATATTTTAGAAGTAATGCATGCATTTGAAAAAGAATATAATATTTTTTATATGACTTAGTATTTTAAGTGGAGTATGAATTATTTTTGAAATTTAATTTATATACAATGTTAATGCAAAACTTTTTTACATAGATGTCTAATAAAATTTGATTATCTTGTATTCATTAATATGATGTTACGATAAGGTAAATTCCTATTAAATATATATATCTAAAAATATTTTATGCTAACAATGCATATAAATTAAACTCTTATTTTTTATTTGTACTTCTTACTATATCTTTATTTTAAATTTTTAGATCCTTGATATATATATATATATATATATATATATATATATATAGGGGGGGGGGGGGAGATGGGTACTATAGTACTCATACCTGCATCCATCCCTATTAAAATTTGTGAGTAAATACCCAGTAACGAACCCATCCCCATTGAGAGAGTATTTACCTTATTTGTTGTGGATATTTTTTGCAGGTACCCATAGGATCTGAGTAGGATTGTCATCCCTAATCGAGAGAAGGAATTGAATTTCTAGTACTAGGGATTAGATGAAAATAAAAATGGAAATACATGATCAAATAAGAGAAGGTGCATTTAAGAATGTTGGTGATGATAGGTGTTCATGATGAGATTTATGATCAAATTGGATTTTTTTCACGTGTTTATTAAGACAATAAAACAAAACAAGCTAAGCAAATAAGATAAATAAACATAATTAAAATGTAAAATGCAAAATAGATAAAAAATAATAATTTACCTTCTTCAAATTTTATGTGGAGATATTTTTTCCATATCCCTTTCATAATGATCATTTTTTTATTGCATGTACATTATATTCTTCATTTTCTTCTTGTAATTAAGGTAGCCTTTATGAGAAAGAAAAAGTCTCATAAATATTAAAGTTTGATTCATTAGTCTCATCATTATAATTTATTCTTCTTTGGAAAACCACATACAACCTTTTATTACACGAATCAATGACACAAAACACTTATTTTGCTTTGACTACCATGATACATATAGGGCTTTTCACTCTAACTTAATATTAAGATCTACCAATGTAAATTTCAATTCATCTATTTGTATACTATTATTACTATCAAACTATTAACATTTGAAAATAGACACTCTAAATTTAATATAGTTAATCTCTTCAATAGCTCCCAAATAAGATATGAATGTTAACACTGGATTTTTATCTTTTGCACTAGCAAAATGAATGGATTCAACTACTATCATAACTCCACTATTTTGCACAGTGTTCTTGCCATCTTGAGACTTTGTATATAAGGAACACTCATTGATATCATGTTCAATCTAATTGATGACCTCAAAGTTAGGTTCATGTGTTAGCCATTTTATTGTATCAGACACGTTATCATCCTACATAATTTGGTGCTTAAATCATGATAAGAAAGACTTGTTATGCTTAGTCAACAACCTTTTGTCGTTCAATCGAGAGTATTTTCCCTTAATTACCATGTCTTTATGAGCAAATAAATAAGGTTGAATTTCATCACTGTTATTCAAGATGTGTATATGTGCGTGAAAAACTTACTCTCAACCTATGGACTTAACTATTACCCAATATGTACTCTTCCCGCACGATGAGACTTTGGAAGTTCAATAACTTCAACTTCTAAGAAGTAGTTGGTACAAAACTCAACAATTTCTTCAACAATATATATTTTAAAAATAGATGTTTTAGGCTGATGCAAATTCTCTGTGTACCCTTTTAAGATTTTTATTTATTGCTTAATTAGGAACATCCACCATAAATAAAAAAAGTGACAAAACCTAATTTTGGTTAGCAGATGAACAATCAAATGAGTCACAATGTCAAAAAAATAAAGAAAAGTACATCTTCAATTGACATAAGATAATAGTAGGAACATTTCCCAACTTACCAAATTTTGGGAGATCAATAACTTTGTTACATATAATATTGAAGAATAAGCATAGTATTGTTATGGTGTGTCTTAATTTTTTTGACATATGTGTCATGAATAGCCACTAGTAGTAGTTGTTGCATTAAGGCATGACAATCACGAGACTTTAAATTGATTAATTTAACATTTTTCATTAACATAAGCTTCTTATCATTTGAATAATACCCTTGCAGAACTTTTGCACCACGCAAACACTTACAAAAGCTTCTTCGTTTCTTTTTTGACAATGTATGACATGTTGGGAACAAATAAGTCCTCTTACCAACTAATTGTGGAGCTAGCTCCTCTCATTTTTTCATTACAACCAAATCTAGTCTAGCATTTACATCACCATTGGTCGTACGTTGTATGTTAAGAAGTGTTACAATTACATTATCACACATTTTTCTCTACACGTATCACTTTTATATTGTGCTCCACATCAAGACAATGCCAATATAAAAAATCAAAGAAGATGAACCTCTTTTTCAATACAATTTTTTCTCAATTGTGTACTTTTGAGTTTTATCAAGTACAACATTGATGTTATTCTCTCGATGATAAACTTCCTTTCTAGATAATGCTTATAGAATATTTTCATTCTTTTGAAAGCCATTAAAAGATTTTTTAAATCTACGATAGCGATAATTTTGCTTGAGAAATATTCAATGACCTAGGTAAATTATCTTCCTTCCTGAAAAAGTTAATGGTAATTGGTTTATTTCTTACAAATAGGACATGTGTGTATGTCCCTTAATATTGTATTCGAATAGGTTTCTGTATGCTGGAAAGTCATTTATAGTGCAAAAGATTATCACGCACATCTTAAATTAATCCTTGTTATACATACCAAAAACATCAACAACATCTTCCCACAATATTTTTAGGTGTTCAACAAAAGGTTATAGATAAACATTTATGTTGTTTCCTAATTATTTTAGCCCTAAAGTCATCATAGACAACATTATGTACTTATATTTTATAAACAACCGAGGAGATAGGCTGTAAATCACCAATAAAACAAACTATGAACTATATTTACTACTAAGATTACCATAAGGATTCATTTCATTTGTACAAAATGCAAGATGGATGTTTCTTGACTTATTGCCGAACTCAAGAAACAATTAATAAATTTACTTCCATTGAGGAGAACTAGTAGGATGATGAAGTTTTTCATCACATATTTTCTCATCATGATTAGGGGTGTAAGTGGTTTTGGGTTGACTCACGAACCCAGTTGACCTAACCTAAAGTTGTTTGCACAATTTGGTTTGGACTCACGTTTTGGTTTATTTTGAAGATGATCAACCTATCCTTGTTTTCTTTCGCGTATAAGTTTTTGGAGTTTTGAATCCAATTAACCTAAACCAAACCAAAGTTTCAAACCCAAGCCCAAGCGACAACAACCCACTAGAAGTAGCAAAGGATTCCTCCCATAGCTTCTTTATGTTCCAAAAAATAAACACCAAGCCTCCATAGCAAAAGTGAGTTTGAGTTCCTCACTATGAAATCCCTCTCCACCTTTCTCTTTTGCATCTAAAACAAATTTTATGAGGATTGAGAAAACCCAAAGGAAGCTCGTTCAGATTATCCTCACTGACCACAAAGTCGTTAAATGTAACTCCTCCACCATAAATTAATTCAGGGAAAAAACAATATAAACCGTAACAAGATTCAATTTAAGGCACTAGTATGAGAATGACGTTGTGTCTGTGAACGTCATTGTCATATCCATTTTGTCTCGCTTTCTCCACGTTCAGTGTGCACCAAATTGAAGAGGAATACTTCAAGAAGAACTAAGGGTGGCAAAGCGGGCCGGCCTGTCACGTTTTGGCCTGCCCCGCCACCAATAGAACAAAAACAAGCCGAGGCGGGCTGGCTCGCTTGTTGGCGATGGGTTGAGTCTTCTGGCTCACCTTGTTTTAGGGGTGGGCTGGCCACCAGAAATTAAAAAAAAAAAGAAAAAAAACTCATTAATGCTTCCATGAAAGTAAAAACATCAAAAGAAATAAAAACTTCAATTTAATTATGATAGATCCAAGCGAAATTAAGAACTCCTAATGGACAATTTTGATACTCTATCTTTCTTCAAAATGCTAAAATAAAAAACAAATTGTTCATTTTTATTCATATATTGTAAAACACAAAGATAATACAAGAAGCGTGGTTGAATTGTGTTATAGCAAATTTTCGTAAAACTTTTGTTAAAGACGTATTGTTTGAAATAAGATCAAAAAGTTTTTCAAAAACATTTTATAAGACAGACGAAAGCTGAAAGACAAACTGGAAAACACATAGGATTTATACTGGTTCGTCTCACCCCAGAGACTGCATCTAGTTATTGGCAACAACCAAGTTCCACTAACTTTTTCAAGTTACAAGTATTCTTTCCACAAGCCTCTTCAGGCTCAACCCAAGTAGTCTTTTACTTGCCTTTTCGAGCAAAAACCCAAGTATTCTTTGAATCAAAGCCTCTTCAGGCTTCCACCAATCTTGTTAAGAAAAAGGTTTACGCATGAGTTACCTCATTGGGTTTAACGTCTTAATAGATGAATATATAATGAAGTACAAAAAGAATTTTACAATTAGAGTATAGAAGAGCTTTTTCTTTTCTTAAAAATGTTATGATTTTTCAGAATCAGCAGCGACCGCATAAAAGAGGTCTCCTCTTCTATTTATAGGCTTATCCAAAAGTATTCGTTGAGTGCTTTGCAAGAGATGACCTTCATTTGATGAAGAGAGTCGTTGGAGCATTAAATGCAACATTTAATGCCTTTCACCAACTTCTCATATGATAAGATAAAGTAGTCTGCTTATCTTTTCTATTCTTGTACTCAATCTTGTAGCAGTTATCATGTCTACTTTCCCATTCTAACATTCGCACACACATTCATTCTTTTTCGTTGACTTTCCTCGAGAGTAGGTATATAGGCTTTATAAGTTTCAAGGTAGCTTTTGCTCTGATTGATGTGCAGATCATTTTAGAACGGTGTCATCGTCTATAAGATCTATTACGGATTTAATCAAAGGATAAAGACGATATATTTTTAAAGATATCAGACGATTGCCTATAAACCTGTTACAGATGACTAGACGATTGCTTAAAAACATATATTTTAAATGTTTGTTATTATCAAAATATTTGAGGGTTATAAATTCGTCCTTTGGCTTAACATATATGGTAGAACCAATTAATGGATAATACAACTAAAATCCACAAGCCATAGTGTATACGTATGCGTATTGAACGAAAGGGCAATACAAAAAATAGAAAGTTATAATTAGAAACCTAAAAGTAAAAGCAATATATATTAAAAAAAAAAAGGCCCAACGAGCCAACCTGCCCGCCAGTAGCCCGTCGAGTTGGCCGGCTAAGGCGGGTTAGTGGGCTAACTTATCTAACCCGCCCCGCCATTTTCTTGGCGGGTCCAACCCACTTTGTCACCCCTAAAAAGAACCAATTCATGTACCTTGTCGCCATTATTGATGTCAAAGACACCTGTAACAATGCTTTCCTTCAATTCCTCAAAGGGCTACTTATTTAGTAAAATCAACAAAGTCATTGCTCTCAAGTGCAAACAGTTTGTTAGCCAAGGCTTTCTAGAATCCAATCCCTACAAAGAACTCCCTATCTAGCTCTCAAGCTCAAGGCACAATCATGGTGAGCTACAACGAGAAAGGATTTTACAAAGGATTAAAAAAGGAGATTTTTTTTCTAATTTTTAATTTTTTTTATTCTATGACTCACTTACTTGACCCAAACTAACCTAATAGACATTAAGTTGGTTCAATTTAGGTTGGCTAGCCAAAAACAAGGATACTTGATCCAACCCAACCTAATGTTGTTTGATTGTGCTTGGTTTTCATAGCACCTCACACTCGACCCGACTCGATTACACATATAATTTTATTGTCATCTAAAGTTCTTTACATTGTTTCCATTAGCAACCAAGAGTTTCAAGTTGGTATCATTGGAAGATATCAAAACACCTTATTTGGAGCCCTTTTAGTCATTAATATCACATCATTAATGTCCTCATCTTTCACTTTGTATTGTGATACCCCACATTTCTTACACTCTTGTAACTCTTCAAACTCTTTCATGTACAATACGTAGTCATCGGGTCAAGCATGCATCTTTTTATACCTTATACTCATTGGACACAGGACTTACTTCGCATTATAGTTATAATATGATAATGTATTCTTTTCAAGAAAGCAACTTAAGCAATCATGTAAAACTCCTATTGCTCTACCTATTTTTTACTTTCAAATTAAACAATCTTAACACTAATCACAACCATGTGAAATTATTACAACCCAAGTATAAATGTGTCTCTGTATCATTGCACAAATTGTCATACACATTTGCCAAATCAAAGGTCTTTACACTAATATCACAAATCATGTCTTCTAGTCAATCATTCATGCATATCCATGTCAACTTTAACACTTTAGAGCTCAAACCAATAACCCACATTTGTAATAATTCACCATATCATGCTCATCACGTATAAATTTTGCAAAACCCATTACAGAGCATATGCTTTCTTATTTCTACAACACTTAGTTGCCTTTGATTCAAATATTTTACATAAAGACAATAAAACTTTCCATTACTATGAGGAACATTTCTTTGAGCAAATTCCAAAATTTGTTCTACTTTAGTCTTATATTCATCACTTATCCAACTATGATTTATAACTACCTAATAGAAATTACAAGATAACATTGATCCATAGATCATAGTGTTAATTACATACTTGACACTTCTATTTTATCCTACACGAGGTGTGGATCATATCCAATATATTGTTAAATTCACATTAAATTATTCTATCTTGTATTCTTCGTCTAAGAAAATTTTGACAACATTTGCCTACGATTCTCTAAGCATAGGACCAAATTAAGTTAACATTATCACCTCAATTAGGTATGTACCTAGAGAACAATGGAAAATACAATCTTATGTATTCGTAGATGAAAAATGGAGATACATAATAATATACTTATGCAAATTTTTAATCTTAAATTGGCCACATTTTTAGACAATTCAAAAAATACTAAAGTAAATGCATGAGACTAACTTAACAAAAAACAAGAATAGTAATTAAAGAAAATAATAATTCACATAATAGGTGTGAGTAAAACATTTCAGTAAAACATAATATTAAAAAATTACAAAAATACCCCAATCAATATCAATTTTAGTAAAGCATAATTCAAATAATACTAGAAAAAATTATAAGCTTAGAGACAAATTCTAACACATTGCATTCAGACAATGTAATGCCCTTCATTGCATTAGTAACCTGTAATAAATCATAATTTAATAAATTTTCACAACCAAATTTTTACAAGATAAGATAGTATGAAATAATACCTCAATAATATTAAAATAGCAATAATAATAGATCCTTACATAAATAAAATCATCATACTCAAACCCGAGCATCTACTAAAGAAGTCAAACGATAAATAAATAAATAAATTTGTTTAGCCACAAATGACCTTTTATTCATGAAAATACTAGCCATGTAAAAAAAAACACTAAGGAAAAGCACTTGAGCACTAAGTCTTCAAGTCTCCTTAGTCTCAATAACATCGTCCATGTGCTCTGAAAACAACACTTTTAATTAGATATAATTTCAGTGAATAAAACAAGTTCCAAAAAATATTTGCAAATAATGTTATTTTCAGTTGGCACAATAACAAAAAAAAAAAAGAAAACCTCAACCACAATACTTGCAAAATATACACACAAAACCCTTTAAACTAGTAGGCTTTATTTTTTCTCCACAACAACATTACATTAATATTTTAAAGTTTTTGCAATTAGATTAGGGTCTGTTTGAGGTGGTTTTTAGTTGAGTTTTGAAAATTTCAAAAACTGTAACAAGTTTTTAGTTTTTAAAAATTAGTTTTAGTTTTTTTTCTTTCTAATTTTTGGTTTCAAAATAAACTCATTTTGAAATTTCTTATTATTTTAAAATTAGTTCAAGGATATGTTTGTGTGATGGCATCAAAGGTGGTGGTAGTGATGGTGGTGACAGCAACAAGGAGGGCGGCGGCGGTGGCAACTCCAATTGTGGCGGTTATGGTGATGCCAACAATGGTAATTGTGGTAATGGTGGGGGTGATGCCAGTGGTGGTGGCGGTGGTGGTGATGGTGTCGATGGTTGTCTCATGGTAATGATGGTGGTGGCGGTAACAGCGGCATCGGTGTTGGTTGTGGTGGGTGGAAGGGTCATTGTCAAATGTAGTGATGTGTATTTTTTTAAAAATAAAAACCAAATTCACAAATCATTTTTTCTTGGTTTTGAAAATGAATGTAAAAGTGTTTTGAAATTGAGTTAAAAACCATTTGAGCTCCATTTTAGCCAAACATATTTTGTTTTAAAAATTGTATTTGAAAACCAAAAACTAAAAATTTACAACCACCTTAAACGGGCCCTTATATTTTTGAAGTAAAAAAAAGTGTTAGCATATTTATCTTTGCTTGACGTTTAAGAAATGACACCAAAGAATGAATTAATTGGCTTTCTTACACTGACATTTAATATAATATATATTTTTGTGTGTACAATGGCGACAACAAAATTAGAATCTAGAATCTTGTGCATACTATTCCAACTCCCACCACTAGGCCAACCCTAGTAGGTTTATTTAATACGAATTATTTTCATAGATTTCATGCTTCATTATTAGTTAATTTTATGAAGTTGACTCTCAAGAATACAATTCGTATAAATAGTTTTCTTTTTGACTAACTAAAATACCCTTGAACCTCGCCTAAAACATTAAATTTAGAATACAGCAATTAATATAATTAGTATTTTAACTCTTACAAATGTATGGGGTAAATATTTTATTTATAGAAAATTATTTAATTATATAAATTAAAATTACTTTATTATATTCTTCCAATGAACAAATTAATATAAAATTATAAAAATAACATATAATTTAATTTAAATTTAGAGATAATGGTATAATTATAATAATAATATTTTAAAGACAGTAAAATTTGTTAGAACTTAAGATAAACTGGGATTTAGTTTGAATTTTAAGATAGTAACATATTCATGATAATAATAATCAATACAATTCAATTTAAATTTCAAAAATAATAATATTTGTTATAATTTAAAATAATATATGATTTAATATAAAATTGGAAAAAATAACATATTCATTATAACAATGATTTAAATTAAAAAATTGTAACATCTTAAAAACCCAATTCCACTTGCCATGAAATGAGAAAAGACAGAATATAAAAAACGAGTTAATTGAAAAAATAAAAAAAGTGTAAAACTCACTCTTTAAAGTGAATATTAAAATTTATAATATAAGAATAAATTATTATTTCAAGAGGTGTTGTTTTCCTCCCAAGGGTCACTTCCCTTCCTCGTGTCGTAAAAACAAAAGAGAAAACAAAGAATTCGGTGGGTAGAAAAATCTTTCTATTTTTGGTTATAGGTGGGCAAAATAAGGCTTATGTTATTTACACCTTCTTTTTTGGTCTTCACAATCCTACTTTTTTTTATCTATATTTTTTGATATTTCTAAAATATTCATCTTTCTTCTCACCTTCACAACTTGTTACTTTTTTGCGTATTTTGCAGAAATTAGTCTACAAATATTCTAATACAATATGAAAATTAGTTTTTGTACTGTAATTTTTTTTTAAAAATTATGGAAACTAGTTGTAAAAGGGTATTTTTGTCAAAAATTATAAAAAATAGGACGGTGCAAAAAGTAAAAAAAAGGAGTGTGAATAGCATATTCCACAAAATAAATCTAAATCACGTAGCGGGCCCAAATAATAGATGGCCCATAGATTGTGAGAAAATGGAAAGCAAATAGCGCAAGATGGAAATTCAGAATCACCGTCACCGAACGAACATAGTTTCGCTTGACGTTCCTGGATTACCCAAAAACCGTAAACAAATTTCACTTCACCCACCCATCCATCGTCATTCATTTCTTTTCATTCAATTTCAGTGTTGTTTTAACCTTTGACAACGTAAATTTCCATTGTAGTCCGTGCTTGCTGTGTTGTGTTGTGTTGTGTCCAGTTCTCTTCTCTCCTCTCGTCTTCCATCACCGCCATGTTCTTCGAATCCCGATCCCTTTCTCTCCTCTTCCCGCTCCTACTATCTCTCTTCCTCTCTTCGGCCTTCGCTTCAGAGTCAGATCACAAGGTAACTCCCCATTCCCCAAACCCCCTTTTTCTCTCTTTCTCTTATTTCCGATTCGATCTACTCTTTCTTCGCTGCATTGGGATTTGGATCTGCGGTTTTTAGCTCTTACTACCGCTCAATTTTAATATATTAGCTTCTGATTTTCCGCTTTAAGTTTCCAATGGTTGGGTTTTCCGACTGTTAGATCTCAGCTGGGTTCTTGCTTGTGCTCTCCCAGGTTTCTGTGCAATGTGGTTCTTCGCTGCTCAATGCTTGCCATTTTCTTTGCAAATTACTGGATTAGATTCAATTTGACCTGTTCTTCACCTTTCAGTTCCGTTATTAGTTCATGATCTTGGTTCATTTTTTGTTTTTTAATGCTGAGCTAGTTTTAGGTTCCAAGTTGAGGGTGGAATTAAGCTTCAGGGGTTTTGAAACCAAACTGTATTGTGAGGTGGGAACAGCTTACATGGTGATCAGGCTTTGATTGTACGCATCAATTGTCATTGAAGCCGTAAAAGGATCCACGAAGAGATGTGTGCAACGGGCGTTGACTGAAATTGGACAGAAGAAAATTTGTTCTTGTTTGGTTGTTTAGAGGTCTTGGCTTACGCTCATGATGTCAGCGCGGAAGCTAGATAGTTTTTTTTATGTTGTAGTTTGTGCTATCCGTCTGCAATCTTTTTAGTATTGTGAAGATTGATGTGGAGCACGGTAACACTATTTGTTTACCTTGTCTTTTAAGTTAAAAGTTTCTAGAACATTGAGTTTGTCGGTTGCTGGTCCTATCTGCTGTCTGTTGGCAATTTTTTTAGAGTTGTAAATAATTGAGTATGTACTATGTAGGATTCTCTGGGTGTCTGGAGGTTGTACTAGGAAGTTTTTAATGGTGGATTAGTTGATTTTGAGTCCTTAATTAATGTTTAAGCTCAGGGCATCATCTTACGAGTTGTGTGTTTTTTTTTTGCATCTAACAATATTGTTATCTGGTTCTCTGAATAAACTTGGCCTCCAAGACAAAGATTTCGGATTTTGATTTTTTAACATAAATTTGAGATTGACTTGATGTGGACATCCATTACATGTTTGCTTGAAGGTTTAAAATATTGAGCTTTACATTAAGCTTTGCCAATGTGTGGTGTCTTAATATTTGTTCCAGAAGACTACCATAGATTATATAATTGATTATCATACAGTGAACTGAACTCAAATTATAAATCATGTCAGTAACTTAGTATCTGTTGTTCTTCTCTTTTTCTTTGCCTAATTCTCAGTTTTATGATTCAATTCATGTATCCTTGCTTCCTCTATAGATGTGGTTGTCTGCTTCTCAATATCCTTAATCTGTTGTAACTTTTAACCCAACCTCTATACAATATCTGTTATCCCAGAATTATTTTTCCCACTGAGTTGGTGAAAAGGATTAAATATGTATATTTTATTTGTAGTATCAAGTGGTGAACAGCTTCCCTTTTTAAAGGATGTATTTTATTTTATTGCAGTATCAACGTGATGAAGCAGTTACCCTTTGGGTGAACAAAGTTGGTCCTTATAACAATCCACAAGAAACATACAACTATTACAGCCTCCCATTTTGTCATCCATCTAGTAGTGTTAGTGCTGCACACAAATGGGGTGGTCTTGGTGAGGTCCTGGGTGGCAATGAACTCATTGATAGCCAAATTGAGATAAAGTTCCTAAGTATGAGGGCTTCTCTTGTACTATGTATTTCATAAAAGAGCTGTTGGTTGACAAACTGGCTTTAATGGATAATCTTGTTTTCAGGAAATGTGGATAAGACTATCTTTTGCCAGATAGATCTCGATGATGCAAAGGTGAAACAGTTCAAGGATGCAATAGAGAATAATTACTGGATTGAGTTCTTCATGGGTATGTTTTGCTTTGATTCTTTCACTTATTATGAGAACTTATAGAATGATTGTACTTTCAAGAAATGTTGCAAGCTTGCAGAAATTATTTCTTTGGCCATTATAGTAACATGAAGGATAACATAAACACAACATGAAAATGTATAGCAGAAGCAACCAAAGAACATCTAAAAATAAGAAACACACATCACTAGACTTGGGAAAAAAACACCTGTTTGACTAAAGAATACAAACCAAAGAGGATGTGATAAATCATACTTCCATTCAATGGGACAGAGCCCCTTGCTTATCGTCTTTACAATCCAATCTACTGCATTATTTTGCAACTTTAGAATCATGAAACCTTCCAATTAATGTAATGACCCTCTAGCCGTCATAGTACTACAAACACGCCCCTATATATATATAAACTTAATAATACAGAAACCACATGATACTCTAACATATACAAGATAGGAAATAATACTGTATACAGGCTCATTTACATAAACAACATAAAGGGAGAAACAAAAACAACAAACTCCCTATAGCTAGTTAGCTATACAACATGTACATCAAAACCTAAAGAAACAAAAAGAGCTTCTAGAAAAGTTCTATCCACAAGGGCTTCCAAAAGTCTCAATCTAAGATCTCCTCCATCAGCTTTGAGAAGTTGGATTTGCGGACACCTCTCCCTTTGCTCCCACACCAAAATGACATGATCATCACAGTCACAGCAACACAACAACAGCAACCAGACATCCAATCAACAACAAAACAAGGCAAGGGTAAGCTTACGAAATAAAAACCAACATAAAATGTTTAATCCAACAATATATATAAATATAATTCATATTCTCACACCATCAACATACCAAGATAGAATCTAAATGATTAAGAAATGAGTCTACATACTATACCGGAACAACATATCATGCTGTCAACCTCATATGTCAATGTATGAATGACATGACTCTCGAGAGATTTTCTACATTTCATGCGATCAGCTAGGTCTTATCTCCTACTATAGCCATCTAGCACCATTCAAGAATTGCCAAAATTCTGATCGGTTGGATAAGCTTATGGTTGTCAGGATAAGTGAATGTGAGTGGTGGTATTCCGCGACACAAGGTCTGTACTACCTTGTCCACCTGCGGGATTTACCCATCCACTCATTCCCTAGGCCTAGCTTTCAGACTGCACTTCTCATCCAAGTACTAGGTTGGAGGCCCGTCTGAGCCGCATCTTTGTTCACCCCCAACTTCCATGCCTACCCACATACGGCATGAGGCCCATACAACCTTAGCCAACAACATATGCATGTATATATACAACATATCACCACATCAGCCTAACAACAAGTCAACATATGCATATATATATATATATACTACAAGCCACATCAACTCAACAAGTCAGCATATGCATATGTATATAAGACAACATACGTACACCACGTGGCTTACTCAGCACCACCTGTGGTCCAACAATCACCATCAACCATGAATCAATCCCATGCACGTCCAAATTGGCCTCTTGTATGGTCAACAGATAAGACAATGTTCAAGCAATACATACTTTTTGAAAATTCTTAGACAACAAAACAAAATTACACTCTCACTCAGCAATCCATATGCTCGCTCAGCAAGTACCTTTCATACAGGGAGCACAATCTCTCTTTGAGGGCTCTCGTTTAGTGAGTATAAGTCTCGCTCAGCAAGATCAGTTCTAGAGAGCAAACAAGTATCAGGTATAATTCTCGCTCAGCAACAATAAGGGTTGCTCAGCGAGTCTAACTCACTTCCTCACCTCTTGCTTAGCGAACATGGATGTCGCTTAGCGAATCCAACTCCAGAGAACAGCCAAGTCTCTGGGATTATTCTCGCTCAGTGAGTATGCAACTCGCTCAGCGAGCCATATGCAAACAATCTAGACACCCACCATTCACTCAGCGAGTATTAGACTCACTCAGCGAACTACATTCTGGGAAATTTTCAGAATTCAAATGATCACTCACTCAGCGAACATATGTTTCGCTCAACGAGACACTTACAACTTATCACACAATTCCTCAACAATCAAAAGTAAAAACCCCAAAAACTAGTTTAGAAAATCATTTAAACATCCAATTAACTTAAACTATACATTAGACAGTCTTAGGAATCAATAAAATCATCAACATCCAACAAGAATAATAAAAAAGAAGAAAAAACTTTGTTTTCCTCTCGCTCAGTAAGTATTTCCTTCGTTGAGCGAGATTTCCATCGCGAAATCCGTCGCTAAGCAAAAATTTTAGTCGCTAAGCGAAAGCTCAAATTCTAGAGACCTCAAAATTAGTCGCTAAGCGAACTTTTCCTTTGTTGAGCGAGAGCTCATATCGTTGAGAGCAATTTTCATTCGTTTTCTTCATAAATTCAACACCAAAACCAATTTTTGATCAAATCAATCAACAACAACCATTACAAAACAATCTTAAACATTTCTAATACCTTTCTAACCGATTATATATCAATTTAATCCACAAATCATTAACAAATCCCAATTTCCCTTTTCAAAACCCATTTTTCCAAAAACCAACTACATAACCAATTTTTATTCGAATTCAACCAATGCCAAAGCATTTAATCAACATATCAACAACTACAAACACGAAAACAAGCAAGAGTAAGCTTCCTTTACCTCTAAAAGTCTTTGAATCCGGATTTAGGTTCCTTGAGAATCTGTTCTTGAACCAAATCTTCCAAAAATCGTTCCTTTTCTCGCCACAACCACTCAACTAAGTTTAAACCTCATTTATACCCCCACAAACTCGATAATTTCTAGAGATATAGAGAGAGAAAACAAAGAGAAAAGAGAGAAAGAAATGGGAGAATGGGGAACTCTCCTCCCTTCTCCTTTTATACTTGAGCTCTCGGAGCTCTCATACAGACTTTTGGCCAACTAATGTCATGACTCCCCAAACCATTTCTCTTATCTCAAAACTAATTTAACTTAACTGTTTTTCTCTTAAAACTCATAATCACTCTAACAACACACCCAAATTGGCTCAAGTACACGTCTCAAGTTTCCTAAATTCAAATCTGAATTTCAAACAAACGACATACAACCAACATCACATGCAACATACCACATATCACATACCAACAATTTATTTATTTCTTTTAATCACTTAGATTACATTTCTAGTTTCCACTTTTTAGTTATTAAAACACTTAGCCACACATTAGGAAAAACAAGACATTTCAATTAATGCCATAGGAGATTGAGCAAGCTAAAGCGGTTTTGAGAATCAGTTTCAAGACATGCTGGAACAGGGGAGAAATCATGTGCTGACTGGAGCCAATTATGCTTTGGCTTTTGGAGCAAGACTGCAAGAGGAGGCACTACCCAGATCTAAGCCTGGTTGTCACTGTCTCTTCAACCACATTGATAGCTTACTGTTACTTGATAATTGATAAGGATACCGTGTTTGTCAAAGAATTGTAATTTCTTGGAAGTTTGGATTGCACTTGCACTCGTGCAATTGCTTTGGAAATGTTGGAAGGCCTAGTTTGATGATACTAGATTAAGGATGCGTTTGTTTTACGTGATTCCCACTTTCCAAGGCACGTTGAACTCCAATTCCACTCTCATGGGTCATTGGTGTTCAATGTGGTTCAATTGGCATTCAAACACGCTCTTAAGTTATTGGATGATTGCATTTACTGTTTTAAAATTTTAAAAAATGAACTTGACCTATTTTTCATGAAAAATTGGCTTAGGCTTTTATCAAAAAATTCTTTGCCATTATCACTCCTGAAAGTTTGAATTGTTTTCTGCAATTGTGTTGTTACTATTTGGGAAAAAGCTTTAAAAATTGATTCCACTTTAGATTTCTCCCTCATCAAATACAAAAGTTTGATCATCAATCAAAGTGATAAACGAATGGTTAATTGAAGAAGTAGAATCTCAACTATGTCCCCAAACATCACTACGTATGATGGTAAAAGGATTGGATGCTTTGTAGGGTGGAGATATATAAAAGTATGATGTTTAGCTAATTGACAAGTTTCACAATTCAAGGAAGATAAGTTTTTATTCTTGAAAAATTCAGGAAATAAGTGCTTCAAATGGCTAAAACTTGGATGGCCTAATCTATAGTGCCATAACATTATCTCACTATCCTTAGAAACTACACTAGAATTGAAACAAGTATGCTGATTTTGTCCACTTTAAGTCACATTGATCTTCAAATATGTAGAGTTCATCAATATCTCTAGCACTTCAATTGCCCCCCCAAAATTCAATTCCTGAAATTTACAACATAAGGGTCAAATATAGTACAATTTAGGCTGAGAGTGAATTTACTAGTTGAAAGTAAATCACATGACAGATTAGGGACATGAAAGACATAATTTAGAGTTAATGATGGAGAGAGAAGAATCAATCCAATTTTATTTTATTTTTCTATGCACAAGGACTATAAATAACTGAGAGATACTTGTCATATGATTAGTTGCTATGCAATCAATAATCCAAAGAGGTTTTGAGTTCTTATTTGAACTACAGGGTGCAGCAGTGGGATAAGCACCTTCTTGGGCTAAGGAACAAGATGGATTTATTGTCATTTTGGGAGAGAAAGCTTGTACAAGTGCTCTAATTGCCCCTTTGTAAATGGAGTTGCCTTAGGTGTAGCTAGTGGCTCTTTAGTTTCCTTGGAGGTGGTTTGGACTTTGGAAAGCAATGCCTTTTTCACTAGATTTTTTTTTTCCAATTTGATGATTTTCCGTGGATTTTCAAGCAAGTCTCCTTTGTATGCCACAACTTTCTACAGTGGTCACACCATGGTTTCTTGCGCTTATCCCTTTTTGAGTCAAACCCTTTACTTGCAAGGGTCGACCCTTCTGTTTGCTGTGTTATGGGTGATTCTGGTGTGTGCAACATAATCCTTCTCCTTGATTCCTTGCGTCTGACTTTTGAGAAGACTTCCTAGATGGAGGGTAATGGTTTTCAACCTAGGATCTATCCCCATACCTCTTCCAAACTTTGATCAAGACCAGGGAGGAACATATACACTTGATCATTCTCTTCCCTGTTATTAAAATCAAGCTGCATCCTTGGAATTTTCCCAATCATTGTAACACTGATCCAACTTTTGGCAAAGGGTTACTAGTACGAATAAATCTATTTGAATTCTGAAATTGTATTATTAATGTCCGTAAAGCAAAGAAACAAGAGAAAGGGATAATTTCCCCCAAGCCAGAGAGACTCTCTCGGCCCCAACTGAACAATTTGCACCCCCAAAAGCCCCCCCTCCCTACTCCTCCTATTCCTTATAACAAACTTGGCTAATTTCCTCTCTCCATAACTAGCTCCTCACTCCTTCTATTGTAGTTTTCCTACCAATACTGCTCAACTAGACTTTTGGGCATTTGGGCCTACAAGTGTAAACTTTGAGGGTCTTAGTGGGTTGCTCGGGAATCATTGGGTCAGAATTCCTATCAGTTACTATCACATTGCAATAAGTGATAATATCTTGATCACCTTGCTTCTATTGCTAATATCCCAAAAACATCTATCAAATAATTGCTTATAACTCACAACAGATATGACATAAAATAATAGACAGAAATTGAGTTAAAAGATTATGGCACATCTTGCTTGGCTTTGTTGGTGGCTAATTTAAATATTACGGGCATTCTTTCCCTATGTTCTTTTGCAACCGAGATTGATGTTATTTAAAAATTATAAAATTAATTACATTATCTGGTAGTTATTGATGTCAATTGGGAATGGATTCATTGGTAGATAGGTTGTTATTTTCGTTATGAGAGTATGATTACTGATGTATACAGGTCTACATGATGACATTTATCTTTAGTTTTGACTTTGTACTGATTGAAACACTGACTACATATATACTTAAGCCTGGAAGCAATGCCTTGCTGCATTTTGATCCTATAATTATTATGACCTAAGGATCCATGGGTATTTTGTGATACTTAGGGCCTATTTGGTGGACAAGACAGGATAGGGTGAACTATCCTATCTTGTTTCAATTAGTTGTTTGATTAGCTTATCCTACTACCTATCCTATTGGGTTAGTGTAATATTTATCCCATGAGAGGAGTTGGGTTAGGAAACAACTGAATAAAATATAATAGTGTTATATATATAGGGAGCATATCAAATGAGAACTCATTTTATTGTAAGAAATGAGAACTACAAATATAGACCATTATATTATATTTGAATGTTCAAGATTAAACAAAAAATGCACATGACTTTTTTAAGTGGTCATGTGACCTAATTTTTAATCTTGACCATTTATGTATGGTTGTATAATCCAGATTTATAGTTCTCATTTTTTCTCAATAAGAAGAGTTCTCACTTGATATGTTCCCTCTATATATATATATATATATGTAGGGATTTGCTAAAGTACATGTACACCCACTTGATTTTTAGTTAGAGTAGTTAGAGTACGTTAGCAAGTTATAATTAAGGATTATTTTAAAATACATCTATAGTGTAGTTTGCTAATATACTCCAACTAAAAAACAAGTGAGTGCATGTTAGCAAACGAGATTTGCTAACGTACACTAATTTTTTAGTTAGAATATGTTAACAAGTTATAACTAGGATTATCTTAAAATACACCAATGGGATAGCTTGCTAACGTACTTCAACTAAAAAATGAGTGTACGTTAACAATTCTCATATATGTAATTATAAATTATTATATATATTATATATTAAATATAATATTGTATACAGGAATATATATATATATATATAATATTATTTTTAAACATATCATATATATATATATATATTATATTTAATAATATATAAATTTACTATATAAATTATATATTAATTATTATATATATGATAATCTATATTAGTTATTATATGTCTAGCAAAAGGGTTATATTGTCATTTACATATATATTTTATATCATTTCCTAATATTATTTGATCCACCTCATGTAGAAGATAAGATAACATATCAAACACTGGATAGTATAAAAACTTATCATGGTCTTATCGTATCCTATTATTATCCAACTCTTATATTCTATCTTGACTACGAAGCAAACCCTTATAGTTTTACATAAGCATTCTTGAATACCTTAGTGAGTGTTAATTTCCATATTATAGTCTCTAGAACTGAAAGAAGTATGAAATTAAGAATTTTGTGTGAAGTGATTTTCTTAACTATTTTTCAATAACTTGGTGTTAAATAATCATCAATTATTCTGTCTTGATTGTCATAAACTCATAATGTTGTGAGTGAGGATTTGTTCTGAAGGCTGCTCCTCCTTGTATGTTTTTAATTTAATAATTCTTGGGTTTTCTTTCCTTTTTTAGCTGAATAACTTACTAGCATCTGTTCTTTCTTATTTCTTTTGGTCTGCTCTGTGGTGCGCTAAACACAAGTTCAGATGATCTACCTTTGTGGGGTATGTCCAGAACTGCCTCTTCTCCTTTCTCTTTATTTGATATGATTTTGTATTTCACTTATTGGTCATTTATCTATGATATTTTCATTTTAAGGATATGTTGGTGAGCTACATCCTGATAAGAACAGTGATAATGGCAAGCATGTCCTTTACACACACAAAAACATTATTGTTAAATACAACAATGATCAGGTCAGAAGTTATTTAAACATCTTACGCTATCTTATGACAGGTTATGGATCCTTGAAGTTTCATATTAAGGTCTGTTTCCTTGCAGATTATTCATGTCAATCTCACTCAGGATATCCCAAAGCCTATGGAAGTAGGAAAACATTTGGACATGACATATTCTGTCAAATGGATTTCTACCAATGTCACTTTTGGGCGCCGCTTTGATGTATACCTGGACCATCCTTTCTTCGAGCATCAGGTGCAGCTTTTTTTTGGAAAGTGAAATGTTGTTTATGGTTTGGTGAATTGCTTTGTATTCATCCATGTTTATCCTACCTTAGCTCTGTCACTGAGAGTTTTGCTTCTCCTTTTCTTTTTCCCTAGATTCACTGGTTCTCCATTTTTAACTCTTTCATGATGGTCATCTTCCTTACTGGATTGGTGTCAATGATATTGATGCGAACTCTGAGAAATGACTATGCAAAATATGCTCGGGAAGATGATGATTTGGAAAGTCTGGTGATGGTTTCATGACTTTTATCTTTTGTTAATTATTTGTGGAATATGAATCCTTTCTTCTTAGAAAAATCATTGTTTCTAATTGTTGAATATTTGGTCATTTCTTCCATGCTTACAGGAGAGAGATGTTAGTGAAGAATCTGGCTGGAAACTTGTGCATGGTGATGTTTTTCGGCCTCCTCGCAACTTAGTTATTCTTTCAGCTGTTGTTGGCACAGGTGCTCAGCTAGCGTTGCTGGTTCTTCTTGTCATCTTGTTGGCTATTGTTGGGATGTTGTATGTTGGGTATGTGCATTACCTTCAACTGACTGAAACTTTTCTGAATAATGAATTCAATGGTACTCTAGTTGTGTACAAATTTTACTTAATGTAATATGCATGTAGCCATGCTTGCATATCTCAGCTATTTCTACCTCATACTAGTTGGGACACTTTGTGTTGTTTGTTCCTTGCTCTTTTGTTGATTGTCATGTAAGTTTCCTTCATTGCATGTCTCAGGCGAGGATCAATTGTCACCACCTTCATTGTGTGTTATGCTCTCACATCTTTCATTTCTGGTTATGTGAATGGGGGAATGTACTCACGAAATGGGGGTAAGAATCTCATTTAATTTTCTGTATGTTTGCTTCAAGTATGTTTTGAGTGGCTTTGTCTCAGATTTCTCCTTTTGGTTTTGAATGATTATGTAACTGTTTTTATCTGTTTGTTAGGTAAAAACTGGATTAAATCCATGATCCTTACAGCTTCTCTGTTCCCATTCATGTGCTTTGGAATTGGATTTATCTTAAACACAATTGCTATATTCTATGGGTCTCTAGCAGCAATTCCATTTGGCACAATGGTGGTTGTATTTGTTATTTGGGCTTTCATCGCTTTCCCTCTAGCACTTCTTGGCACAGTTGTTGGAAGAAACTGGAGTGGTGCTCTGAATAATCCCTGTCGTGTAAAGACTATTCCTCGTCCCATTCCTGAAAAGAAGTGGTACCTCACACCCTCTGTGGTTTCTCTGATGGGAGGACTGCTACCCTTTGGCAGCATATTCATTGAAATGTATTTCGTATTCACTTCCTTCTGGAATTACAAGGTGAATTTCAGCACTATGACTTGTTTCTGTGACAAAGTTTCTTTTTTACTTATTGTTTTGGTTATAAAAGTTATTCATGTGTCATCAGAGCAGAGCAATATCCAGGAAAATAATTCTTGAAACTGGTCTTTTTAAATAAAATATGTGCATATTTCATTGGAAGCTGTGTGAACACCTGCACGTTGGCTTATATATTTTTTCCTCCTTTGTGTGGCATACAGGTGTACTATGTGTTTGGCTTTATGCTGCTAGTCTTTCTGATTCTTATCATCGTTACTGTTTGTGTGACAATTGTGGGGACATACTTTTTGTTAAATGCTGAGAACTACCACTGGCAATGGACTTCTTTCTTTTCAGCTGCGTCAACAGCTGTTTATGTGTATTTGTACTCAATATACTACTACTATGTGAAGACAAAGATGTCAGGCTTCTTCCAAACCAGCTTCTATTTTGGATACACTTTGATGTTTTCTCTTGGACTAGGAATTCTATGTGGTAAGTCTTCTTCAGTTTGATTTAGATTTTCACCCTGCTTATATGTGATGGGATATCTTATTGTGTGCTGAATAAACCCCATTTCTTCCTATTGCCCTGCATAAATCCTTGTGTTCTTATCTCCTGAATTGGGTTATAATTTTTCTTTAAATGTGCAGGAGCTGTGGGTTTTCTTGGTTCAAATTTGTTTGTGAGGAGGATCTACAGAAACATCAAGTGCGATTAAGGTTTTCTGAGTCTGACCTGAGCACTTCCATAGGTTTGTTGCTGGAGACAATAAATTTTTGGAGGAAGCCTCTGGTCACGTGTGGGGAACCTAACAATGTTTACAGGTAGAGAATCACAGGGTTTTGAGAATGAGGTTGTATTCTTTTTCTATATTGGGGAAGCCCTGAGATTTTTTCCCCGACTGTAATTGATTGTCTTTATAATTTTAGATAATTAATACAATATCCAACTCCTGTGGTTACTGTTTCATCCCTTTATAAAATAGGGGCCCCGTACTGATGTCTAATTCCCGAACAAGGTTTCAACTATTCAATATATGTAAAGAGGGGATGAAGTCTCGGAAATGAATTTTGTGCGTCTGAATTTTGTATGAATATCCTTCACACCCCTTTTAAATGTTAGTTAATGTTTGTAGTGTCTTTACCATTTAGTTTTTTTCTTTTTCTTTTTGGTCCCCGGCTGTGTAAATATTTTTAATATATTGCCTTGGAAGAGAAAGTAATTGTCAATGGAACCCGAGATCGGACCACTGTTATTATTATGTTTCTTTTTCTGGTCCAAAGATAGATTCATAATAGGTCTTATAATTTATGCCTTGTAGTTTAACTAATCAAGTTGACTCGATGAGATGTAATATGCTTCTTAAACTTTGTAACAGCGGCTTTGGCCAGCAGTACTTCTTAACGGCGCACTGTCTATTTTATCTGTTTTGTTTTTACTCTGGATTTTTAGTGGGCCTTGGTGTGTGACTCTGAATTGCAGCATGGCAAGCATGTTAAAGGCATCTTTTGCCTTCCCTTAAGAATATTTTTCGAAACAAGACGTCACAATTTTGTTAAGCAAGCTTCTTCAATTGCTAATGTTACATTTGTATTTAGCTAGAGTTTAACTGAAACATTTTTCTGAATTGCTAATGTGTGAAAGTTTGAGTAATAAGATTTTTTTTTTTTGAATAAAAGCACCAGAAAAATATTCTTATTATGGACATGCAGGGTTTGTAATAAAATCTTTAACCAGAATTAATTGTTTGAAACAAGTTATCTATTCCTAGGCTAGCTGCCTGAGGATGCACTAGGTTGGAACAAATGTCTTGGTGGGAGTGGGAGAATCTTAACAGTTCTTTTTCTTCTCTCTCTTAGCTTTAATATATTTTGTTGAGTCTGTAGACATTTTAAAAATATCTCGTTGCTGCTCTGACTGAAGAGGAGTTTTGAAAACCATTGTACTTCTAGTAGATAAATCTCTTACATCGAATGGCTATAAATTTGTTTAAGCCAGAGCCATAAAAGATTCAATCAATTTTTCAATGGCCAAAATTTGTTCCACTTGGACATTTATGGGACGAGGATTGTGCCAACCACAATTGTTCAGTGGTGATAACGGAGATAATAAAGCAACCTTTAAAACGCTGCCACGTAGCAGATAGGGTTGCATGCCCCTCTACGTCGTTACTTGTTGCAAACACACTATTTCCACAAGCTCAACCCTTATCACCAACACAAACAAGTGCCTTATTTTGCCATCCACTCTTTGCTCCATCCATCTACCACACTTTTGCATTGCAATGGCCACCACACCAGCTCTCTCTGGAACCATGGTGAGCACCTCCTTCCTGAGGAGGCAGTCAATGACCACAAGCCTAAAGGCATTCCCCAACGTGGGTCAGGCTGTTTTTGGTGTGAAAGGTGGACGTGGTGGTCGTGTGACTGCCATGGCTGTG